>CM060684.1:109815976-110357747 GCA_030686995.1 Artemisia argyi | reverse complement strand
ACGTTTTTCAGTTCAGCGTTTTACGCGAATTACGCGTTTTAGACCCGTGTTTCCAGTTTTTAGCAGGGTTTTAGCACCCGATAGATCCTACCACTCATTTTATATTTTATTATGGACTATATTGACATGTTTAACAATACTTTCAAGTTCCGTATTTTTACGACTCCCGGTTTTACGTTTTGAGGCTTAATCATTTACGGTTAGCAATTTACGGGGTCAAAACTAGTCACATAAGTAGGATAATATCATCAAAAGCCCACACCTTGTTCTCCAAGCATATGAACCGCCATATGGGGGGGGGGGGGGGATTCACACCCTTGTGTGTCATGATCTCATGCTTGAAGTCCTTGGATGAGAACATGTGTTCAACTTGGTCTCCAAGCTTTGACAAGTCAATGAAATGTAACCTCCTTAAGACCCTATAAATGCCCCCCTCCCCCCTTTTTTGCCGTCCATCAACACACACCACAACACTTCACACTTAGCTTATTTCCTTCCAAATTCTAGCAAGGTTCAAGTGCTTCTTCAAGGTAGAAACCCTAGTTTGATCATAGGTTACCAAAACACTTCCATAACCTCATACTTTGGTGATTTCTCTTGAGTTTAAATCCACTCAATTCACCTCAACCTTCATCATCCATCTTTCAAAATTACAAGAGTAGAAGGGTTACTAAAGTGGAGGAAAGCTTATTAAATATCGAAGTCCTAGTTCTTGTCCTAGTTTCCCTTTTTCATTAAGGCCAAAAGTTGTAAGCAAACCCTAACATACTTTCTTGTTAATTATCATTTTCATGATCTTTGTGTTTCATTCATGCTATATATGGTCTTTGTATGGAGTTCATGATGTATAAAAATGGGCAAAACAAGTATTAGTATACATATGTTAACTTATGACAAGTAAACAAGCAAACTAGTGATTTTTATGGAGAACCACGACCAAAATAGTATAACTTTGATATTTGACACTTACTTACTGTTAAATAGGACTTAACAAGGAAAACATAGCAATTTGAATCACCCAAAACGAGTACCCGAGTCAAAAGTTATGACCATTTCAAGTTAGCGAAACCAAAACGGCAAAACTGCCTAAATAGCATTCTGATCAAATTTTGATTTTGAAAGTCACCCTTCTGGTCCGATTCATCAAAAAGTTAAAACACAAAAGTTGTCCGAAACGACGTTTTCGTTCAGGAACAAAGAAGCTCGAGCCCTGAAAAAGCTTTCCGAGTGATAATTTTCTTCAAAATCTTAACAGCCCATTTTAGACCAAAGTCACTATATTATAGTTATGATTTACTAAGACCAAGAGGTCTAATGACCTAAAGCCAAGACCACAACCATGGCTAAAGCCAAGGTTGAGTCTCAAGACCATAGAAAAATGACCAAGGTCATGGCGAAGCCATGACTAAATGACCATATAAGTTTACTTAGGCGTAAACATGAAACAGGGAATTAGGCGATAACTTGAACAAGCAATTTGGATCTACTTCACTTCAAAAGGAACCATGAGATATTACAAAGAGAAAATGGTCATACAAGACTTATGAAACTACCCCTAATAACAATCTTCATGTACTAATAAACTTTCCTAAGTTTATTCAAATATTGGACATGTAACTTTTCGGATTAAAACTTATACATTTGTTATCAAATACTACAATAGTAGGGAGCCTCATGTGAGGAGTTCATTAAGTAAGCCGTCGAGATGAGTTGTGGATTTACGAGTTAAAGTGTCCTGGCTCCTCGAACGTTTACTCCATGACTTCTGAATTATGTCGGCCCGAACGGTAGTAAGAGATATACAACCTATACATGTTCCATAAACCATTTATATTCAAAGACTTACACTATATACTAAGTACTACATCATGAACATTATGCAAGACATATATAGGCAATTCTTCGTATTCTTAGACGTTACTCCAAACCTAAGTCGCAACGTTCTATTATAGGCTGCTCTTAGTGACTTTCACGATTCGACTACCACTTTGATTTCACATCACTCAAGCTTAAGGTGAGTCATAGCCCCTACTCTTTTCATACTTGTCTTAACTCTTTGGGGGAGACACATGCTCAACTACTTGTTTACTTGTACAAATACTTAAAACGTTTATACTTGACTGTGTTATACTTGATTGCTTACATACATGACTGCGTTATACTTAATTGCGTTATTCTATTTATTGACTAGTAGTTGTCTTTGGGAAGTGGCTCCCAGTTGTCTTTGGGAAGTGGCTCCCAGTTGTCTTTGGGAATTGACTCCCAGTTGTCTTTGGGAATTGGCTCCCAAAGTGAGGTCTTCGGAGATGAAGTATAGACTCACTTCTATTTGCTTAAATTGTCTTGATGAACTTATACATGTCTTATTCATACTATATATGTTAGCAGTGGGTTGTGAACACACAGGTTGCAAGTCTCTTATGGCGGGACTTGCAACTGAGTGGATTCACGATGCCTTTGCTGTGCGAACATTCTTTTAAGGCTTTTCAATTATTTTAAGACAAACTCTATGAACTCACCAACCATTGTGTTGACACTTTAGCATGTTTGTCTCAGGTCTGTAAGATGATAAGCTGTTGCATGGAGCATAGAGTCGCTTGGCATGTTTTGAAGACTTATGCTTTTATCTTTACCATTCGATATGTCTTAAAACTCTTATGTATTGTATTATGGAACTCAAGTTTGTAACTCGGAATTTATTAATCGAATGGTAACTTTTCAAAACGTCTCATTTAGAGTTCGTTTTCTATACCTTGTACTTTGTATTATGAAGTAGCACCCCTATGACACAGTCTTCCGCTGCGGTATTTTGGGGGTGTTACAATGAATGTTAATTATACTTGATGAATGTTGTTGTGTAGCTTCATCCAACCCTTCTTCCAGTTTTGTTATTCTAAACCCTTGAATAAAAGGTTCCATAATTGTTGATTTGTACGTCTCTTTTAACAGTTACTAAGCACAATATTCAAAATAAGATAATTTGCAAATGATATTTTTGAAGCCGCATATACAAATGTTTACTTGATGAATGTTACATAGGCCTGATGAACATACTACTCGTAGCAATTACTTTCATTTCATTCATATTGTTGATAGCAAACATTTAAATGTTAATTGATGAATGGATGAATGTTAACCATGACTCATGATGTTGGTGTTCGAACCAACCTCCCATTCATTATCAAACCTTATTACCTGTAGCAATGACATACATTTCAATGATATTGTTGAGAGGGCACATACGAATGTTAACTTGATGAATGTTAATTAATGAATATTAACTATACGTGATGAATGTTAAGTATACATGATGAATGTTAATTGATGAATGTTAACTATACTTGATGAATGTTATTGTGTAACTTCATCCAACCCTTCTTCAAGTATTGTTATTCTAAACCCTTCAAGAAAAGGCTCCATAATTGTTGATTTCAAAGTCTCCATTAACTCTTAGTAAGCAAAATATTCAAAATAATAACTAAATAAACTTGTGGTGTTGACTGGGCGTGTTTGTTATTTCTACATGATCACTCAGAACTTGTTCCTGCTTGTGTACGGATGGATCTGCCTTGAGTCCTCTGAAGTTATTCAAAGAGTTACCTGAATTTCATTTAACTCCATAAGCCTTTGCTTGTGAAAGTGATTTTTAAACCACAATGCTGATATACTACACACAGCAAGTATATCGATTGAAAAGAAGTCTAATGCATAGTACAATGAGCATAGTATAAAGAAGTTTAATGCATTTGGCATACGAAAGATTCATATGTTCAGTGCAATAATAGTTGTGATTTGCTGATGCATTGGTTTTCTATGATGAGAAATTGCAAAGACATACATAACATATAGGCGATTAATTAATTTAAAACTGTTAATTCAGAATCCTGCATATTTCAGTTGACTGACAACCATAAAAAAGATTGTAATTCTAACAAACATGAAATATTGGTATTGTCTTGTTGTGTGCATCTTCATTATGGAGTTCGTAATGAAACAGTTTGATGCGCATCATTTTTCCTTCTTCAAATCCACATTCTAGTCCAAATTGATTCCAATTGCCTTCCATCACTAACGACTTGATCTTTAAATGGTTACTTGTGTTAGCAATTACCTTCAACTTTATTGAATAGGTCAAATCCATGTGAACAATCTTTCCTTTTTTGTAAGTATCCATGTGTAACTTATCCCATATATCTGATTCGATTATCTGTTTGTTTAATGCATAATTTATTAAGTATGACATGGTAATTATAATATTTTGTTGGTGATTTTGGGCCAATTAGTTTAGATGACTTACCAATGGATAGTGATTTGCAGCGTCTAGTTTGAACTTTGTGTAGACTACGCTATCTTTATTGACATGATCCGAGTGGTGGTACCATCTGCATATATGATGCATTCTTGGATCTGCAATATGAATTAAGTATAGTTAACGATATTATGACAAAAATTATAGTTTATAAATTTTTGTTGTAATTACCATTGATATCACGATTAAGTATTGGTCTGGGTGGCTTTTTGAGGAATGTTGTTCGTATATCTTCTTTGCTGAGACCAAGACCATCGTAGCCACTTATAACTACAACCGACAATGTATAATTTGGCAGATTTGGAAACACAAGTTGTTGGCCCCATTGTATTCCTGCTGTTACAACAAAATCGTCCCATCCATAACCGGTCAGTCCATTCATTCTTACTATCTTATCTTCCCAGGGTTTAACCCTTTTATGACGAACGAGAAACATCATTCCTGCGTAAATGACTGTGAATGTATTCTGCCATATATCTTGTAAGAAATCTCCGGTAACAACTGTATGCATAAAGATGTAGAGTGAAAAGAGTCAAACTAATATAATGACTATTTAATCAGCAATAATGTATTTGTATTTTAGTTTTTACATACCGTTATTCCTGGAGTATAAGTTGCCAAACACCTTATCATTCTTGGACCTATCGTCTTTCTATCATATCCAGCACATTCTGACCCAGTATTGTCGTATAATGTGACATAGTAGTCGTCTGTTCCTATCTTTATAAAGTGGATTGTTGTAGCACTTGGTGGTATATTTGATTCAACAAAGGCTTTCCACTGACTGTCACTTAAGACCCATTTTCCGTTTATGTTTTTTAATTTTGTTTTGTAACGGTACCTATCGGTGCCATTGAGATAAAGCATGTCGCTCTGTTCTTTGAAATACTCGGTAAAAACATCAGGTAAGATCTATTATTGAAATTGTAATGTATATGTAAGGTTTATGTATTAATTATAATTATGCTATTAGTTTAGTAAATTTTGTTTGTAGTACTTGTAGGGAAATTCTATTAGTACCTGATGAGTTTGTTCTGTTTGACGGACATATTGGAATAGAAATTGTTGTGCCATCCTGATACTAAATAAGTAACATCAACAATATCATTAACCAAAAACACATGTAATTGGTGCTTACAACTAAATAATCTACTAAATAAGTAACATCTACCAAGTTGTATGTTCATGCTAGTTTATTTAATAAGTAACATCCTGATGATACACCTTTTATGTGCAGTTTGTACAGTGTTTTATGAATCATATTTGTTGTTCGGCCGCATTTTGTTTGCGTCCCGTTTATATAATACATAATTATGCTTAGAATGGTAATAATTTTGGACATAACATCAAACAATTGGTGTCTATAGCATAGGTTACTTAAGAATGCTTATAATTGTATACTTAACATAAAAGTAACTTTTGCCTAATTTTAAGGAAGATAAACTATCCTTCTGTAAATACAGGGGAATGGTATTGTGTGGGTATTCGATTTGTACCATAGAAGAGTTAAACATGCTTATAATTGTATTGCCAAGCTAAATATAAGTTTTGCCTAATTAGAAGTTGCTAAAGCTGATAATCGGTAAAGACAATGCAATGTTATTATGCGATTTCTTCCATAATTCACATAACTATATAATGAAAACACATTAAATTATTAGTTTTCCTTAATGATTTCGTTTGATTGTTTGCTGATTCTTGGGTTACTGCAAGATGATTCCTTTGAGAAGGGTTTTTGTGTTGATAAATTTGTAATGAGGTTAAGTTATGTTTTGATAACTTATATTCTTACCAAACCGCCCTTTCATTGACTTTTTTTTTTTTTTTTTTTTTTTTTTTTTTTTTTTTATTTAAAAAAAATATATATTTTGTTTATAATTTTAAATAACATGTTTTTGTATAATTTTTTAAAACGGAATATTACTTACTATTGTTTATTATGAATGCGAGGTAATGGAGGAACTAATGAAAAGCTAGTGTAATTTCTTCTAATGTAAAAATAAATTAATATATATGAATACATCTAATAGTTTATTGAAATTAGCACTTTATTAAATTTTTGGTTCGATTTCATAGTATGTTTTCCTGTTATATATCGAAACATCAAAGTAATCAACCATTAACTTAAAAGGTTACTTGTAAGCGATTCTATATGATATTTGTTACTTTGTGATTTCAATAATTTAAATTGAAAAGTTGTTTAGAATTTTGGTTTGGGGGAGAATGCATAGTTTAATCTTTCAACGGTTTTTAAACGCGACCAAAACGACCTTCAACAATCATACTATCCGTTATGTGATTTTGGTTTTATGATTACGGGTAGTGTATGATTTTAGTCTTTTTAAAAGATATAACAAATAATTGAAAGTGGTTGTGTTGGGTTTGATTAGATTTGATAGGTTATTTTTAACGAAATGTAGAAACCTATTTGAAGCGGGTGTAATGTGTTTCATTTGGACCATTGTTAGTTTATGAAATATACTTGATTTGTCAATTATGAAAAAATAGTTATTCTACTCCGTTTGAGCTTGAATAATTCCATATTCACTCGGCTCATTTGGGTTGGTACCAATTAGGACACGTAGTAAGTAAGTTAAATACTTTGACTCATTTCTAAAATAAATAACGAACTTAGTGGCTAATTTTGTTTCGTTGGCGGCAAGGAGCAAACCACAATCTCCCCTGTTTTTTGATTAAGAGTCAAGTAGTTTATGAGTTGTTTTTTGGGTAGTGTATGATTGAGTCATTACTAAAATAAATAACAAACTTAGCGGCTATGTGAATGTTGGTATTTAATAAAGGTACATTATAATATATATTTTGATTAAAAAGTTTTTTAATATTTGATTTTATTGTTTTTTGTATAAAGATGCCGATTGAATTTGTTGTGCAACTCATCTACCATAATGAATATCCTAAAGAGCTTCAACTTCCTGAAGTATTTGAAGAGGAAGCATACACTGGAAACAACTGTTTGTACTTGTCAGGTGTAGCAAGAAACCGGAAAAAAGTTGATGTATTCAGATCAAGATTTGGGGTTTATGAGATAAGAGGCAAGAGATGGGATGAGTTTGTTGTGGAGAATCTGAATGAGAATGTGAATGTGCTGCACTTTATAGAGGAACGTGATAACTCGTTTTGCGTGACAGGATATGACAATGATGGGAAACAAATTGGAGGTTATGGAGATGGAAATCAACGGTTTTATCGGTTTCAGTCACGTGTAACACCTTATGAAGAATTAGGAATACATCAGGTACAAATTTTATGTTTTGAATACAATTTTTTTATAAAGTGAATATATTGTATGTAATTGTGGTTGTGGTTGTCGCATGTTTTAGTGAGGAACAAAACGTTTTTTTCTTATTTGAGCAGAGTATTGTTTGTTGTGTTTGAGTTTTGACAAATGTGTTTAAACATTTTTTTTCAGACTATTCCTGCTGATTTTTTAGCTGGTATGATGAATGTTGGTGTGATAATGTTTAGATGTGAAGGTGATGAATTTAATATCCATGTTATTCGTCTGAATCCAAATGGTGGTGGTGTTCTTAACGAATACGTGTTGAACCCAGATAACTGGGCTGCTTTGTGTGAGGAAAAGGATTTGGAGTTTGGTGATGTTGTAGTGTTCACAAAAATAAGTAACAATGTGATTAATGTAATGTGTTTCAACGTTGATGGAAGCAGTAACGCAGATGTTCAATTTCTTGGTGCTTCTCGCCTGAATGCAGTACAACCACTTGTAGCATATGTTGATCAGAGTAAGTTTATAGTTTAAATTTAGTTTCATTTATGTTTAGTTGTTTCAATGAATTTTATGGACGGTTGATATGTTTGTGTAATTGTAGTTAAGAGTTTTGTGTATTGGTTGTTATGTTGTTTTGCAGAGGATGATCGAATGTACCATATATGCATGTGGCCTGGTGATGAGGCGAAAAATGAACCACTTTTAGGGGGTCATTTAAGCCCGGAATTGAATTTATTTGATCAAATATTGCCCTAAATCGTTCCTTTTGTGATTTTAGGTACTTTGGGAGAGAAATCTGGAAAAGGAAGCAATTCGGACGTTTTTGGAGCATAAAAGTGAAGAAAACGCCAAAGTCTTAATTTTCCTTGCTGGGAACAGTAGGTGACGGCGTCAAGAAGGAAAATCTGACGGCGTCAAGAGTAATTTCCATGACGACCCAGTACAGAATTGAAGGCGTCACAAGGTAGGGCGTCAAGAGTAAAATGCATGACGGCCTGGAAACACATAACACATGACGGCGTCAGAAGTAGATCAAGGCAGTCCGAGAAGTATTTTGGCGGCGAGATGATGGCGTCACCAATTTGGTCTTGACGCCGTCAGACCCTATTTCCTATATATAGTTTTCTAATTTTTACACAATAAAAGAGAGAAGTTTTGGAGAAACCCTAAGGCCGAACTTAGTACGAATTTTACAGGGTTTTCAAGGGTTCTCAGCCCTTGAACCCTTTCATGTGTAATTAAGATAAGTGTTCTTTTAATTCAATCAATATGTCTATGTGTTGGTTGTCTATATCTTGTTCTTGTCTTAATTCCATCATGCTAGGCTAGATCTATCTTGTGTTTGCTTGGATCTAATGAAACCTAGATGTTAATTATGTGTCGATTACTTATTTATGGTTGTATTGGATGAATGATTTCAATGTTAGGCTTAAGAAAACTGGCAGATCTCCAAATGGTAACATGCTTGAACGTCTTAGGAAACATGAACTGACATGCACTAGGTTTTATTGGTTGTATTTAATGCATGAGTAAATTCTAATGATCCCATGTTAGGAGCTTCTTAGCCGGCTCGACATAGGAGTGAAGTAGGCACTCATAGGATTGGGGAATTAAGTGCGCCACCCCATGAATGGTATTAAGGAATACAATCCATCATCCACGCAACTATAACAAGTAATTAATGTGTAAAAGATATCTAGGGAGTAGTGAAATCTAAGTAAACACAACTTCTCCACTTATTGTTCACAACCTTAGTTTAATTTAGTTTATTTTCATTTCTAGTATTTTATTTTGATTGCATTTTTAGTATTGGGTTAGTTGACTAGCAACTAATTCCGCCCAAATCCTTCAAACCCCGAGATTTTTACTTGCTTTCTAAAAAACCTAAAAATACAAAAATAATCATCCCTCATCTTTAGAACTAGTATTTAGGTTTTCTAATCCTAGCGACACTATTCCTAGCTGAACGATCAATCCCCCGGTACTTGTCACTATACTATACTACAACGATCAGGTACACTGCCTGGTGGGGGTTGTAAGCTTCTCAAGATCCCTTGAGAGGTAAAGCCTGGTGCGATTCCCACGTATCAAGTTTTTGGCGCCGCAGCCCGGGGAATAGTTATTGTCTAGGTTAGAATCTCTTTTTATTAGGTCTACTTGCTAGACTCCTTTCTAGTATGATTTTATTTTTATTTTTAGGTTTCTTTAGTCTATCTTATTTCTTTGTGCCTTTGTTCGTAACTCTTCACCACCTGCCATCATGGCAACCGACGAATCCTCTAACCTTAGGATCACTAGAAGTCGTAGTTCCACTAGAAACCTTGTCTTGCCTTATGCAGAACCCGAAAGAGAAATGCATAGATTGAGGCAATATCACTCAACTTCTGAACCATCTAGCGTTGCCATCGATTTTGATGCACCCCTTTCTGAAGAAAATTCAGAAAATCATGTTACAACCCCTAGCTCCCAACCCAACGATGAGATGAGTACCCCCGCAACTCCCATTCCTAAGCGCCTTAAGGACTACTCCTCCCCAACCCCTCGTGGCTTCTCATACACCATTGTCTACCCAAACGAACACACCAACGAGGTCTTGCATGCAAACGATGTTTGGCTTGTCCAAAGTGTGTGTAAGTTTTGTGGATTAGATGAGGAAGATCCAATTCAACACATTAAAGACTTCTTGAAAATAGTAGACACCCTCCATACGGATGGGGCTACTAGAGACACGTCCCGATTGCGATTCTTTCCTTTCACCCTATATGAAAAAGCCCGAGAATGGTATGATAAACTTCCTTCTGAATCTATTTTCACATGGGAGCAACTCATATCCAAGTTCTATGAGAAGTTCTTTCCACCTGGAAAAACCTCAGCGTTTAGAGATAGGATCCTTAGTTTCTGAAAAGGGAAAAACAAACCCTTCCATAAATCGTGGATTAGATTCAAAGATTTAATAAGACAAGTTCCCCATCATGGCATTGAGCTTTGGCTCTTGGTCCAAATCTTCTACGATAACGTCTCCTCTAATGATCGAAACGGAATCAACCAATCTAGAAAAGGGAGATTGGCCAATCTTAGTACTGAAGAAGGATGGGATAGGATTGAAGAATATGCTCAAGACCAGGATGACACTTGGGATGAACCTGAGTCGACTATCAGCATTTCTGAAATCACTTCAGATCGGTTGAGAAAAATTCACAAAAGAGTGGAATACCTAGCTGGATCGCAGTTACCTAAACAACTTTCGAACCCTTACTTAATCTGTGATTACTGTGGGGGCCCGCATGAGGTAGAAGAATGCGGAGGAGCAGCCACAGCTGAACATGCATGCTTGTTAGGAGGGGACATTTATGCTGATCCCTCCCTTTTGCCTTTTTACCAAAACGACGATTACACCCTCTAGGGAAATCTGGTGAAGAGAAAAGAAGGAGAGGAAGGCCCTGAATTCAAAATCAGGAGCACTTTTGAAGATGACCTTGGTCACTTCACTCAAGAAAAAGGCTTGCAAATGAAAGGTCTTAATGAACTTTTCGACGAGCAGCAGGATGACATTGGAGAATTTTTCAACAAGCTTAACTCAGCCCTAGATAATCTTGAAATGCCATCAGTAAGCAAAAAAAACCCCATGCTCGCGATAACCACTCGAGCTGGAACAACAACCAAGGACCTACCTTACCCAAGCTCGTCCCCCATTGCCCCCGATCCAAACAAACCTGGCGAGGAGGAGGAGGATGTAGGCAGCAAGACCCCCGACCAACCTCCCTTGACGACCCCTTCCCCATCAACCCTACCTAACCAACCTGTGAGAATCCCGTTTCCATCCCGATTAAGGAACCAGAAAACTGAGAATGATAACAAAAGATTCTTGTCGTACCTAAAGACTCGGTTGTCACCATACCCCTCCTTGATGCTTGCTATCACATGCCAAAGTATAGCGCATACTTTAAAAAACTACTTGCTAACCGGAAGAAACGCGAGGGTCTTGTGACCCTGGGGGAAGAATGCTCAGTGGTGACCCATCGGGGGCTACCAAAAAAGGTAGACGATCCAGGCAGCTTCACCCTGCCTTGCTCCATAGGATCTCTATCAATCAAGAATGCTCTTTCCGATTTGGGAGCGAATATCAATCTCATGCCTCACTCTATGTTCCTTAAACTAGGATACTCTGGATTAAAGTCTACCCGTATGAACATCCAACTAGCCGATAGATCAGTCAAGTACCCCGTAGGGATATGCGAGAACGTGCTAGTCAAAGTTGGGAAATTCAAATTCCCGGTCGACTTCGTAATCCTGGATATGGAGGAGGATGACTTGGTACCCATCATCTTAGGGAGACAATTTCTTGCTACCGCTCGTGCAGTCATTGATGTTTATGACGAAAAATTAACCTTACGAGTGGGGACCGATAGCACAACCTTCGACATTAAGGATTCTATGGACCTCTCCCTCGAAGCAGCTAACGGGCTCTATTTCATTGGGGAGGTCGATGAACTCACAGATGTCATTGATAGTTGTGTCGATGAACAGATCGAGGAAGGCTGGCTACGGGACGAGAGTTTTCTGCCTTTGCTAGAGGTAGAAAAGATGGAGGATGTTGGTGCAGTCTCCTTCTACCCCAGACAAGAGGCAACGGAGCATCTCGAGCTCCGAAAGCCCGAAAACAAGCTTAAACCTTCTGTTATCGAACCTCCTGAGTTAGATCTTAAAGAGCTTCCTAACCATTTAGAGTATGCCTTCCTTCAGGGAGAGGACCAACTGCCAGTAATCATAAACTCTTCCTTGGAACATGAACAAAAAGGTAAACTCTTAGAGGTCCTAAAGAAATACAAGGGAGTGCTCGCATGGAGTGTAGCCGACATTAAGGGGATTGACTCAACTTTTTGCACACATAAGATTCTCATGGAAGAAGATTATAAACCTACCGTGCAACCCCAGAGGCGGGTGAACCCCAACATTAAAGAAGTAGTAAAGAAAGAAGTCATCAAACTTCTAGATGCAGGATTGATTTACCCAATCTCGGATAGCCCATGGGTCAGTCCTGTACATGTTGTACCTAAGAAGGGTGGAATGACTGTAGTTAAGAATGACAAGGGTGAGATGGTGCCCCAGAGAACGGTCACTGGATGGCGTGTATGCATTGACTATCGGAAGCTCAATGATGCCACGAGGAAAGATCACTTTCCCTTACCATTCATTGATCAAATGTTAGAGAGATTGTCTGGACACGAGTACTATTGCTTCTTGGATGGATTCTCTGGGTATTTTCAAATTCCCATAGCACCTGAGGACCAAGAAAAGACCACGTTTACTTGCCCTTATGGAACATTTGCCTACAAAAGGATGCCTTTTGGGCTATGTAATGCCCCCGCCACTTTCCAGCGATGCATGACCGCAATCTTTCACGAACTCATGGAAGACAGCATAGAAGTGTTCATGGATGAGTTTTCGGTCTTCGGGAACTCCTTCGACCGCTGTCTTGCTAATCTAGAGAAGATGCTTAAACGTTGTGAGGAAACCAACTTGGTGTTAAACCGGGAAAAGTGTCATTTCATGGTAAAAGAAGGGATTGTGTTAGGGCATAAGATCTCAGGGAACGGAATAGAGGTGGACCAAGGTAAAGTTGAAGCTATATCTAAGCTACCATACCCCACGACTGTTAAAGCAATACGCAGCTTCTTGGGGCACGCCGGGTTTTATCGGAGATTCATCAAAGACTTCTCCAAAATAGCTCGGCCAATGACTCAATTGCTTGTGAAGGATGCTCTGTTCGATTTTTCCCAAGAATGCAAGGATGCATTCGATCTCTTAAAAAAGGAACTTACACAAGCTCCAATCATGATCACACCCAACTGGGAGTTACCGTTTGAAATCATGTGTGACGCTAGCGATTTCGCTGTCGGGGCTGTATTGGCCAACGGCGTGACAAGCTTTTCCAACCTATTTACTACGCTAGCAAAACCATGAATCCTGCTCAAGAGAATTACTCCACCACCGAAAAAGAATTATTAGCCGTAGTGTTTGCATTCGACAAATTCTGACAATATCTTGTCCTTTCAAAGACAGTCGTTTTCACTGATCACTCGGCTCTTTGATATCTTTTTGCGAAGCAGGATGCTAAGCCACGACTAATTCGGTGGATCTTGTTGCTACAAGAATTCGATGTTGAGATTCGCGATAAGAGGGGGGCAGAAAATCTGGCCGCACATCATCTATCTCGTCTTGAAAACCCATTGGATAAGCACGATAGAAGTGAGATTAGGGATTCATTTCCTGACGAACAACTCATGTTAATGATTGATTCGGAGCCGTGGTACGCCGATTTTGCTAATTATCTCGCAAGTAGACTTGCTCCTGAACACCTGTCTAGATACGAAAGAAAAAGGTTCTTTTCTCAGTTAAAATACTACTTTTGGGATGAACCATTTTTATTCCGAAGGTGTCCAGACCAAATTATAAGATGCTGTGTTTCGGAAAGTGAGGCAGTAAAGATTATGAGGGAATGTCACTCTGGTCCCTCTGGCGGGCATCATGGGATAAACACCACCGCCCGAAAGATTTTCGATGCGGGATTCTATTGGCCCACAATTTTCCGTGATGTCAAAGAGATGGTGCAGGCATGCGATGCATGTCAACGGGCCGGGAACATATCACATAGGGATGAAGCACCTCAGAATTTTATACAAGTATGTGAGGTCTTCGATGTTTGGGGAATTGACTTCATGGGACCCTTTCCATCTTCAGGGGGGAACGAATACATTTTAGTTGCCATCGATTATGTTTCAAAATAGGTTGAGGCACAAGCCCTTAGGACCAATGATGCCAGAGTAGTTATTCATTTCCTGAAAAAGCTTTTCGCTAGATTCGGGATTCCTAAAGCTCTCATCAGTGTTAGGGGGACCCACTTTTGCAATGCACAAATGGAAAAGGTCATGAAGAGGTATGGAGTATCCCATCGGTTCTCCACCGCCTATCATCCACAAACCAATGGCCAGGTCGAAAACACCAATAGGGCTATTAAAAGAATACTTGAAAAGACGGTTAGTCAAAATAGAAAAGACTGGTCATTTAAACTCGACGAAGCCTTGTGGGCATTCCGAACCGCCTACAAAACACTTATTGGAACGACTCCGTTTCGCATGGTGTATGGTAAGGCATCTCACTTACCAGTGGAATTAGAACATAAGGCTTATTGGGCGCTTAAGACATGTAACTTAGATTACACAATTGCTGGAACTAATAGGTTCTTGCAATTACATGAGCTTGATGAGCTTAGGTTAGAAGCCTACGAATCTTCCATCACATATAAAGAGAGAGCAAAAAGATGGCATGACCAGAGAATTAAAAAACCCAAAGAATTTTCAGAGGGAGACAAAGTCCTATTGTACAATTCTCGGTTGAGATTATTTCCGGGAAAACTTAAGTCTAGATGGTATGGACCGTTTATGGTGAATAATTCCTCTAAAACTGGAGCCGTGGTGTTATTAGACGATGAAGGTAGGGAATTTACTGTTAACATACAACGTGTAAAACATTATCAAGAAAATAACAATGAAATGATTAGTGAGGAGGATGTGACGTTTGATGATGAGATCACGTAGTAACCCATGACCTTGAGTCTAGCTACAAGACTCGTAAATAAAGAAAAGCGCTTCTTGGGAGGCAACCCATGTTTTGTGTGATTTTATTTTGTTTGTTTGTTATTTGCTTCCGTATGCATGCTTTATTTTTATTGTTGGTAGATCATGTTTCTCAATTAAATAGTGGAAATACTTTACTTTGTTGTTTTGGCCTAGTCTTAACTCCACCTAAAAGTATTTTTGCAAAAGATGAGTGTAAGGGGAAACCCCAAATATGTTTTTAAGAAACAAACCGATCATGATTCTCCACAATATTAAATGAACATGTATATTCGTATTTGTTTGAGTCAAATGCTTGTATTGAGTCATAATGAAGTTTTGCAGGATTTTCCAGGAAGTAGGACCAAGTTTTTCCAGAAATTTTCCGAAAACTTAACATAAGAATTTCTGCAGGTCACTTTTGACGGCGTCACGAGTTAACTCTTGGCGGCGTCACATGTAAAAATCTTAAAATTTTACCAGTTTTGTTTTTCTAACGGAGTCTTATGGTTTTTGTGAATTATTAAGTTTTATAATCTCCAGGAAATCTGCAAACTTCATTCCACAAGCATTATATCTTATTTTGTTTTCTAGGATTTAGTAACTTATATAGGTTTCCGCCGATTTTATGCGAGGTTGTCTTGTCTATTTTCTCAGGATTTACAGGTTATGTATGACAAGAAGATGATTTATATTCTGGAAGGGAAGCTTTGATTGTTCATTTTCTTGGAGGAAGATTTAACCTAGCCACCCTATTATCCATACCGAGCGAATCAGGGGAGTATTTGATTTCATTCTTTTTACTTTTTCACTTTTACATTCTTTACTTGAACATTGGGGACAATGTTCATCTTAAGTGTAAGGGGAGGGTAAAATGATGATACCTTACATATGCACTTTCGCTTGAGTTTGTTTTGTTTAATAGTAGATGTATAATAAAACTATGAGAAATACTTGTTAGTGCAATTTTAGCACCAAATTTAAAATTTTTTACAACATTTAGGAGTGAAACTTTATCCACAGCAAGCGTCGCATGGATAGGAGATTGTATGACTAGCACATAACCGTATATTCAGAAAAATTTTCCACCCAAATATGTGAGGTTCGCCTTTAGATTTGATAGGAAAAACATTTATTATTAGTGCTTATGAGTGTACCGGTAGCATTTAGATTCTAGAACTTGCGTTAGTGATGCATTCCGAGACCGCTAGTGAGACTACATTCGTGTAGTAGGATTTACTACATGATAAGAGGCATTAGGATCACCCTTGTGTTAAACCCGTATCATAATTACTTGACCATTTAAGTCATATTACTTGGCTAGTTAAGTCAACTAATTTCTCCCACACCCTTAGCGTTGTACTCATTTTTAGTACACGAAACCCCTAGTACACCCCTCCGAGCCTATCTTTTCGTTTCTAACTTTAAGCATTTTACTTAAAGGAAGAATTTGTTACACCCCACTTAAATGTACACCCAAATTGCCTTAGCCTTCCGTGTATGCGCTCATTTTTAGTGCATTATTGTTATTTGTTAAACCCTAAGTTAATTATCTAATTGATTACATGGTTGTTAAGTCGAGTCATATCCTTGTACATATTCTTTTGGGACGATTGGGACTCATGGGTAAAGTACTTATTTATTGAGTAATGGGGAAGAACATCATATTATTACCCCCATATGTGCGTTAATCTTAAAAGTACTCAAAGTGTTTTGATTATCTTAATTCGAGTCATTAGTTTAGTTTATTGTAAAGTATGTAAAGATTCAAGTGTAAGGGGAATGTTCATCCCCTATGATGTATTATTTTGGATGGTAGGGTAAGAGTGTATGCAAAAAAAAAAAAAAAAAAAAAAAAAAAAAAAATCGAAAAAACAAGAAAAAGAAAAAAAAAAGAAAAAGAAAAAACATACGGACTACCATCCTTTTTTATTCTATGTTCATTTTATGTTTTTGTTATTTTTTTCATTTATTAGCTTAAGTCGAGTCTAGTCTTGGCTTAGCAACGCCATATTGTACACGTAATTAACTAAGATTGTTAACTCGCCACCAGTAAAACTTCCTTTATCCAACAAAACCGTGTATTTCATATCCCTACACCTAACGTTACAACCCTTTAAAAGACCTCTTTGATAGTTTATCCTAGGTGCTTACGCCATGTGGTGGAGTTTTGATCCTTTCCCAAGCCTATGGTAATCTATTTTGCTATGACAGGTAGTGAGAGATATTTTCCGTTTCCATATTGTAATTTATACTTTATTACACCCGAGAGATGTGAGTATCTAAACACTATTTGTGAGGTGCTAGTATATGACCTCCGTGCTTGTCTTTGGTCTTTAGTGGAACGATTATTTGTTGTAATTAGTTTTATATTAGTGTTAAATGACCCCTAACTTGTATTTTGACTAGAATAAAAGCGCATTTGCTTGAGGACAAGCAAATCTCAAGTGTAAGGGTATATGATGAGGCAAAAAATGAACCACTTTTAGGGGGTCATTTAAGCCCGGAATTGAATTTATTTGATCAAATATTGCCCTAAATCGTTCCTTTTGTGATTTTAGGTACTTTGGGAGAGAAATCTGGAAAAGGATGCAATTCGGACGTTTTTGGAGCATAAAAGTGAAGAAAACGCCAATGTCTTAATTTTCCTTGCTGGGAACAGTAGGTGACGGCGTCAAGAAGGAAAATCTGACGGCGTCAAGAGTAATTTCCATGACGACCCAGTACAGAATTGAAGGCGTCACAAGGTAGGCCGTCAAGAGTAAAATGCATGACGGTCTGGAAACACATAACACATGACAGTGTCAGAAGTAGATCAAGGCAGTCCGAGAAGTATTTTGGCGGCGAGATGACGGCGTCACCAATTTGGTCTTGACGCCGTCAGACCCTATTTCCTATATATAGTTTTCTAATTTTTACACACAAAAAGAGAGAAGTTTTGGAGAAACCCTAAGGCCGAACTTAGTACGAATTTTACAGGTTTTGTGGAAAACTAGAAGGGGGGAGGGTTGAATAGTTTTACGTCCTTTTAAATTTATAAACACAAGTTTGTTTTAAAAACTTCGATTCTAGTTTCTGTGAACTCAATACTTGCACTATATGAACAATTGTATGGTAACTTAACTAACAAAGCTAATATAGTAAAGGTAAATAAATAAGTAATGAGAAGAGTTGGAAAGATCAAACCAAAACACAAGGATTTATAGTGGTTCGGCTACATGGACACCTTCCTTGTTCGTACTCCACTCCCCGAGTCACCTACTCGAGAGTTTTCTTCACTATGTCAACAAACTCCCTTTTGGCGGAGAAAACCTTACACACCAATTAACACACCACAACAACTTCACAACTTGATCACTACTTCTACACAACTTCTTCACACCAATATACTACACACCAATCTTCTTCACACCTATCTTCTACACGCCAATCTTCTACACACCAATCTTCTACTTCACACCAATCTTCACAACTAACCTACTTCACTACCAATCAACTTCTACTTCCTACACAACTTCTATATCTTCTAAACAATATATAACAAGCACAACATAATATTCACAAATGAATGTATATATACACTATGCACAACTACTCTTCAACACTTCTTGAACTTGGTTGTAGAAAGAGTGTTCTTCTTTTGCACTTTGGATGAGAATGAATGATGAGGGATTGAATCACTTGAAACAAGGATTAATATACAAATGATCAAAGGGTTTTAGAGGATGTTTAGAGAGTTATAGATCTGAAAAAATTTCGTGCAAAAGGTGAGGTAAAAATCCAGGTTTAAGGTGGTATTTATAGGCAAAAGATTCTGACAGAGGAGCGTGGCCGGTCCCCTTAAATCAAGGCCGGTCCCCTTAATTTTAAGGGGACCGCCCTTATAATTAAGGGGGCCGCCCAACTGAAACGGCCAGAATCTTTGTCTTTTAGTGGGGAAAGTTTAATTGGTGAATAACTAACTGATTTTGGTTAAGAATTTGAATTCATATATTTAGTATGAATAAAACATTTTTCTTTATTACCAAAAGTGTTTTTCAAAAATATATAATATGTTTATATAATTAAATAAACTTTGTGTAAGTTAATTTAATACCCCTGTGATCATGAGATGTATTAAGCACTTGTTTATCCATACCTTAAGTGATTAAGTTGGATATAGTGATATAAACTAGCTTAATACTTGTTTACGTAGTAATTATATGATTGACAATTTTACATTTTGTGATCGTCAAAATATAGAGATATCGAAAGATATAAATAACGTTTTCACACATTATTTATGTCAACAATCTCCCCCTTTTGGATGATTACAAAATTTAAACTCATTAATCGAAAATTAGTATATATTCAAGTATTATTGTGAGTTTATATCACTTCTCCCCCTTTTTGTTAGCATCAAAAAGGTTATCCCATGTTAATGGAAGCTCCCCCTTGAAGTATACTCCCCCTCGTTTTGAGGCCAAAAGGAATCGAGATATGGATATCTTGCAAAAATATTTAGTGGCAAGCAACATATATATGTATATAGCATGCAAAAGTGTAAACTAAACATAACCATATCATTAATCAAGTGAAATAAATTCATCAAGCATTACATCAACCAATGAAATAAGTAATGCAACTAACAAAAGCCTTTAAAGGCTTACAATCATCATTGAAATAATAAACCAAAGCTCAAATATGAAAGTCCTCTCTAGAGCTTGCCATCCAAAATGGTTTAATATAATTTTATTTGTGAGACACCAAGCATGTTTAATTGGGAGGAATAGATGGTGAACATGGAGATGGTGATGGAGGAGGAGTGTTTGTTGATGGTGGTGGAGGAGTTGAGTTTGTTGTTGCTGGTGGATGCAACAAGTTTTCAATGTGAGAAAACATGTATTGCATTTCATCTCTTAGTCCGAACACAATTGTTCGGTTGTGGATGCAACAAAGGCAAGTGTCACCATGAGCTTCAAGTAAGCTCCATGGGACGGGGTTATAGGTTGGTGGATTGATAGGGGATGATGAGAAGTGTGCATCAAGAGGTGTTAATGGTGATAGTGAGAGAGTTAATGCAAGGGTTGTGTTTTCATTGGTAGGTTGTGATGGTTGAACTATTGGTGGAGGAGATAAGTGGGTGTTAATGTAGTCATTAATGGATGAAGTGGATGGTATGGAGGAAGTAGAGTTTCCATTTGTTGAAGGTGTTTCGGAGGGTGCATTTGGTGCACTAGGAGATGAACATTGAGGTGGTGGAGATGGAGTGGTGTTGTCTTCATTTGTAAGATCAATGAAGAGTTGTTTGGGTGGAATGATGACAAGTTTTTGTTTCTTGGCATTGTTTGAGTAGGTGGTTCTTGGTGATGACATGATGATGTTTGAGGATGATGGAATGTGAATTAAACATGCATGGGGATTATATAGTGGGAAAACATGTTTAGAAGTGGAATTAATTTGAAATTGTAATGTGATATTCCAAAATCAGTTTAGTTTTTAAGGGAAATGGTAGCTGGGACTAGCAAAAGGGATCACATGATGCAAAAGAAAACAGTGTAAAAACTGTTTCAGATGGCCGGTCCCCTTAAATGGAGGCCGGTCCCCTTAATTTTAAGAGGGCCGCCCATCTGACGACCCAGAAACCAAAATTTTTCAAAAAATTTTCTGGAAAAATGTTGTGTTCTGTTTTGTATTTGCAGCAAGCACCATTTGGACATTTCACATTTGTTTTGGTCTTTTATAAGCATACATGATATATATATATATATATATATATATATATATATATATATATATATATATATATATATATATATATATATATATATATATATATATATATATATATATATATATATATATATACACATATATAAGCTAATCATGCAAGTATATATATAGATTAAGAGTTAAAGCATGCATTCATAAGCATAAATAAAACATAAATAAGCAAGTTAACAACCTAATCGAGTGCACAAAACAATTATCCAAGAAAATAACAAGTACTTCTGAATAAACTTCGGACAAATAGCACACAAGACATAAAAATAAATATTGTTCAACAAGCATAATCCAAGCATATCATTTCTTTTTCTTCCTGAAGATACCCTTCAAAGTCTTCCCGATCGATTTGAAACCACCTCTAACTTCTTCATGTAAGCTCTTTTGTCTTCTAAGCATTTCGGTATGTCACACCCCCAAAATCGGGTCCAGCGGAAGCATACATGTAGCTGGGGTGTAACTCAATTGGTATCTCGACACAAGTTCAAAAATGGTTTGCACTTGAATCATTTTAAATAAAATAGTTAAATCAAAATGTTGAATTTACATTGTTAAAAGTAATGCGGAAGTAGGCCCTTAAAATAGTTTAAAACGGTCCCCAAATGAATAATCAAAGTCTTCTATGACCATGCCATGCCCTGCCAAAACCTCCTGTAGCGTGCCATTGCTTAAAACCTGAAAATACATGCTAAAGTGTCAACACAATGGTTGGTGAGTTCATAGAGTCTTGTGAAAAAGAATGTAATGCATATGGATGAAGTTGTCCCAGCAAAGGCATCGTAAATCCACTCAGTTCCAAGTCCCGCCATAAGAGACTTGTAACCTGTGTGTTTACAACCCACTGCTAACATATATAGTATGAGTAAAACATGTATAAGTTTATCACAACAATTAAGCAATTAGTCGTGAGTCTACACTTCATCTCCGAAGACCTCACGTTTGTATGTATGTCTCAATGGTTGTGTCCAGCAACTTAATCTGGGGCCATTGGAAGTCTCAATGGTCATCCAGCAACTTAATCTGGAGCCACTGGAAGTTTCACAATCATGTATGTATGATTACTGGGTGCCATTTCCCAAAGTATAAAAGTTTAAACGCTTCAAGTATCAAGTAAGTATGTGTGCATGTATCAATCATGTATGCATGAAATCGAGTATAATGCAATCATGTATAAGTGTTATCAAGTGTAAATGAAATCAAGTATAAATGTTTCGAGTATCTGTACAAGTAAGCAAGTAGTTGAGCATGTATCTCCCCCAAAAATGTTAAAACAAGTATAGAAAGAGTAGGGGCTATGACTCACCTGATGCAACAGCTACGATGACAAAAGTGTATACACAGAAATGAGGTTCGATCTCTAACCGCAACCTAATATGAATGATGAACGATCTACTTTAGATCATGAAATGATGTTGAAAATGTCCATGCACATGTTTCCTATACCACTCTTAACTTGAAAAAAATACTTGTTGTTATCAAAATAATATACTTTCCAAGACTTAGGAAAAATATGGCTATTAGAAAAATAAAGCTAGTTGCTATATATATACTTATATATATATATCGTATGTATCAATGTTCGTGTTGAAATCCTCGGGTTGTAATCCTTGAAATAACGCCTTGTAGTGATGAAAATATAGTTGTAATCACTAATACTTCATTAGTTATAAAATTGGGTACTTGGCATTATTTTTATAAATCTAGAGTTACTACGTAGTTTTGGCGTCAATATTAGTAAAAGCTGTCAAAATGAAATGAGTTTTGCCGATATTCAAACGTGAATATCTTTGTCGTTATAAGCCCGTTTTACTTGTTCTTTATATCCACGGTTACGTCTTAGTATGTAGTAATATATTTTGGAAAGCTCGGCTCCTCCGGGTTACGTCTAAAGCCTCTTTTTGACCGACGAAAAACGTCCAACAGCATGTATTTTTCCGGAAAATAGTTTTCGTCAATAAACTTGCAAAAATCATAACTTCTTCGTTATAAACTCTTTTTAATCCGTTCTTTCGCCTACGGATTCGTTTTTGAAAGTATTTTCTAAAAATTTTGCCAAAGTTTCCTTTGTATCTACTGATTTTCCAGAATTTACCAAAATGGGACAGCATGTTTATAAACTTGTTACAAATCCATTTCCAAGGTTCAAAACTAGTTTCTAACATCACCAAATCTCTTGCAAACGCCACAAAGCTAGTCTAATCTTACCATACACCTTCTTAGGGTGCCATGGGTTCCTAATTACTAGTAATCAAGTTAATTTAACAAAGGAACACCTAAATCACAATCTAGGGTTTGTATGTTCAAAAAGTATACAAAAATAAAGTGGTATAACTAGTTTGTGCATGAAATCAAGCATGAATACCATAAGATACATATGTTAATTAGATGAAAACATGAAAATAAATTTGATAACTCACTTTGAAATATGAGGTGATTAAATGATGAGAAACCTTGGATTACTTGTATTTTTGTTGTAAGATTCTTGATTAGGATGATGAAATGAACAACTTTGATGCTTTAACTTTTGGAAAATCATGGATTGATCATGGTGTTTGGTTTTGGTCGTGGTTTATGGAGAAGAACAAGAGAAATGAGAGCTTTTGATTCTCAAAAATTATGTATGTTATGTGTTTGGTGTTTTTAGCTAGATATTTAGTAATGGTTTATAGTATAATATTAGCACATGGTTAATTTAGTCAAGTGATCTAGGGGAGAGCATGTGTGGCCGGTTTTCAATGTTAAAAAGAGTAGCAAAGTCGGTTTTGATCTCTTAGAAAATGTAGTGTATTATTAGTTGTAGTTTAGTGTAAGTATTAGTTATAATCGGGTACCGGGTTTGCTAGAAATAAACATTAATGAAGTTAACCGGGACTAAATAAAGTCATAACAATGATAAAAGTATGTTGGGTACAATTCCTGAGTGTTCGGGTGATTATTGTTTAGTTTTCACGAAAACCGTCGTAATATTCATAAGCTTACGTTATAAATAAAATAAATTTCCAAAATACTGGGTAACTGAATGTTATAACTTTTATGATGATAAAAGGGATATAAAAATATGTCGGGACCATTGTGGGAATATTTAGATATATTCGTCGTGTATAAACCGGGTGTTAACGTTTACTATAAATACTTATACGTAAAAACGTTAAATGTTTCAAATATGTAAATTTGAAAATCCTAAGAGTGGTATAACAAGAAAATGCTGTTATGATAATATGCAGACTGTCTCTAGTCCGTATGCAGTGTCCTTAACACTAATGAAATGAATTCGCACCTAAACCAATCCGGTTACGCGAATTTGAATACCCGTAAACTAAATTTACGATGAAATGTGTAATGCAAGTGAACAGTGAAAACTTTTCCGGCAATGAATAGTGTTTAGTGAATAGTAAAAATTTTGAATGCTTCTCGGAATGTCAAACTGACACCAAAAATGATGAATAGTAAACTGATGAATAGTGTTTTGATGAATAGTGTTTGATGAATAGTGATTTTCCAAAGTTCGGGAAATGACCTGAAATGGTAAGTTGTGACAGTCTTCCCCTCTAAAAGGAACTTCGTCCCGAAGTTCAGTTTATGTTAATCAGTTAAGTGTGTGTTTAAGAAAATGTGTCAAAGCTTATGTATGTGGGTTTCCTATCCAACTAGGTACGTTCTCGTGGTCAGACTTGATGAGGCAAACCTTCCCAATCCCGAGCATAGTCCTCAAAAGACCTCCTTTAGGTTAATCCTTTAGGTAACCGATTTTCACTTAATCCCACAACCCAATCAAATAAGAACAATCATGAGATTAGGCTAAATCGGTTTGAGTGATGACTTTAACTTTTAGCTTGATTTTCGCAACCCAATCAAACAAGAACAGTCACTAGAACCAAGCTAAAAATCAAGGTCTGGATTCAACGTCCTTGAAAAAGGTCTTTTGAAAGATTGGCTCGACTTTGGAATTGCTTACACACAATCCAGACAAAATATCATTATAACTATTCTTAGTGTTGCAAAATTCATTTCTGAGTCGGATATAGGTGGTCAGCCTATGTCCTACTATCCCGGGTTGAATATAAATGACCAGTCTATATTCCACCGAGGTTCCATGAATTTTGAAATACTCAGCTCAGTTATACTAATACTATGTCCTTCACAAATACTAAGACGTTTAGAAAGACTAAGGCAGGTGACCAAACTCGAGGTCAAATGATGAAACTATGCAAAGAAAAACATAACGCTGTGATATATATGATACGTGAACATGCTTATATGAAAGACAATTATTGTAATCAACTAGAATAAGTGAATATAATATATCAGATAATGAGACACAAATCTCATCACCTATGTCAGCAACTCACCACAAATGAGGCTTCAGCTTGGCAGGCAGGCACGTGACGGTCATAGGGTTAAGTTTTCGTAAAAGTAGCTATAGTCTAGGTTTTTAAAAACACTCAGTTCGCTATAGCCAAGGCTCTGATACCAATCTGTCACACCCCCAAAATCGGGTCCAGCGGAAGCATACATGTAGCTGGGGTGTAACTCAATTGGTATCTCGACACAAGTTCAAAAATGGTTTGCACTTGAATCATTTTAAATAAAATAGTTAAATCAAAATGTTGAATTTACATTGTTAAAAGTAATGCGGAAGTAGGCCCTTAAAATAGTTTAAAACGGTCCCCAAATGAATAATCAAAGTCTTCTATGACCATGCCATGCCCTGCCAAAACCTCCTGTAGCGTGCCATTGCTTAAAACCTGAAAATACATGCTAAAGTGTCAACACAATGGTTGGTGAGTTCATAGAGTCTTGTGAAAAAGAATGTAATGCATATGGATGAAGTTGTCCCAGCAAAGGCATCGTAAATCCACTCAGTTCCAAGTCCCGCCATAAGAGACTTGTAACCTGTGTGTTTACAACCCACTGCTAACATATATAGTATGAGTAAAACATGTATAAGTTTATCACAACAATTAAGCAATTAGTCGTGAGTCTACACTTCATCTCTGAAGACCTCACGTTTGTATGTATGTCTCAATGGTTGTGTCCAGCAACTTAATCTGGGGCCATTGGAAGTCTCAATGGTCATCCAGCAACTTAATCTGGAGCCACTGGAAGTTTCACAATCATGTATGTATGATTACTGGGTGCCATTTCCCAAAGTATAAAAGTTTAAACGCTTCAAGTATCAAGTAAGTATGTGTGCATGTATCAATCATGTATGCATGAAATCGAGTATAATGCAATCATGTATAAGTGTTATCAAGTGTAAATGAAATCAAGTATAAATGTTTCGAGTATCTGTACAAGTAAGCAAGTAGTTGAGCATGTATCTCCCCCAAAAATGTTAAAACAAGTATAGAAAGAGTAGGGGCTATGACTCACCTGATGCAACAGCTACGATGACAAAAGTGTATACACAGAAATGAGGTTCGATCTCTAACCGCAACCTAATATGAATGATGAACGATCTACTTTAGATCATGAAATGATGTTGAAAATGTCCATGCACATGTTTCCTATACCACTCTTAACTTGAAAAAAATACTTGTTGTTATCAAAATAATATACTTTCCAAGACTTAGGAAAAATATGGCTATTAGAAAAATAAAGCTAGTTGCTATATATATACTTATATATATATATCGTATGTATCAATGTTCGTGTTGAAATCCTCGGGTTGTAATCCTTGAAATAACGCCTTGTAGTGATGAAAATATAGTTGTAATCACTAATACTTCATTAGTTATAAAATTGGGTACTTGGCATTATTTTTATAAATCTAGAGTTACTACGTAGTTTTGGCGTCAATATTAGTAAAAGCTGTCAAAATGAAATGAGTTTTGCCGATATTCAAACGTGAATATCTTTGTCGTTATAAGCCCGTTTTACTTGTTCTTTATATCCACGGTTACGTCTTAGTATGTAGTAATATATTTTGGAAAGCTCGGCTCCTCCGGGTTACGTCTAAAGCCTCTTTTTGACCGACGAAAAACGTCCAACAGCATGTATTTTTCCGGAAAATAGTTTTCGTCAATAAACTTGCAAAAATCATAACTTCTTCGTTATAAACTCTTTTTAATCCGTTCTTTCGCCTACGGATTCGTTTTTGAAAGTATTTTCTAAAAATTTTGCCAAAGTTTCCTTTGTATCTACTGATTTTCCAGAATTTACCAAAATGGGACAGCATGTTTATAAACTTGTTACAAATCCATTTCCAAGGTTCAAAACTAGTTTCTAACATCACCAAATCTCTTGCAAACGCCACAAAGCTAGTCTAATCTTACCATACACCTTCTTAGGGTGCCATGGGTTCCTAATTACTAGTAATCAAGTTAATTTAACAAAGGAACACCTAAATCACAATCTAGGGTTTGTATGTTCAAAAAGTATACAAAAATAAAGTGGTATAACTAGTTTGTGCATGAAATCAAGCATGAATACCATAAGATACATATGTTAATTAGATGAAAACATGAAAATAAATTTGATAACTCACTTTGAAATATGAGGTGATTAAATGATGAGAAACCTTGGATTACTTGTATTTTTGTTGTAAGATTCTTGATTAGGATGATGAAATGAACAACTTTGATGCTTTAACTTTTGGAAAATCATGGATTGATCATGGTGTTTGGTTTTGGTCGTGGTTTATGGAGAAGAACAAGAGAAATGAGAGCTTTTGATTCTCAAAAATTATGTATGTTATGTGTTTGGTGTTTTTAGCTAGATATTTAGTAATGGTTTATAGTATAATATTAGCACATGGTTAATTTAGTCAAGTGATCTAGGGGAGGGCATGTGTGGCCGGTTTTCAATGTTAAAAAGAGTAGCAAAGTCGGTTTTGATCTCTTAGAAAATGTAGTGTATTATTAGTTGTAGTTTAGTGTAAGTATTAGTTATAATCGGGTACCGGGTTTGCTAGAAATAAACATTAATGAAGTTAACCGGGACTAAATAAAGTCATAACAATGATAAAAGTATGTTGGGTACAATTCCTGAGTGTTCGGGTGATTATTGTTTAGTTTTCACGAAAACCGTCGTAATATTCATAAGCTTACGTTATAAATAAAATAAATTTCCAAAATACTGGGTAACTGAATGTTATAACTTTTATGATGATAAAAGGGATATAAAAATATGTCGGGACCATTGTGGGAATATTTAGATATATTCGTCGTGTATAAACCGGGTGTTAACGTTTACTATAAATACTTATACGTAAAAACGTTAAATGTTTCAAATATGTAAATTTGAAAATCCTAAGAGTGGTATAACATGAAAATGCTGTTATGATGATATGCAGACTGTCTCTAGTCCGTATGCAGTGTCCTTAACACTAATGAAATGAATTCGCACCTAAACCAATCCGGTTACGCGAATTTGAATACCCGTAAACTAAATTTACGATGAAATGTGTAATGCAAGTGAATAGTGAAAACTTTTCCGGCAATGAATAGTATTTAGTGAATAGTAAAAATTTTGAATGCTTCTCGGAATGTCAAACTGACACAAAAAATGATGAATAGTAAACTGATGAATAGTGTTTTGATGAATAGTGTTTGATGAATAGTGATTTTCCAAAGTTCGGAAAATGACCTGAAATGGTGAGTTGTGACACGGTAGTTCGTTCATGAAGCACTTCTTCGTTTTGATCACTAGGAGATGGGGTAGAATAGTCGGGAGAGTCAAGATTCTCTAAATTGTCAACGAACTCAGAGAACGAAGGGGTATTAGCATCATGGATGTCTTCATCCTCATCGTCTTGTCTTGAAGATGATCCGTGAAAGCTATGACGACGAGATTTACCCTTGTCACTTCGAGTTCGTCGAGCTTGTTTTAGAGCGAGAGGACGTAAAGTGGGGTAGATGGACTCATAGATACTATTGTCAAGATCGGGGTAGTACTCGATAACATGACGATAGAGACGAGTGAGGAACATTCCATATGGAAGATTGGCTCTGGGAGTTTTTCTAGCACACTCAATCCGTTTGATAAAGAAGTAGGCCAAATTGTACTGCTTTTCGACAGCTATACAATACAACATGTGAGCAAGGCACGCTGGGAGATGGTCCCGGTGACCTCCAGTACCAAACGCATTCTCACGAATGAGTTCTTCCCAACGCTTCATGTGGGGGCTTAATTCCTTGAGGAGAAGTTGGTATGGAGAGATTTGAACGTTTTTGGATTTTATTTTTCGGCTTGTGGTGGCACGTTCCACACCAAGGATTTGACGAATTTCGTCGAGATGAGGAATTTCGTCGAAATAGGGACCGAAGGTTGGTCAATAGCGATTAAGAGATTCGAGGTCCCATTCGTTTGTGAAAACGGCTTGACCTCTAAATGGAATTTGGAGGATATGACCAAATTGTTCGAGAGTTAGGGTGATAAATTCATTTTGAATCATGAAAGAGATGGTGATGAAACCAAGATCATTGGCTTGAATGGTGACTTGGCTATAGAAATCCATTATGAAGCGAGGAATGATAGGTTCATTTATTTCATAAAGACAATTGAAGTTGATGCTTGTAAACACGCGATTTATGTAGTCGGATTGAGCAAAAGCAAGATCTACTACACGTCCTTCATGAACATTTCTATCTTCAATTTGACGATATATAAGTCCAATGGAAGGAGATGTGGTAGGGAGTTGGGAAACTTTAGGAATGTAGTTTTTAGTGTGAGAAAGATCTTCTGTAGTTGCTTTTGGCATTTTCACCTAAACACATCAACAATACAAAAAGACGAAAATAAATATAAAGAAAGATAAAAGTATATGTATATTGTTAAGGCTTATGTTGGAACGTAAACATACTCCGTTACTAATCCTAAGAAGTAGATTACCATGTTCCTTAATATTGTTTTTAACTCGTTCTAGATATACTTTACGATGTTTAATAAGTAGTTATGGACTAATCCAAACGCCCTTTTAAACATCTTAATATATCATGAAATTTACTAGATTTACATTAGATTGTAAAACTAGCTATTTCTTGCGAGTTTCTTATGCATGTGATTTGTTTTTGAAAAAGATGGTTTGTATTTTTACTTAAAAATGTCATTTTTCGTAATAAACCAAACGCTTCCTTAACTAGTGACTTATACCACTAGTATGTCAATATATATATGAATTATATATCTTGACAAGTCCGATTAGTAATTTTTAGGTTTATAATTATAACAAAGTTTTATAGAAATTATAATGACTAGGTTTCGATATTATTTGGACATAATCCAAACACCCCTATATTGTGAACCAATATAATTTTTGTTGGTCGAAAAATGTAATTTCAAGTTTTACAAGTTACAAAAGTATAATGTGATTAGTTTTAACACGTTTTCAAATCATTATTCAACAATGAGTTTACTAAAATTTTTGAAAAGGAGGGTATGAAGTTTTTCAAATTTTTTTGACATGATAGTTTATAATTACTAGTTTCTAGTGTTAATTAATCATCCTAATCCTAGGGGAAGCATTTGGTTATGAAGTTTTAAGACTTAATTCAAAAGAAATTGTGAAATTGAAGAATTTTATAAAATATGCATAATCATGAGTATGACCAAATAAGATGAAATTGGATGAAATGTGTTATGAAAAACTTACAATACGTAATGGTGATTGTGTTAGATGAATTTGCCCTTTGCGAATTAACCCGAATTATGTGATTTGGAAGTGATTTGAGATGTTTTTGGGTTTTGGTTTTCGTCACAGCAGAACCAGGGGAAGGAGAGTATGAAAAAGTGGAGTGTTTGGCAAAAGGAACAAAGGGAAAAACGGGTTTGAGCTATCAGATGGCCGGTCCCCTTAAACATTAAGGGGGCCGCCCTTCATTTGGCTGCCGGTCCCCTTAAACATTAAGGGGTCCGCCCATCAAAAATTTTATTTTTCAAGTTTTGGTTTCTGGAACAAACAAGAAATTATTTATTTATATATATATATATATATATATATATATATATATATATATTAGATTTATATTTAATCAAACATACGTTGGAGAGTGTACGCACGAAGGGAATTACTTGACACTTTTACTTGACATATTGTCAATAAACTTTTCTTGATCATTTCGGATGAAATATATCAAGTTGTCAAGTGAACGAGAAAGTTGTGGAAGGTTCATAAGTATATATATACATATTTATATAGTAATGGTTTATAAGTCGAGAATATAGGAGGGAGACGTATGCAACATAAGCCGGGAGTTTGTTTCATCCATAGATTTTTCGACTCATCTCTCTTCATCAGCATGAGTGTCGTTGAAAAGAAAAAAAAAAATTCGATAAGGCAAATGGGGAAAAGAAAAGGTTCGTAAACGAACAATTTCTAGTTCTAGAAAATCAACAAATGAATTTTCCAGGTTATAAGATCCTATATATATGTAAGTGTATATATATGTGTATATATATATATATATATATATATATATATATATATATATATATATATATATATATATATATATATATATATATATATATATATATTTATTTAGATATAGTATAAGTAGATAAGTATATATATATGTATAGAAAAAAAAAATATAGAGGGAATAATGAACCAATCAAAATCACATAAAAACTAGATACTAAACTAAGCATGCATTTGTCGACAAGGAAATAAAAGGAAATGTGTACCTTACGTCTTCAATGCGTTTAACTTCAAAATCTTCAAGAGATAGTCCGAACAAGAGGTGATATCAATGATTTCCATGTTTGAATGGCGAGAATTTTTACGTTGGTCCCCATTGTCTCATTTGACCAAAGTTATTTGTCCCGAACATGTTTTGTATTTGACTTGGGTGCATATATGGTGGAAACATTCCCCATGGATTGAAGTTCCACATTTGTTGATTATTGTTAAAGTTTCGTCTATTTTGGTTTACTCTTGGTTGAGGTGTTTTAGGTCTAGGGTAAGAATTATTTGGTTTCCTAGGTGGTGGAGTTTTAGATCTTGTTTTAGTTTTGGACGATCCTACTTCGGTTTTTAAAGATGATTTATAAAACGGTTTTATTTCTTCATCACTAGCTAGAGGTATTTTCTTATCATTTATGAGTATATACTTAGGATTAGATTTTGAAGGTTTTAGTTCCTTGAGTTCACTTTCAAATTTAACATTTTTAACTTCACTTGTTGAGGCTTCGGTTGAGTTAAAACCTAGACCGGTTTTATCTCCGGATATTCTTTGAATACTTATAATTTTACTAAGTGAGTTACTACTATTTTCAAATTTATCAAGTTTACAAATTTCTTCCTTAAGTTTGTTGTTTTCACTTCTAAGCTCTTGACATGATTTACATTCTTCAAAAGTTTCTTTACCTTTTTCAAGTTGATGTATTTTAATTTTTAGTTCAAGTACTTCATTTTCTAATTGGTTGTTTATGTATTTTAGTGATTTGTTTTTAGCCATAACTTGTTGTCCTAGTTTGCATAATCTATTGTATTCACTTTCTAAATCTTTTTCATCTAATGATAGATTTTCATCACTAAAATATTCGGTTTCGGAACGTACCTCACTTGATGTTTTAGCCATGAGACACTTTTCTTCCTTTGTTGTTTCTTTCTCATCTTCATCGCTATCACTCCAAGCACCTCCAACAAACGCTCTTTGATTTTGATCTCTTGTCATCATTGGACATTTTCCAATAAAGTGATTCGGATCACCACACTTGAAACATTTTCTCTCATTCTTGCTATACTTGTCATCATTATTCTTTTGAGATGTTCTCCTTTCATCGTGTGGTTGTCTAACGAATCTTCCTCGCCTTTTGAAGAATTTCTTGAAATCTCTTACGGCCATGGCATATTCTTCGTCTTCGCTTTCGGAAGATGAGCTATCTTCGTTGTTGGATTCCTTTCTAGCTTTCAAGGTGATTGACTTGCTTTGCTCTCGTTTCCCTTTAACCATTTCAGAGTCCTTCTTTATTATTGCTTCGTAGACTTTTAAATTACGAATTAATTCATCAAGTTGTAGCGTTGACAAATTCTTTGATTCTTCAATAGCCGTCACTTTAGCTCGCCATTTTGGGTGAAGAGCTCTAAGAAACTTCCTAACAAAATTCTTACTAGAGAAATTCTCATCAAGTGCTTTTAAACTTGTGATTATAGTGTTAAATCTAGCAAAAGCATTATCAATTGATTCCTCTTCCGGAATCGTGAATTGCTCATATTGTTGAACAAGTAGATCTATTTTGTTATCTTTGACTTGATTATTAGTTTGGTGGGTTATTAATAAAGAGTTCCAAATTTCTTTTGCGGTTTCACACATAAAGATCCTTTCGTACTCTTTACGTGGTAGCGCATTGTAAATAACCATTTTTGCTTCATTATTTTTAGCAAGTTTTCTTTTTAAATCATCATTTTGTTTTTCAAAAGGTACGATTTCATCTTTCTTAGTTTCGGGGTTATTTTGAATAGGTAAAAAATCACCATTGGTAATAACATGCCAAAGATCTAGATCTTTTGATTTCACATAAGTTTCGAATCGATTTTTCCAATATAAAAATCCATCACTTTCAAATAGTGGTGGTCTTTGCATAGATTGCCCTTCTAAATATTTTTCAGATTCCATAGATCGTTACAAGTTTTAAAATACAATATATTTTAAAAATCTTGCTAGACGTGGCTCTTGATACCAATTGTGGAAAACTAGAAGGGGGGGGGGTTGAATAGTTTTACGTCCTTTTAAATTTATAAACACAAGTTTGTTTTAAAAACTTCGATTCTAGTTTATGTGAACTCAATACTTGCACTATATGAACAATTGTATGGTAACTTAACTAACAAAGCTAATATAGTAAAGGTAAATAAATAAGTAATGAGAAGAGTTGGAAAGATCAAACCACAACACAAGGATTTATAGTGGTTCGGCTACAAGGACACCTTCCTTGTTCCTACTCCACTCCCCGAGTCACCTACTCGAGAGTTTTCTTCACTATGTCAACAAACTCACTTTTGGCGGAGAAAACCTTACACACCAATTAACACACCACAACAACTTCACAACTTGATCACTACTTCTACACAACTTCTTCACACCAATATACTACACACCAATCTTCTTCACACCTATCTTCTACACGCCAATCTTCTACACACCAATCTTCTACTTCACACCAATCTTCACAACTAACCTACTTCACTACCAATCAACTTCTACTTCCTACACAACTTCTATATCTTCTAAACAATATATAACAAGCACAACACAATATTCACAAATGAATGTATATATACACTATGCACAACTACTCTTCAACACTTCTTGAACTTGGTTGTAGAAAGAGTGTTCTTCTTTTGCACTTTGGATGAGAATGAATGATGAGGGATTGAATCACTTGAAACAAGGATTAATATACAAATGATCAAAGGGTTTTAGAGGATGTTTAGAGAGTTATAGATCTGAAAATTTCGTGCAAAAGGTGAGGTAAAAATCCAGGTTTAAGGTGGTATTTATAGGCAAAAGATTCTGACAGAGGAGCGTGGCCGGTCCCCTTAAATCAAGGCCGGTCCCCTTAATCTTAAGGGGACCGCCCCTTATAATTAAGGGGGCTGCCCAGCTGAAATGGCCAGAATCTTTGTCTTTTAGTGGGGAAAGTTTATTTGGTGAAAAACTAACTGATTTTGGTTAAAACTTTGAATTCATATATTTAGTATGAATAAAACATTTTTCTTTATTAACAAAAGTGTTTTTCAAAAATATATAATATGTTTATATAATTAAATAAACTTTGTGTAAGTTAATTAAATACCCCTGTGATCATGAGATGTATTAAGCACTTGTTTATCCATACCTTAAGTGATTAAGTTGGATATAGTGATATAAACTAGCTTAATACTTGTTTACGTAGTAATTATACGATTGACGATTTTACATTTTGTGATCGTCAAAATATAGAGATATCGAAAGATATAAATAACGTTTTCACACATTATTTATGTCAACAGGTTTTTTAAGGGTTCTCAGCCCTTGAACCCTTTCATGTGTAATTAAGATAAGTGTTCTTTTAATTCAATCAATATGTCTATGTGTTGGTTGTCTATATCTTGTTCTTGTCTTAATTCCATCATGCTAGGCTAGATCTATCTTGTGTTTGCTTGGATATAATGAAACCTAGATGTTAATTATGTGTTGATTACTTGTTTATGGTTGTATTGGATGAATGATTTCGATGTTAGGCTTAAGAAAACTGGCAGATCTCCAAATGGTAACATGCTTGAACGTCTTAGGAAACATGAACTGACGTGCACTAGGTTTTGTTGGTTGTATTTAATGCATGAGTAAATTCTAATGATCCCATGTTAGGAGCTTCTTAGCCGGCTCGACATAGGAGTGAAGTAGGCACTCATAGGATTGGGGAATTAAGTGCGCCACCCCATGAATGGTATTAAGGAATACAATCCGTCATCCACGCAACTATAACAAGTAATTAACGTGTAAAAGATATCTAGGGAGTAGTGAAATCTAAGTAAACACAACTTCTCCACTTATTGTTCACAACCTTAGTTTAATTTAGTTTATTTTCATTTCTAATATTTTATTTTGATTGCATTTTTAGTATTGGGTTAGTTGACTAGCAACTAATTCCGCCCAAATCCTTCAAACCCCGAGATTTTTACTTGCTTTCTAAAAAACCTAAAAATACAAAAATAATCATCCCTCATCTTTAGAACTAGTATTTAGGTTTTCTAATCCTAGCGACACTATTCCTAGCTGAACGATCAATCCCCCGGTACTTGTCACTATACTATACTACAACGATCAGGTACACTGCCTGGTGGGGGTTGTAAGCTTCTCAAGATCCCTTGAGAGGTAAAGCCTGGTGCGATTCCCACGTATCACCTGGTCATCGTGAACATTTTCTTGAAAGAACCAATGTGTTTTATAAGAGGTTTTCTGAAATTCTTGCATTTAATCGTCTTGTAAGTTTTATTGTAAACTCATTGTGTTTTAATAATTTGTAATTGATATTATGAGCTTCTGTGAGTTATTTTTTTTGTTTGTATTATTGTAGGCTATACCGGCTAAAATCCAGCGAAATCATCCAATGCACATGTACAGGAAGGCTTTGCTAAAACACAATGATGTTGAGGTTGAATTCACTGTCAAGATGGACCATCACCATGAGAATCCTTCGAGGACCAATCATGTGAACATGTATGGTGAATGGGCTTGGTTTGGTCAACAATGTGGTTTTGGATATACGAAGATGTTAAGGTTTAGATTAATGTACCGTGTTAATGATTTGGAAGGTGATGAAGAAGCACGTTATCCCGTTTTTCCTGTGTGTTGAATGCACATTATGTTCTGTGGTTTGTGTCTTATTATTTTGATGGTTCTGTAGTAACCCAAAAACTGTTTAGAAATGTGTTTAACTTAGGTTATGTTATGTCTAATTAGTATTATGGATGGTTTGTATTAGTATTATTAGAATATGACTGTGAACTGATGTGTACTTGAATGATTAAGTTGGTTAATGTGAATTATGGTTGTTTCTTTAAAATTACTTGCAGATGGTTAATTTTTTTTTAGTGTACTGATTTATGTTTTTATTATTCGTTGTGTCTTTCATCTGATTAAAGTGGCAATCTTGGATATTTGGTATTTGAAGAGTAAATTTGTAATTTGTTGATATTCATGTTAATGATATTCTCTGTTTTAATGGTTTGTAAAAAAATGGGTCAGATAAGTATAGTTGACTAATGAAGTTATTGGTCAAAGTTATCTGAATTCATTGTTGTTTTCACTTAAATCTTTCCCATTTTGACTGTAAATTGAATGTGGTTTTGCTGAACAAATGAATATGGTTAATTGTTTTGTGAAGTGTACTAAATTATGGTTTCAATATTGGTTGTTTCTTTTATCTTATTAAAGTGGTCTTTTTGCATATCTGTTTTTGGAAGAGTAATTATGTATTTCTTTTATCTTATTAAAGTGACCAATAACTTCATTATTCTCTCTGTTTTAGATTGGAGTTGTAGACAATTTGGGTCAAAAGGGTATGTATGGGTTAAGTAAGCTGAGCATGGCCAATGTTATTAACTTATGTTTGTGAATAATGAGCCATTGGCATATGTGACCGACCTTTGTTTGTCGTGACACTTTTGGGAACAACATGGATCAGTATGACATGTTTTGTATGTGTTGAATGTTTTTAAAGATCAAAGGTAAGTAAATGTTATCTGAATGACAACATTTGATAGATAGAAAGTTATATTGAAATTGGTTGTACCTGATGGATCTTCTCTGATGCAGTGTTGATATATACAGATGATAACATAGTTGATTTTTGTGTTGCAATAGTGAAGGCTTAGACTCGAGTCATGACAACATATGCAGGGAAAATATGAATGAATTGCTTGAAAGGTAACTTTTAAATGTCCATATTTTCTATGTAATACTAAATTTGTCAAATTTTATTCACAAGGTGTTGAAAGTCATAAGGGTTTTGAGCTTTGACACATTGGGATACAATTAATAGTAGCAATAAATTATTTAAAAATGGGGTGATTCAGAAAGGATGGTAAATTTTCAAAATAGGAAAAATTACTTACTATTGTTTATTAAATTCTGAATAAAGCTTCTTTATACACTACATTTTTTGTTGATTTTGCGTAATTCCCATCTTCGTCACAGCATAAAATCTTCAATCCTTTCTTGCTCTTGACTCTTGATACCGCTACATATAGTTGGCCATGTGAAAAAACGGGTCTTTGTAAAAACAAACCCACATTTCTTAATGTCTGTCCCTGGCTCTTGTTGATGGTCATAGCAAAACATAGTGCCAAAGGAAATTGTCTGCGATTAAATTTGAATGGCATCTTGTTATCAGATGGGCTTAACACCATTCTTGGTATTGCACAAAGATTTTCGAGATTTCCACCTGCTATAATCTTAGCTTCTATTACATTTACTCCCATCCTTTGAACTTGTAACCTTGTTTTGTTGCATAACCCTGCTCTTTGGTCAATGTTTCTCATGCACATAACTGGAGCACCGATTCTTAATCTTAAGTTATGGTTTGGAAGGCCTGGTATTTTAATACTATTTAAGAAATCTGGAGTGTAAAGTGTCTCGTTGAAATTTGAATCCATATCAATCACTCCAACAGAATCTGAACTTGCATAAGTTTTTTCTTCCCCTTTTAGTAGATCAAGCATTTTATTGTTGACCATATCCTCAAGCTCATGTGTGGGTGCCAGAATTACTCTTTCTTGGAAATATGAGGAGGTGTAAAGGTTTTTTTCCAATTCTGGATATGTTTGTTCAATGATTGATCGTATATGATCATCTGAATCTGGAATTAACATGTCATCTTCAAAATCCACTGTTGATTCTCCGTCATTTTTCCCTCCGATTGTACCGTTGCCAATGTCTAAAATCCATTCTGCAAAATCTTGTATTTCTTTCTTTTCACAATCATTTGTGCCAGCTTCCAACCTCATGTTAACAGTCAACTTCATGACTTTGCAATGTTGCCATAAGTATGAGGAGTTAATAGATGAGTGTACTACATCATGCCTTGTTCCGTTTGTAATGAGTGGTAGTATTTGTCTAAAATCTCCTCCAAACAAAACGACCTTTCCCCCAAAAACTTGGTCTGAAGGTTCGTAGGGTGTTGGTCTACATATATCTCGTAACGTTCTATCGAATGCTTCATAGCAATGTCTGTGTGTCATCGGAGCCTCATCCCAAATAATAAGGCTGCACATACGTATCAATTCAGCGAGGTCACTATCTCCGGGTATATGACACATGGAATCATCAACAACATTTATTGGTATTGCAAACCTAGAGTGTGCTGTTCTTCCCCCTTCCAGCAAAAGTGCTGCAATACCACTCGATGCAACATTTAACACTATTTGACCTTCAGATCTTGATCTAGCAGATAGAGTTTTGTATAGATACGTCTTACCTGTGCCTCCGTATCCATAAACAAAGAACATTCCACCGCTGTATTCAACAACTGCTTCCATTATAGAACCGTATATATCTCTTTGCTCACTTGTTAGCGTACTATACAATTGTTCATGTTGGTGTCGTAATTCATCTCGATTGTATTTTCGCTCATCATAAACTAATCTGTTGAAATTACCCATTGTCAACATCTCATTAGGATATGTCATATTTGGTATTTGTCTCAAACTTTTATTGTTACAAAGCAGCATGTGTTCAATATATGTGAGAGATATATTCTTCCTTTCATCGTTAGTTCCACCGCCAACCGTTATAATATTATTATAGCAACATTATGTTTTTGATAAATAAAATATAAGGAAATTAGTTTTATGAACATATCATATTTTTTTTTGTGAATTTGTATTTTTAGAAGCATACCTGGGTCATTTCGTTTTTGCCGTTCAATTAGAAATACATCATCTGCCATTACTTGCCATGTTTTCTCATAAACAACCTCCGGTCTTGACATGCTGTCGGTCACAATAAGCATTACGAAAAAAGATCGTAAATAATGTCCCATACCCCACAAGCTGGCTTCCAATAAACCGTCTATATAGTCCTTGTCATCTTCTAATAGACCTTTTGCCTGGCATGCTTCTTTATACGTTGCGTAAGTGATGTTTTCGAATTTCTTAAAATCAACCCAATCTTTAGGACCCCTGACTTTGTTTATCAACACTCTTAAATAGAACAGTTCTCCAAAAGCAATGGACACATGGTGGACCCGACCAAGACATGTACCTTTTTGTCTTTCAACCCATTTTCTGTCTTCTTGTCTCCACACGTAATGTTGCGGTATTTCATGATTAAGAAGTTTTTGCACTTTTGTATCTGTTTGGTTAAGTTGCATCCATGAAATAAATTTTGAATCACTTACAGATGCCTTATCCAAAGTAACATCGATACTTTGGCTTGCATCAAATATAACGGATTGTTCACCTTCTAAGTGGAATGGCAATCTCTCAACAGGCGGGAACCTGTAATGGATGTCAAATCCAAATATTCTCCACGATGCCTCACATGCAGATAGATATCGGCAATCGTAGTATTCTTTTACCTCATCCACATCTTCATCTTCTAAACCAACAGTTGCCCTATCTGGTCCCTTGTTAATATATTTGAATAAGTATTTTATAGAACCAATTTGGTTGCACCATTCGACGTTAATATGTGATTGAAAACGCCGAAGTAATCCAGGGTTATATGGAACAACATATCCATTGTGCAAATCAATTCCACTTTTGTTTATAGTTGAACCATCGTTTCTTCTTCTATAAAGTGCATACCCACTTTCGTCAATGACCGTTTTATCGTTGAACTGTTTTGGGAACTTTTTTGTGCATTTGTTTTTGACTGTGCAAGGACAACTTGGCCTTTCAGGACCACAAGGTCCATGCATCATGTGCTCTGTAACAATTTTATAAAGTTCTGGATCTTCGTTTTTATCTGGAATCTCTGATGAAATAAACCGATCAATGTGCTCCGTTGTTTTGATCTTATCATCATCTTCAAGAAACAACAAAATATGTGCATGGGGGAGTCATCTTTTCTGAAATTCAACTGTGTAAACAGTTGTGGCAAAATTATAATGTTATGTATAGTATACAATGCATTTTTAAATTATGTATAATGTACTTAGACATCATATTTAATAATATAAATACCTGCTTTAAGATGACCAAAGTAATTTTTATCTTTAAATTCTTTCATTATAGTATCCAGTTTTTGCTTGAATACACGAGTGATAACGTTGGGTCTGTCTTCAGAATTTAGCCCCTTTTCTTCCATAAACCGTTCAATTTCTGGCCAATTTGGGTTGCAAGTGAACGTAATGAACAAATCTGGGTAACCGTACACCTTGCAAATTGTCATTGCGTCTAAGTAGTTTTGCATCATATACCTTGGACTACCTGTGAATGTTGATGTCAAAATTACCTTTTTACCTCGTAACTTCACTCCTGAGTCTTCATGTTGGGCTAACTTTACTAATTTGTTATAAGTTTCGCTTCGTAAGTCTGGTTGGTTTTTTTCAACATATGACATACGTTCAGACTCTATCATAGTGTATGCATCAACAATAAACTGTTGGCATAAGCGCCCTGCATTGAGTATCATTGACAAAGTGTTCTCTCTATCTTGCAAGGTGTATGCAAAATATTCCTTCATTGAGACTCTTGTTTTTTTGTTTGTTGGTGTATAGTCAGTGACACCAAAATGGTATATGTCAGTATCATAATCATCCTCACCGTATGGAAATAAAAGTGGATACTGGAGTGCAAGATATGAGGGGTGTAGTTCACTAATTCGTTTGATGCCACCTTCTTGCATGTGTAGTACTATGTCCCTTTTATTTGTTGCCGAATCAAAATCTCCTACAATTAGTCCTGCAACTTCCTCGGCTGTTGGTAGATTGTATTCTCTTCTATCTCGTTCTCTTGTATATCTTTGAACCAAATAGAGCATTATGTATTGCTGGTTTATCTGAAGTATTTAAAATTTCAACAATTGTATAATTTCATAAACTACATACATTGTAATTCCAATAATTCAACATAAATAGTAATTTAAAAAACTTACTATCCTAATATTTAACTTTTCCAAACATGAAAAGAATGTCTAAATGGCCAATATCATCTACTTTCCGTTCGTATTCATCCCACATGTGTGCCCAATTATCCCAAAATGTACAATCAAGCCTGTAAGATCTGCATAAAATCCAACAATATAATTATGTGTATGTAAATTTACAAAACTATGTAAACGTATATTACTCACTCTGCATCTTCAATAACAACAGTCCTTCGAACTTTTGGTCCTCCAGCACTGTTTACAGTAACAATATTACCAATTCCGACAACTGTACCAATTACATCTGTAAAAAATTCATAAAATTATCAAATCAATATAAACATGCTTTCAAATAATTTTATGAACACTTTAACAGATATAAACATACCAACACAATCATGTTCATGATACTCATTGTTGGTGTCTAAAATGCTTGTAAATGGTTCATTTATGAAACCAACAATGTTGTCGTCAATTTGGTCTATTCTTGTTACTTGAGTTCCTTTATAAAACGAAATTTTCCATCTGTTTGGCAACAACGGTAACCTTCCACTGTTTTCTGCCACACCAAAATCAGATATGATATAGCATTGACCCTCTTGGATAAGTGGTTCAAACTTGAACATCAATTTTTTCTTTATATAATATGAGGTTCATTGTAAAAGAATACTTACATCTACATCCAGAAAAACAAAATCCAAACTGTAAGGATCATGTTCTTCATGGAGTTTGTGAGAATACCACAGAGATATGCATCTTCCTTTAATAACCATGCTATTGCACATTGGATTCAGATGTTTAATGGCAGTAATAGTTCGATTCTTTATCACAGGTCCTGATTCAAAACTTTCAGATAAAGAAGCCTGCTTTGATGATTGTCTGTCTACATTGTAACATCCACCTCTGGTGTTTCTTTTTGGTGCTTCATAACTTTTACTTGTTCATAAAACAACAACATATAAGAAGTAAATATTGCATATATAAAACACTATACATACTTTTATTTTTACTCAACCATACCTCTGAAAGTATCACCAGATTTAAAAGAAGATGGTTGATATCCAAAATTCTCTTTAATTTTTGTATTCCCTATTAATAAACATTATACATAAACAATTAAACATAAACATATTAAGTAATATAAACCAATACAACAAATAGTATACATCCCATTCCTTGGATCTTTTCTCCTGTTTTCAGTGTAAGACATTCTTTCTGATTCTATAATTAACATTAATTGACCATAACAAAATATATCAATATACTAATAAAAAAACTATAAAAGAGTAAATAAAATATATGTTATAACACAAACATAAAATAAACGAATTTTACCTTTATGTATCCAACCTAAATTCATAGAATGAGACCTAGAATTTGCTAAAGGAGTATCACTTTCAACCATCAATGCATCTGACAAATCAAATACATAATCAAATTATATTTGACAAAACATTATAAAAATAAAAAATAACAATAAATAAATAATTGATAAATTACCTTTAGAACTTTCTTTATCTGCCGGTTTAAACATCTTCTTTGTTGAACAATCTGTCAAGTTAAACACATAATCATATTAGATTTTTCAAAACATTATTATAAAAATAAATTAAAAAAAAACGGATCAATTACCTTCATAACTTTCTTTGTTAGACGGTTTATACATACTACTTGTTCCACAATTTGATTTTTTAGATATACTTCTTCCTATAAATTAATTGTAATATTAATATACAAACTAAATACATAATATTTAAACTATATTAAAATTTAACAAAAATACCTCTTGTGAAACCTGTAGAATTCAAATTCTTATTCTTACAACTTCTTCCTGGTGTATCACATTCAATCATGAAATCCTTTGTAGCTGTACTTTTACTAACACTACTTACATCTACATGTTGGTTATCTGAATAAAATTAAAAAAAAAACACATAAAACATATAATACATGTTATATATTCAGTTTCAATAATTGTAAATTATTTTGTTAAATTAAAAAAAATATACAAAACAAAAAAGATAACCTGTAGAATTTGATAAAACCTCATTGTTTGAGTGATCATCTGCTTTTGCAAAAAAAGTAATACTATATTATTAATACATTAACAATAGCTTTTGTTATTTAATAAAACTACATAATAATATATGATTAACAAATACTGTAAAACTAACCTGCAGAATCAATATTGGTATTCCTCATAATATGCTCACTTATTCCTGAAAAGTATATTTAACAACAAATATTCATATAAAATGAATCATAATAATAATAACAAAGAATAATCATATAATAACTACTTTAAAATTTATATATATTTGTAAAAAAAAAAAAAAAAAAAACCTGATGAAACCATTGTTGATTTTTGACTTTTACTTTTCCTTGTTGCTATAAAATCATCAAAAATTAAAATATACATAATGTTATTACAAACAATAACTAAAGATAGCTAATATAAAATTCTTAATAATATATAAACCTGGTTTCTGCAATCTAACATCTGTTTCAACACTTTCAGAATTTTTCCTACTATTGGATCTTGAAATCCTAAGCGATTGTATTTGTGGTTGTGGCTGCATAGTGGAAAATAATAGAATGAATGAATATTAGTTTATCAATACATCTGGTACCTATAATACGATATATATACCAAAAAATTAGGGTTAATAAATAAAGATTTATATCATATTCACAAAAGATATATCATAATAATTTCCATACTTATCATATAACTTAATTTACAAAACAATATTTTACGTTTAAAATCATGTATAATAAGCATGCATGCATATCCAGTAACATAATAAATAACGAACTAAATCAACACAGACTTTAAAATACACAAATCTTACTTATATTACATATAATCCATGACTAAACAAATGATAACAATAAAAATATGTTGGTGCAGTGGTTAACCATCCATATAATATATAAAAGGTCTTTAGTTCGAATCATGTAATGAATTTTAAAAAAAAAAATATATGGACGAAAATAATAACTAAACATGATGACATGGCACATAATCCTGCTGACATGGCACTCAAAACTTGATGACTGGGCATTGACCATGATTATGTGGCAAAAAAATAGTCAAACGCCTCCAATTATATATAATATAGTGATATATATGCTATATGAAAATAAGTATAAGTATATATATAAGAAAATTAGCTAAGAGTAATTACAAAAACAAGCTATAACAACAATAAACTAGATACTAGACTAAGCATGCAATATTGACATGGAAATTTAAAAGAGACGTGTACCTTTTTATCTTCGACAAGCAAATCTTCAAAGTCTTCAAGAGATTTCATGATCATGTGGAAGCGGATAGAAAACCAAGCTTGCCAAGGTATGACGAATTCATCTTGTTGGTCCCCATTGTCTCATTTGACCAAAGTTGTTTGGTCCAAAGACGTTATGCATTTGACTTGGGTGCATGTATGGTGGAATCATTCCCCACGGATTGAAGTTCCACATTTGATGATTGTTGTGAAAGTTTCGTCTATTTTTGTTTATTCTAGGTTGAGGAGTTTTAGACCTAGGATGAGGACTATGTGGTTTTCTAGGTGGCGGAGTTTTAGATCTTATTTTGGGCTTAGGGGTTTCTACTTTGGGTTTTAAAGATGATTTATGAAAGCTTTTAATTTCTTCATCACATGCAATAGGTACTAATCTATCTTTCAAAAGTATATACTTTGGTTTTAACTCTAAAGGTTTTAGTTCACTAGTTTCACCTTCAAACTTTACATTTTTAGATTTACTAGTTGATGCTTCGGTTGAGTCGTATCCTAAACCGGTTTTATCTTTGGCAATTCTTTGAGAGCCAATTATTTTACTAAGTGATTGACTACTATTTTCAAATTTCTCAAATCTAATAATTTCTTCCTTAAGTTGTTTATTCTCATTTTTAACAACTAGACATTCTTTACATTCTATAATACTTTCTTTTCCTTTTTCTAGCTTTTGTAGTTTTATTTTTAATTCAAGTATTTCATCCTTTAATTTATTATTAGTGTGTTTTAGTAGTTTATTTTTAGCTATGACTTTTTGTCCTAGTTTGCATAATCTACTATATTCGCTATCTAAATCATTTTCATCTAACGATAAATTATCATCACTATAGTATTCGGTTTCGGAACGTACCTCATCGGAAGACCTTGCCATGAGACACTTTTCTTCTTTTGTTGTGTCTTTTTCATCGTTGTCACTATCACTCCATGCTCCTCCTACAAAGGCCTTGTGGTTTTGACTTCTTGATAATTTCAGACATTCTCCAATAAAATGATTTGGATCTCCACATTTGAAGCACTTTCTTTCATTCTTGCTAGTCTTGTCGTCCTTATTTCTTTGAAATGTTTTTCTTTCATCAAACGGTTGTCTAACGTATCTTCCTCGTCTTTTGAAGAATTTCTTGAAGTCTCTTACGGCCATGGCATACTTTTCATCTTCACTTTCGGAGGTTGAGCATTCTTCGTCACTAGAGTCCTTTTTTGATTTCAATGCAATTGACTTGGTTTGCTCCCTTTTTCCTTTGACCATTTCGGAATCTTTCTTTATTATCACCTCATACACTTTCAAGTTTCCAATTAGCTCGTCAAGTTGTAGATTTGATAGATTCTTTTACTCCTCAATAGCCGTCACTTTAGCACGCCACTTCGGATGGAGAGCCCTAAGAAATTTCCTTACAAAATTCTTGCTAGAAAAATTCTCATCAAGTGCTTTTAAACTTGTGATGATAGTGTTAAATCTAGCAAAAGCATTATCAATTGATTCCTCTTCCGGAATCGTAAATTGTTCATATTGTTGTACAAGAAGATCTATTTTATTATCTTTGACTTGACTAGTACCTTGGTGAGTGATTAGTAAAGAGTTCCAAATATCTTTTGCGGTTTTACACATAAAAATTCTTTCATATTCTTTGCGTGGTAACGCATTATAAATAACCATTTTAGCCTCATTATTTTTAGCAAGTTTCTTTTTCAAATCATCGTTTTGTTTTTCAAAAGGTACAATTTCATCCCTTTTGGTTTCGGGATTATTTTGTATAGGAGGAAAATCACCATTAGTAATAACATGCCAAAGATCTAGATCTTTTGATTTCACATAAGTTTCGAATCGATTTTTCCAATAAAGAAAACCATCACTTTCAAATAGTGGTGGTCTTTGCATAGATTAACCTTCTAAATATTTTTCAGATTCCATAGATCGTTTCAAGTTTTAAAATACAGTTTATTTTAAAAATTCTTGTTTAACGTAGCTCTGATGCCAATTGTGGAAAACTAGAAGGGGGGGGGGGGTTGAATAGTTTTACGTCAATTTAGATTTTAAAAACTTTGTTTTATAAAAACTTCGATTCTTATTTATGTGAATTTCAACACTTGCACAACACAAACAATTTAATCTAACTAACTAAACAATTATAACGTAAATATGAAAGTAATGAAAAGATAGAGATAGAGAGATCAAACCACAAGACACGATATTTATAGTGGTTCGGCTACGAAGCACCTCTTCGCCTTACTCCACTCCTCTAGTCACCTACTCGAGAGTTTTCTTCACTATGTCAACAAACTCCCTTTTTGGCGGAGAAACCTTACACAACTTTCGCTTACACCAATTAACGACACTAAGCTAGATGTCGAGTCCTAATAGTAGCTAGAACCAATCTCACACCACTACACGCCTTCTTCACAACTTATACACACCACTACTTCACAACTACACACTACTACTTCACAACTACTCACTACTTCTACTTCACACCACAACTTCTTCAATACTAGATTTACAAACCCACCTAGATCTACCAATTACAATCACTACACAACTTTACAATAAATACAAGCTACACAACTAATCTTCAATAGTTCTTGATTTGAGATGAAAGGAGTATTCTTCTCTTGCACTTTGAATGAGGATGGATAGTATCACTTGAAAACAAGAACTAATATGTTTATGATCAAAGGTTTTAGGAAGATGATTTGAGAGAATTATAACAGAAAGTTTTAGTGCAAAAGGTGAGGAAAAAATTCTGATTTGAACCAGTATTTATAGGCAAAGACTTCTGACACAGGAGAGTATGTCGGCCCCCTTAAAATTAAGGGGGCCGCCCATTGTAACGGCCTGATTTCATTGTCTTTTCTGGGAAAAGTTTATTTGGTGAAAATTTAACTGAATTTGGTTAAAAATTTGAATTCATTTATTTATTGTGAAATAAACATTTTCCTTTAATTACCAAAAGTGTTTTTCTTAAATATATAAAATGTTTATACCATTTTATATAATTTGTAATTAGTAAATAAACCTTCCTTTGATCATAAAATGTATTAGGCACTTGTTTATTCATACCTTAAGTGAATTAGTTGGATATAATGATATTTTGTCACTAAATACTTATTTACGTAATGATTTTATATTTTGTGATCGTCAAAACATAGGGATATCGAGAAATATTAATAACGTTTTTACGCATTATTTATATCAACAGTGCTCTGAAATATGAAAGCACTAACAGTTGGAGTTGGAACAACTTAAAGCTGCTGATCAATTTCATTTGGATATTCATGGGAACTATACGCTTTGGAAATGATCATGTAGAAGCTATTCTGGGTTTTAGAGACCTTCAGTTTGGGAATTTTTTGATCACTCGAAGGGTTGGGACACAATTTGTTTTCAGTTGGGCAGTTTTGTGATGCAGATTTAGAAGTTGCATTCAGGAGAAAAACGGTTTTTATTAGAAATTTGGTTGGTGATGATCTCTTAACTGGTAATCATGGCACAAACTTGTATGCTATCGACATCAACCAAATGGCTTCTACATCTCCAATTTGTCTTATGACAAGGGCAACCGATACAAAGTCCTGGCTGTGGCATAGAAGATTATCCCTTCTCAATTTCGACACCATCAACAAGTTAGCCAAAGACAACATCGTCACCGGACTTCCTAAGTTCAAATACACCAAGGAACACCTATGTCCATCATGCGAACAAGGAAAAAGTAAAAGAGCATCATATAAACCCAAAACCGTACCTAGTTCGGAAGCAAGGTTACATATGTTGCACATGGACTTATGTGGCCCAATGAGAGTTGAAAGCATTAATGGAAAGAAGTATATTCTTGTTATTGTTGATGATTATTCAATATATACTTTGGTAAAGTTATTGAGATCAAAAGACGAAGCACCAGGCATCATCATCACCTTTCTGAAGCGTATTCAAGTTCTACTTCAAGCTCCAGTAAGGATTATAAGAACAGACAATGGCACAGAATTTACAAACCAGGAGTTAAGAACTTACCTTGAAGATATTGGAATTACACATCAAACATCAGTTGTTAGAACTCCACAGCAGAATGGAGTAGTTGAAAGAAGAAATCGAACACTTGTGGAAGCTGCTAACACAATGCTGATATATTCTAGTGCACCACTATTCTTATGGGCTGATGTTGTTGCACTCAAAACCGATCCCTAATCCATCCAATATTCAATAAAACCCCATATAAGCTTGTGAACAATAGGAAACCTGACATCTCTTACCTTTACATGTTTGGCACTTTATGCTATCCGACAAACGACAGAGAAGATCTAGGAAAGTTGAAAGCTAAGGCTGATATTGGAATCTTCATTGGATATTCAGAAAACTCGAGGGCAATCAGGGTGTATAATAGAAGAACAAAAAGGATAATGGAGACGATGAATGTTAAGTTTGATGAGATTTCACAAATGGCTTCTTAGAGACTCGCTCTAGAACCCGCACTTAATCCGTTGGCTTCTAATCAAATCAGATTAGGACCCGAACCAAACCCGCAGACTTCTGGACACATCAGTTCAGGACTCGTGCCTCAAGGAGCTCATTCAACAAACATGGACAAACCTTCAGAACAAGAACTGGAAAATTTCTTCGAGTTAATGTTTGATGAATATTGTGGTGGAACTTCGACAAATGCATCTCAACAACATTCCGCTGCACCTACTCAAAACCATCAACCACCACCACCATCACAAGATGCATCTACAACAATCGAAGCTGAAGCACCAACTCCCTCAGCATCATCAACGTCTACTCCAGCAACTCCAGTTATTGAATTTGTTCTACCAAGAGTTGATGAGCAAAACCAAAACACAAATTTTCAAGAAGAACCAACAAATAATTCAAATGATGTTGTGCTAGAAGAAGAAGAAGTATTTGAAAACCCATTTGCAACAGACTCTGCTAAATCTTCTTCAAGGTTACAAGAACCATCTAACACATATAGGTTAAATCCAAGGTACCCTTCTATGTTTCAATGGACAAAAGACCATCCAATAGAACAAGTTATTGGTGAACCTTCAAAGCCAGTTCAGACGAGGAGACAACTTGCCACCGATCTCGAATTGTGCATTTACATTTGCTCAATCAGCCTCCAAGAACCAAAAAACATTCGGGAAGCAGTGGCAGAATACCCATGGATAGAAGCGATGCAGGAGGAAATTCTTCAATACCAGTTACATGATAGTTGGAAACTTGTTGAATGACCACTTGATAAACGAGTTCTTGATCTCAAGTGGTTGTTGAAGAACAAATTGGATGAGGAAATGACTATAATTCGCAACAAAGCTCGTCTCGTGGCTAAAGGATATCCACAAGAAGAAGGGATAGATTTCGAAGAATCATTCGCGCCTGTAGCTAGACTTGAAGCAGTCCGGATTTTCTAAGCCTATGTCGCTCACAAAAACAACACAGTATATCAGATGGACATTAAGATAGCCTTCTTAAATGGAACTCTGAAAGAAGAAGTGTATGTGAGTCAACTAGATGGATTCATCGACAAAGATCATCCAGACTACGTCTACAAGCTTAAGAAAGCCATTTATGGTTTAAAACAAGCTCCAAGAGCGTGGAATGACGAACTATCATCTTTCTTGCTCAAAAACAATTTCACCAAAGGAACAGTAGATGACACCTTGTTTACCAAAAAATTCAAAGATGACATTTTGATTGTTCAGATTTATGTGGACGACATTATCTTTGGGTCCACTAATACGAACCATTCAAAACATTTTGAAAATCTCATGAAAAGCAAATTTGAAATGTCCATGATGGGGGAACTAAAATTCTTTCTTGGTTTACAAATACATCAATCCCCTCGTGGTATTTTTATTAATCAAGCTAAATATGCAATAGACATTTTAAAAAAACATGGAATGGAAAACTGTGATTCTGTTGGTACACCAATGGTCACTTCACCAAAAATTGGTGCTGATTTGTTTGGGAAACCCATCGATCCGAAGAAATATCGGAGCATGATCGGTTCACTCATGTACCTAACTGCTAGTCGACCCGATATTCAATTTGCTACTTGTTTGTTAGCACGGTTTCAGGCAAAGCCTACCGAACTTCACCTCAAAGAGGTTAAACGGATCTTTCGGTACCTACAAAGAACTATTAACATGGGACTTTGGTATCTGAAGGATTTGGGGTTTAATCTAACAACATTTTCAGATGCCGACCATGCAGGAGATCAAGTTACAACAAAGAGTACATCAAGTGGAGCACAATTTTTGGGTGAAAAGCTAGTAAGCTGGTCGTCAAAGAAACAGGATTGTACTGCGCTATCAACCGCCGAAGCTGAGTATGTGTCTCTATCTGTGTGTTGTGCCCAAGTTCTTTGGATACAGACATGATTCGTGGGAATTGCACCAGGCTTTACCTCTCGAGGGATCTCGAGAAGCTTACAACCCCCACCAAGCAGTGTACCTGATCGTTGTAGTATAGTATAGTGACAAGTACCGGGGGATTGATCGTTCAACTCAGGAATAGTGTCGCTAGGATTAGAAAGCCTAAAAACTAGGTCTAGAGGCGAGGGATGATTATTTTTGTATTTTTATATTTTATAAAAGCAAGTAAAATCTCGGGTTTTGGAAGAGTGGGCGTAATTAGTTGCTAATCAATTAACCCAATAACTAAAGATGCAAAAAAAATAAAATAAGAAAACTGTAAATTAATCTAATAACTAGTGGTGTGAATAATAAATGGGAAAATTGTGTTTACTTAGATTTCATTACTCCCTAGATATCTTTTACAGGTTGATAGTTTGTTACAGTTGCGTGGATGACGGGTTATATTCCTTAATACCAATCGTGGGGTGGCATACGTACTTCCCCAACTCTATAAGCTCCTACTTCACTCCTATGTCGAGCCTGCAAGAAGCTCCTAACATGGGATCATTAGAATTCGCTCATGCATTAAATACAACCATAAAACCTAGTACGCATTGGTTCATGTTTCTTAAGACGTTCAAGCAAATTACACTATGGAAGTCTGCCAGTTTTCTTAAGCCTAACATCGAAATCATTCATCCATAACAACTATAACCAAGCAATCAACCCATAATCAACATCTAGGTTTCACTACATCTAAGCAAACACACAAGAGATCTAGCCTAGCATGTTAAAATCAAGATAAGCGTAAGATATATTCAAACAACACATAGACATATTGAATGAATTGAAAGGATACTTATCTTAATTGAACATGAAAGGTTTCAAGGGGTGAAAACCCTTGAAAATACTAATAAAATCGTGCTAGGCAATCTCCAAGTCGTCCCTAAAATTGTCCTCTAAATTGTCCTCTCTTAATGAATGAAAATTACAAAACTATATATAGATTTTCCAATGTGACGGCGTCAAGAATAGAATTCTGATGCCGTCAACCCACTGCCCATAATAATATCGGATTGCCTAGATCTAGATCTGACGCCGTCAAGAGCAAATTTCCTCTAGGCCGTCACGTGTAAATGGACCATGACGGCCTATGGTGACGCCGTCATGCCCTAGTGCAAAAACATTCTGGATCGTCATGGACTCTATCCTCTTCACCTCTTGTTTTCCTCTTGACGACGTCATGAAGAAGCTTGTGACATCGTCAGGTACTGTTCCCAGCAAGGAAAATTAAGACTTTGCCGTTTTCTTCACTTTTATGCTCCAAAAACGTCCAAAATGCTTCCTTTTCCAGAATTCACTCCAAAAGTACCTAAAATCAAAAAAGGAATGATTTATGGCAATATTTGATCAAATAAATTCAATTCCGGGCTTAAATGACCCCCTAAAAACGGATCATTTTTTGCCTCATCATATACCCTTACACTTGAGATTTGCTTGTCCTCAAGCAAATGTGCTTTTATTCTAATCAAAATGCAAGTTAGGGGTCATTTAACACTAATATAAAAGTAATTACAACAAATAATCATTCCACTAAAGACCAAAGACAAGCACGGAGGTCATATACTAGCACTTCACAAATAATATTTAGATACTCACATCTCTCGGGTGTAATAAAGTGTATATCACAATATGGAAATGGAAAACATCTCTCACTACCTGTCATAGCGAAATAGATTACCATAGGCTTGGGAAAGGATCAAACCTCCACCACATGGTGTAAGCACCTAGGATAAACTATCAAAGAGGTCTTTTAAAGGGTTATAACTTTAGGTGTAGGGATATGGAATACACGGTTTTGTTGGATATAGGCAATCTTTACTGGTGGCGAGTTAATCATCTTGGTTAATTACATGTACAATATGGCGTTGCTAAGACAAGAGCCCAAGACTAGACTACAAAAACATAAAACAAACATAGAATGAAACGAGATGGTAATCCGTATGTTTTTTCTCTTTTGTTTTTCTTTTTTCTTAATTTTTTTCGTTTTTTTTTTTTTTTTTTTTTTTTTTTTTTTTTTTTTTTTTTTTTTTGCATACACTCTTACCCTACCATCAAAATAATACATCATAGGGAATGAACATTCCCCTTACACTTGAATTAAGATAATCAAAACACTTGGAGTACTTTTAAAATTGATGCACATATGGGGGTAATACATGATGTTCTTCCCCATTACTCCATAACATTAGTACTTTACCCATGAGTCCCAATCGTCCCAAAACAATATGTACAAGGATATGACTCGACTTAGCAACCATGTAATCAATTAGATAATTAACTAAGGGTTTAAACATGTAACAATAATGCACTAAAGATGAGTGCATACACGGAAGGCTAAGGCGATTTGGGTGTACATTTAAGTGGGGTGTAACAAATTCTTCCTTTAAGTAAGATGCTTAAAGTTAGAAACGAAAAGATAGGCTCGGAGGGGTGTACTAGGGGTTTCGTGTACTAAAAATGAGTACAACGCTAAAGGTGTGGGAAAAATTAATTGACTTTACTAGCCAAGTAATATGACTTAAATGGTCAAAGTAATTATGATACGGGTTTAACACAAGGGTGATCCTAATGCCTCTTATCATGTAGTAAATCCTACTACATGAATGTAGTCTCACTAGCGGTCTCGTGATGCATCACTAACGCAAGTTCTAGAATCTAAATGCTACTGGTACACTCATAAGCACTAATAGTAAATGCTTTTCCTATCAAATCTAAAGGCGAACCTCACATATTTGGGTGGAAAATTTTTCTGAATGATACGGTTTTGTGCTAGTCATACAACTCCTATCCATGAGACGCTTGCTAAGGCTAAAGTTTCACTCCTAAATGTTGTAAAAAAATTTAAATTTGACGCTAAAATTACACTAACAAGTATTTCTCATAGTTTTATTACACACCAACCATCAAACAAACAAACTCAAGTGAAAGTGTATCCTATAAGGTATCATCATTTACCCTCCCCTTAAACTTAGGATGAACATTGTCCCCAATGTTCAATTAAAGAATGTAAAAGTAAAACAGGTAAAAGAATGAAATCAAATACTCCCCTGATTCGTTCGGTGTGGATAGTGTGTCAACAAGCTTAGATCTTCCTCCAAGAAAATGAACAATCAAAGCTTCCCTTCCGGAATATAAAGCATCTTCTTTTCATACATAACCTGTTAAACCTGAGAAAACAAACAAGGCAACCTCGCGTAAAATCGACGGCAATCTATATATACTAAAAAATCCTAGAAAGCAATATAAGATATAATGCTTGTGGAATGAATGTTCGCAGATTTCCTGGTGTTTATAAAACTAAAGAATTAACAAAAACCTTAAGACTCCGTTAGAAAAACAAAACTAGCAAAATTTCCAGAATTTTACACATGACGCCGTCAGGAGTTAATTCCTGACGCCATCAGAAGTGACCTGCAAAAATCTTTACGTTAAGTTTCCGGAAAATTTCTGGAAAACTTATGTCCTAATTCCTGGAAAATCCTGCAAAACATCATTATGATTCGATACAAGCATTTGACTCTAACAAATACGAATATACATGTCCATTTAGTATTGTGGAGAACCATGATCAATTTTGTTTCTTAAAAACATATTTGGGGTTTCCCCTTACACTTATCTTTTGCGAAATACCTTTGGATGAAGTAAAGACAAATACAAACGACAAAATAAAGTATTTTCACCATTTTAGTTTGAAACATGATCTACCAACAATAAAAATAAAGCATGCATATGGAAACAAATAACAATCAAACAATTATAAATCACACAAAGCATGGGTTGCCTCCCAAGAAACGCTTTTCTTTATTTACGAGTCTTGTAGCTAGACTCAAGGTCATGGGCTATTATGTGACCTCGTCGTCAAATGTTACATCCTCCTCACTAATCATTTCATTTCTACTTTCTTGATAATGTTTTACACGTTGTATGTTGACAGTAAATTCTCTACTTTCATCGTCTATTAACACAACAGCTCCAGTTTTAGAGGAACTTTTCACCGTAAATGGCCCATACCATCTAGACTTGAGCTTCCCTGGAAATAACCTTAACCGAGAGTTATACAATAGGACTTTGTCCCCTTCTGAAAATTCCTTAGGTTTCTTAATTCGCTGGTCATGCCATCTTTTTGCCCTCTCCTTATATGTAATGGAAGACTCATACGCTTCTAACCTTAGCTCATCAAGCTCATGGATTTGCAAGAACATATTTGTTCCGGCAATTGTATAGCTAAATTACATGCCTTAAGCGCCCAATAAGCCTTATGTTCTAGTTCTACTGGAAGGTGACATGCCTTACCGTAGACCATGCGGAACGGGGTCGTTCCAATAGGTGTCTTGTAGGCTGTTCAGAATGCCCATAAGGCCTCATCGAGTTTAAATGACCAGTCTTTTCTATTCTGACTAACCGTTTTTTCTAGTATTCTTTTAATAGCCCTGTTAGTGTTTTTGACCTGACCATTGGTCTGTGGGTGATAGGCGGTGGAAAATCGATGGGACACTCTGTATCTCCTCATGACCTTTTCCATTTGCGCATTGCAAAAGTGGGTCCCCCTATCACTGATGAGAGCTTTAGGAATTCCGAACCTAGTGAACAGTTTTTTCAGGAAATGAATAACTACCCTAGCATCGTTGGTCCTAAGGGCTTGTGCCTCTACCCATTTTGAAACATAGTCGATGGCAACTAAAATGTATTCATTCCCTCCTGAAGATGGAAAGGGTCCCATGAAGTCGATTCCCAGACGTCAAAAACCTCACATACTTGTATAAAATTCTGAGGTGCTTCATCTCTATTTGATATGTTCCCGGCCCGTTGACATGCATCGCATGCTTGCACCATTTCTTTAACATCATGGAATATTGTGGGCCAATAGAATCCCGCATCGAAAATCTTTCGTGCAGTGGTGTTTACCCCATGATGGCCCCCAGAGGGGCCAGAGTGACACTCTCTCATGATTTTTACTGCCTTATCTCCCGAAACACAACGTCTGATTATTTGATCAGGACACCTTCGGAATAAAAATGGTTCATCCCAGAAGTTGTATTTTAGTTGGGCAAAGAACCTTTTATTTTCGTATTTAGTCATGTGTTCCGGAATGAATCTGCTCGCGAGATAGTTAGCAAAATCGGCGTACCAAGGCTCAGAATCTGTCATTGACATGAGTTGTTCGTCAGGAAATGAATCCCGAATCTCGCTTCTATCGAGCTCATCAAGGGGATTTTCAAGACGAGATAGGTGATCAGCAGCCAAATTCTCTGCCCCCTTTTATCACGGATTTCAACGTCAAATTCTTGTAACAACAAGATCCACCGAATTAGTCGTGGTTTAGCATCTTGCTTAGCAAAAAGATATCGGAAAGCCGAGTGATCGGTGAAAACGACTGTCTTTGAAAGGACAAGATATTGACGGAATTTGTCGAAGGCGAACATAACGGCTAATAATTCTTTTTCGGTGGTAGAGTAATTCTCTTGAGCAGGATTCATGGTTTTGCTAGTGTAGTAAATAGGTTGGAATAGCTTGTCACGCCTTTGGCCTAATATTCCTCCGACAGCATAATCGCTAGCATCGCACATGATTTCGAAAGGTAACTCCCAGTTGGGTGTAACCATGATTGGAGCTTGCGTGAGCTCCTATTTCAGGAGATCGAATGCACCCTTGCATTCTTGAGAGAAATCGAAAGGGGCATCCTTCATCAACAATTGAGTCATTGGCCGAGCTATTTTAGAGAAATCTTTGATGAATCTCCTGTAGAACCCGGCGTGGCCTAAGAAGCTGCGTATTGCTTTAACAGTCGTGGGATAAGGTAATTTAGATATAGCTTCCACTTTAGCTTGGTCCACCTCAATCCCATTCCTTGAGACCTTATGTCCTAACACAATCCCTTCTTTTACCATGAAATGACATTTTTCCCAATTTAGCACCAAGTTGGTTTCCTCACAACGTTTGAGCATTTTTTCTAGATTAGCAAGACAACGGTCGAAAGAGTTCTCGAAGACTGAAAAGTCATCCATGAAAACTTCCATGCTGTCTTCCATCAGTTCGTGAAAGATTGCGGTCATACATCGCTGAAAAGTGGCGGGGGCGTTACACAGCCCAAAAGGCATTCTTTTGTAGGCGAACGTTCCATAAGGGCAAGTAAACGTGGTTTTCTCTTGGTTCTCAGGTGCTATGGGGATCTGGAAATATCCGAAAAACCCATCCAAGAAATAGTAATACTCGTGCCCAGATAATCTTTCCAACATTTGGTCAATGAATGGTAAGGGAAAGTGATCCTTCCTTGTGGCATCATTGAGCTTTCTATAATCGATGCATACCCGCCAGCCAGTAACCGTTCTCTGGGGTACTATCTCACCCTTGTCGTTCTTTACCACAGTCATTCCACCTTTCTTTGGTACCACCTGTACAGGACTAACCCACCGCCTATCCGAGATTGGGTAAATTAGTCCTGCATCCAGAAGTTTGATGACTTCTTTCTTCACTACTTCCTTAATGTTGGGATTCACCCGCCTCTGGGGTTGCACGGTAGGTTTATAGTTTTCTTCCATGAGAATCTTATGCGTGCAAAAAGTTGAGTCAATCCCCTTAATGTCGGCTATACTCCATGCAAGCACCCCCTTATATTTCTTGAGGACTTCTAAGAGCTTACCTTTTTGTTCATGTTCGTGGGAAGAGTTTATGATTATCGGCAGTTGATCTTCTCCCTGAAGGAAGGCATACTCCAGGTGGTTATGGAGTTCTTTAAGATCTAGCTTAGGAGGTTCGATAATAGAGGGTTTAAGCTTGTTTTTGGGTTTTCGGAGTTCGAGTTGTTCAGTGGTCTCCTGTCTAGGGTAGAAAGAGACTGCTCCAACACCCTCCATATTTTCTTCCTCCAACAAGGGGAGAAAATTCTCACCCCGTAACCAGCCTTTTTCGATCTGTTCATCAACACAGTTATCAATAACATCCGTGAGTTCATCGACCTCTCCGATGAAATAAAGCCGGTTAGCTGCTTCGAGAGAGAGATTCATAGTGTCTTTAATGTCGAAGGTTAAGCTATCAGTTCCTACACGTAAGGTTAACTTGCTGTCATGAACATCAATGACTGTACGAGCGGTAGCAAGAAATGGTCTCCCTAAGATGATGGGTACCAAGTCATCCTCCTCCATCTCCAAGATTACGAAGTCAACCGGAAATTTGAATTTTCAAACTTTGACTAGCACATTCTCGCATATCCCTACGGGGTATTTGACTGATCTAACGGCTAGTTGGATGTTCATACGGGTAGGCTTTAATCCGGAGTATCCTAGTTTAAGGAACATGGAGTGAGGCAAGAGGTTGATACTCACCCCCTAAATTGGAAAGAGCATTCTTTATTGATAGAGATCCTATGGAACAGGGCAAGGTGAAGCTGCCTGGATCGTCTACCTTTTTTGGTAGTCCTCGATGAGTCACCACCGAACATTCTTCCCCCAGAGTCACAAGACCCTCGAGTTTCTTTCGGTTGGCGAGTAATTTTTTAAAGTATGAGCTATACTTTGGCATGTGATAGCAAGCATCAAGGAGAGGTATGGTGATCACCGAGTCTTTTAGTTATGACAAGAATCTCTTATTATCGTTCTCAATTTTCTGTTTTTTTAGTCGGGATGGGAATTGGATCCTCACAGGTTGGTTAGGCGGAGTCGATGGGGATGGGGTCACTAGGGGAGGTTGTTTGGGAGCCTCGCTGCTCACATCACCTTCCACTTCACGGGGCTTGCTTGGATCAAGGGTGATAGGAGGTGAGCTTGGATAACGGGGGTCCTTGGTTGTTGTTCCAGCTAGAGTGGTTATTGCGAGCATGGGGTCTTTTTGGCTTACTAATGGCCTGTCTTGGTTATCAAGGGTGGAGTTAAGCTTGTTGAACCATTCTTCTATGTCATTTTGTTGGTCATCGACGAGCTCATCAAGACCTTTTAATTGTAAGCCTTTTTCTTAAGTGAAGTGACCAAGGTCATCTTCAAAAGTGCTCCTGATTTTATATTCAGGGCCTTCCTCTCTTTCTTTTCTCTTCACCAGATTTCCCCAAAGGGTGTAATCATCGTTTTGGTAAAAAGGCAAAAGGGAGGGGTCAGCGTAGATGTCATGCCCTGACAAGTACGCATGTTCGGTCGTGGGTTCTCCTCCGCATTCCTCTACCTCGTGCGGGCCCCCACAGTAGTCGCAGATTAAGTAAGGATTTGAAAGTAGTTTAGTTAATTACGACCCAGCTAGGTGATTGGCTCCAAACGGTCAACCTAAACTGACCAGGGAATGGTCAACAAGGTCAAACAGCATAGAGTCAATGCTCCGCGGAATATAGTGTTTCCCCGGGTCGTTATGTCCCGACGAGGTGTGATGGTTATAAAATGGTTTCGTGATCGGGTGAATTTGGACAGGAAAGGGTTTAAGATTGATTACGCTACTGATTTGTACAAGGAAATAACTTAAGTAAGTTATATGAACAAAACTGGAAAGTTGGAAAACCCAGAAACGTTTAAAACTTAAAAATGCGTACGTTCAGTTTAAAGTTACGTGAACGTACAAAATAAAACGCGAGTTTTAGTAAAATAAAATACTTACGAAGATGAAAATCACATTTTTACAATCCTAATAATAAAATAAACTTTTTAGAAAATTAAAATTAATTTTTATACTATTTATATAATTACTATTAATTAAATACTATTTATTAATTACTTATTAATTATTTAAATTAACTTAAATTATAACTAATTATGAAATTATACTAAAAATATGAAAAATAAATTTGGAAAAATCTAAAATATTATAAAACTAATTTTCAAACTTAAAATATATTTTTCCTACTTTTTAAATAATTACTATTAATTAAAAAGCTAATTTAAACTAATTAAAATTACACTAAATAATAGGAAAATGTAAAATAAGCTTAGAAAAATAAAATTAAAACTTAGAAAAATCTAAAATAATATAAAACTAATTTTAAAACTGAAAATATATTTTTAAGACTATTTAAATAATTATTATTAATTATTAACTAATTATTAATTAATAAAAACTAATATTAATTATTAAAAATACTAAATGAAAAGAGAAAAATATGAAAAAATTACAGAAATCATTTTAAGATATAAGGAACCTAAGAAAAATATAAAATCACTAAGTGCTTAAGGAAAATAAGTAAATATGCAATAAGCTTCTTAAATAGAAGCTATCACTTCATGAAAATTTGTCTTTTTCTGCTTTTTCTTTTTGAAAACTACTAAAACACTTAAAATAACAATCTTTAACAAAGGGACTTTTGTTGGAAATGAAAAATAAGCACTTGGTAAAGCCAAGTGCTTAACAGCTTAGACATTTAGCTTAACAGAGCTTATGATAACTTGAAAAAGCTACCCACAAGCTACTACTGAGGCAAAGAAGCCAATACAAACTTAATGAAACTGGATTTAAGCAGAATGAAAGAAAAAGGAACAAGTAAAAAGCTGTAATAAGCAATAAGCCAACACCAAACCTTTGTACCAAACAGGCCTAATGGGTGACTTGCAGCCCACTATGGGGCCCACAGGGTAGCTTGGGTGACCAAAGCAAAAGCTGATACAACAAGCTGAGCTTGGGGGCTTTTTAAAAAGCCAAAACTCATTCACTGGTCCCCATTAATGAACACTTGAGATGCCTTGGAAGTTAGGCATAAATACTGAGTAAGCAGTATGTGCTCAGGGAAATAAGCCAACAAAAAGCAATGAGCAGCCCAACTTAGTGAACTAGAAAGCAAGTAATGAGCTTAGATCCTTCAAGAAGGGCTTATTGGCTTAATAAAAAGTCAATAAACTATCAGAGGGGCCCACATATTAAGCTCAAAAAGAGCTTATGAAAACTACTAAGCACAACTGATGACTCAGTGTTTCTGAGTCAGTGAGGGTACTTTGAGATCTAAAATAAGCATGTGAATAAGCAGTGCATGGGATAAAAAGCATACTCATAATAAGGTGGCATAGTGAACTTTCCAAAACACCAAAAATCAAAGATTGGGGTGCACTATTAAACAGATTGGAGAGAGGGCTTTTAAGCACAACTCCCCTGGTACAGGGGAGTTTATTGAAAAACTTAATAAAAGAAGCTATCAGATAAGCTGTATAGAAAAATATTAAAATTGTACTAAAATAAGGATTAAACAGACGAGCTACCAGAGATTACTAATCCAAAAGCTTAAAAGCTGAGACTGAAAATTGAAACCAAGAAAATTCTTGTAAGTTTTGGAAAAAACTGACACTAAGCAATGTTGACTTTTTTGAGTAAATCACACAAGTTGACTTAAGTGAGGTTTGATCCCCTCTAATCTACTGAATAAGTTATATGAAGCTGATTAAAAACTAAATTAAGCTGAATGTAAAGCTTATGCACCAATATCCAAACTCATGAAATCCAAAATCATCACAGTGAATAGCAGACTTGAATTTAGAGGTGACTTTGACTTTTTTGCCTATGACTTGCAGAACTTATGTTATAACTAATCTATCTAATACCTAAGAGTGATGTCTCAACAACTTGCACTAACTGAAACACAAAGGAACAAGGTGAAACAAGCAAATCCAAACACTCCCTAATCCTATGACTGCTTTCTATTTAGTAAGGGAAATGGTTAATTAAGGCAATCTACTGATTCTACCCTAAATTATAAGCTATAAGGACAAGTTAAAAGCTGTTTTAATCAGGGACTAAACACAATATCAAGCACAAACAAAAATAACTACTAAGTAACCACAGGTTTGGTTTGAGACAAAAATTAGAAATGCACACCTCAAATCAGAGTAAAAAAGCTCATGAGAGCTTATCACCAAGCTGAGTAACCCAGAAACATCCACAAACACACTTGTGCATCAACTTTACGTAATCACAAACCTCAGTTGACTTGTGTTGACCTTTGTTTAATTTTTGAACTAAAACTCTTTTAAACCTTTCTGAGCTTATGCAAGCTTATAAACAACTTAATTAGAGCTTATGAAACATTAACTCACAACTTTTAACAAGTTTTAAATCAAAATGATAAATTCAATGAAAATTGCAGGAAACTGAATTCAACTAAGAGTATTTAACTTGATGCTTAAAACAAGTTTATTACATACTGAAATCACTTACTACAACATTTTTGAGCTAACAATTACATTTGAAAAGGAAATTTTACTAAAACGATATTAAAACTACACTAACTAAACTACATTCACTCACCCTCCTTCCATCCTGCTTCTTTCTTTTCTTTTATACATCCTGGAGACACTCTCTTTCTTTCCCACTTGAAATTGAGCCACAAGATGAGATAAAATGATCTCAGCCCTCCAAATTGTTTTTTGGCGGGAAAAAAGGTCAAAAGAAGTCAGGGGTTTCTTGGAGGGTTTTGTGGTTAATTAATGTAGTTTGGATGTTAATGGAGGCGGAGGGGACATGGTATGGGAGTGGGTAGCAGAAGAGATGGGGAAGGTTGAGTGTGGAAGGGAGTTACAGGGCAAGTGGAGGTGGAAGGGGTGAAGGTTTGACCTTCTTTGACCGGGTTTTAATATAAACGGGGGTGAGTTTTATTTAATTAGGAAGTGGGCTGGGTAAAGTTGTGTGGGCTTTGGGGTAATAAGGTTTGGAGTGGGCTGGGGTTGTTTGTTTTTGGATCAGGTATTTGGTTTGGTTTTGGATTTGGTAACAAAAGGGTCCAAATGGTATTTATATCAAGTTTCAAAATAACAAGGACCATTCATGTAATTAACCGAAACATGAGGCTGAAAATGTCACTTTCCAAAATATTGTCCCAAGGGTTGAATTTGCCATACTTGAATTATCTAAGGACCCATGATGATAATTTTTTCATTTAAAAATACCCGGGGACCAATTTTGACAAGTTGCAAAGTAAAGGGACAAAACATGTAATTTTCCAAAACTTTTCAGATTTTTCACCAAAGGACTAAATATGATAACTTCTGATTTCAAAAGGACCTTTGGTGATAATTTTCCATTTTTTGAATGACCAGGGACTAATTTTGTAATTTTATGAAAGTTGGGGGACTGAAACTGCCAATTTTGCAAACTTTGTACGTTTTTCATTTGTTTTTACTCGTTTTGCATCTAAAACATATAAAACACAATTTTGAAATATTTTTAGTATTTTGATGCATTTCTGAGTGTTTTTGTATGTTTTGCAGTTCAGATTAGACCAAAAATGATGAGTGTTTGAGCACTCATCACTAGGTATTCCATTCTTTTGTGAATTTTTCTTAGCCGATCTGAAGGTGTTGATGTGATCTCAGACATGCTAGCAGTTGACTCAGGTTCATCCCAAGTATCATCCTGGTCTTGAGCATATTCCTCAATCCTATTTCATCCTTCCTCGGCACTAAGATTGGCTAATTTCCCTTTTCTAGAATTGTTGATTCCGTTCCGGTCATTTGAGGAGACATTGTCGTAGAAGATTTGGACCAGAAGCCAGAGCTCGATGCCATGATGGGGAACTTGTCTTATTAAATCTTTGAATCTAATCCACCATTTATGGAAGGGTTCGTCCTTCCCTTTTTGGAAGCGGAGGATTCTATCCCTAAATATTGAGGTTTTCCCTGTTGGAAAAAACTTCTCATAAAACTTGGATATGAGTTGCTCCCATGTGAAAATAGACTCAGAGGGAAGTTTATCATACCACTCTTTGGCTTTTTCATAAAGAGTGAAAGAGAAGAATCGTAATTGGGACGTGTTTCTAGTAGCCCCATGTATGGAGGGTGTCTACTATTTTCAAGAAGTCCTTGATGTGTTGAATCTGGTCATAATCATCTAGTCCACAAAACTTGCACACAATTTGGACAAGCCAAACATTGGTCGCATGCAAGACCTCATTGGTGTGTTCGTTTGGGAAGACAATGGCGTTTGAGAAGCCACGAGGATTTGGGGAGGAGTAGTCCTTAAGGCTCTTAGGAATGGGAGTTGCGGGGGTACTCATATCGTTGTTGGATTGGGAGCTAGGGGTTGTAAGGCGATTTTATGAATTTTCTTCAGAAAGGACCGCATCAAAATTGATGGCTATGCTGGATGGTTCAGGTGTTGAGAGAGATCGTCTTAGCCTACGCATTTCCCTATCAGGTTCTGCATAGGGCAAAACAAGGTCTCTAGCGGAACTACGACTCCTAGTGACTCTAAGGTTAGAGAATTCGTCATTTGCCATGATGGTGAATGGTGGAGATTACGAACAAAGGCACGAAGATAAAGAAAAGCTAAAAATAAAAAATAAAATCTTATTAGAAAGGAATCTAGCAAGTAGACCTAATAAAAAGAAATTCAAACCTAGACAATAACTATTCCCCGGGCTGCGGCGCCAAAAACTTGATGCGTGGGAATTGCACCAGGCTTTACCTCTCGAGGGATCTCGAGAAGCTTACAACCCCCACCAGGAAGTGTACCTGATCCTTGTAGGATAGTATAGTGACAAGTACCGGGGGATTGATCGTTCAACTCAGGAATAGTGTCGCTAGGATTAGAAAGCCTAAAAACTAGGTCTAGAGGTGAGGGATGATTCTTTTTGCATTTTTATATTTTATAAAAGCAAGTAAAATCTCGGGTTTTAGAAGAGTGGGCGGAATTAGTTGCTAATCAACTAACCCAATAACTAAAGATGTAATCAAAATAAAGTAACAAAAATTTAAATTAAACTAATAACTAGTGGTGTGAACAATAAATGGGAAAATTGTGTTTACTTAGATTTCATTACTCCCTAGATATCTTTTACAGGTTGATAGTTTGTTTCAGTTGCGTGGATGACGGGTTATATTCCTTAATACCAATCGTGGGGTGGCGTACGTACTTCCCCAACTCTATAAACTCCTACTTCACTCCTATGTCGAGCCTGCAAGAAGCTCCTAACATGGGATCATTAGAATTCGCTCATGCATTAAATACAACCATAAAAACCTAGTACGCATTGGTTCATGTTTCTTAAGACGTTCAAGCAAGTTACACTATGGAAGTATGCCAGTTTTCTTAAGCCTAACATCGAAATCATTCATCCGTAACAACTATAAACAAGCAATCAACCCATAATCAACATCTAGATTTCACTACATCTAAGCAAACACACAAGAGATCTAGCCTAGCATGTTAAAATCAAGATAAGCGTAAGATATATTCAAACAACACATAGACATATTGAATGAATTGAAAGGATACTTATCTTAATTGAACATGAAAGGTTTCAAGGGGTGAAAACCCTTGAAAATACTGATAAAATCGTGCTAGGGTTTCTCCAAGTCGTCCCTAAAATTGTCCTCCAAATTGTCCTCTCTTAATGAATGAAAATTACAAAACTATATATAGATTTTCCAATGTGACAGCGTCAAGAAGAGAATTCTGATGCCGTCAACCCGCCGCCCATAATAATATCGGATTGCCTTGATCCAGATCTGACGCCGTCAAGAGCAAATTTCCTCTGGGCCGTCACGTGTAAATGGACCATGACGGCCTATGGTGACGCCGTCATGCCTTAGTGCAAAAACATTCTGGATCGTCATGGACTCTATCCTCTTCACCTCTTGTTTTCCTCTTGACGCCGTCATGAAGAAGCTTGTGACGCCGTCAGGTACTGTTCCCAGCAAGGAAAATTAAGACTTTGTCGTTTTCTTCATTTTTATGCTCCAAAAACGTCCAAAATGCTTCCTTTTCCAGAATTCACTCCAAAAGTAACTAAAATCACAAAAGGAACGATTTAGGGCAATATTTGATCAAATATATTCAATTCCGGGCTTAAATGACCCCCTAAAAACGGATCATTTTTCGCCTCATCAGGACACAACTCACAAACTATGGCTTTACTTTTGACAGAATACCTATGTATTGTGACTCAAAAAGTCCATAGCCATCTCGTGCAATCCCGTACAACACTCAAAGACTAAGCATATCAAAGTCCGCTACCATTTCATCAAAGAGAACGTAGAAGAGGGTACTGTTGAATTATTTTTCGGGAAGACTGATTACCAACTCGCCGATCTATTTACTAAAGCCCTTCCAAAAGAAAGGTTTGATGATTTAGTTCGACGAATTGACATGCGAAGCCTAACTCCTGAAGAGCTAGAACGTCTTCTTGAATCTTGTTGAAAAATGTTTTCAAAATCGCTTCGCTGTAAATATTTTTGAAAAAGCTAAATACAAAATTTGAAAAACCAACAAAAACAAAATACAAAAATAGAAAATTTTCAAAAAATACAAAAACAATATAAAATCAAAAAAAAAAAAAAAATCCAAAAATATTCTTCTCACGACATGTCTCTCGTATAAATCAATATTCTGTACATTTCTAGAAATGTCATTCAACAATGATACGGACATGTAGAGATGGTTGAACGGGAGTTCTTTAAAATGTTTTTCTAAAACATGTCATTTCTCAAAAGTTTCTTCACAATGGCTTTCGTATACTTCAGTACGAAACCCAGACCATAATGATGACTTCTGATTATTTCTAATCAAGGACTCGTATTTTCACGGACGAAATCTTTTTCAAAAAGTTCGACTCTAAACAAACAAAAAAGACTTCAAACAAAAAACTCATTTTTCCAAACATAAATCTTGAGCACTTTTTCAAGATTCATCAAAAGATTTTTCAAAATCTTTCAAATGAGTGCTCAAGAAAACTCCCTCTAAACCCTTAATTGATTTTAAAAATGAGCTATCATTAAGGGGGAGTACAAAAACAAAAATGTTCTGAATTCATGCAAAATGAAATCTGTCTATCTCTCCAAAAAGCTTTTTCTTTATCAGTTGATATCAAAAATATCACGATATGCTATTTTTGAGGGGGAGAAGACATGATTAAAATGTGATCAAAGATGTTTAAAGATTGTGACTGAATCTCAAAAGAGCTCGACTCAGAAAGTACCAATGAATTGACGAAGCTTAAAATGTCAGTAATCGAAAAGACTTGTCCTGGACGGGTAATAATTTCAAGCTAGTCTAACTAGTAATGTAAGCGTGTCTCGAATAGGACTTGTCTGAGTAGAATGTACCGTCTCGAGAGACTTTCTTTGGACTTGACCAGGACGGGTAATAATTTCAAGCTAGTCTAACTAGTGATGTAAGCGTGTCTCGAATCGGTCATGTTCATTGAAAGTGGATCAATTCAAAAAGTGGAAACTCCACACGCATGTGCAAATTTCTTCAAAATCCATGAGCACATGTGAAGGGGGAGTCCTTCAAAAGTTGAAAAACTCTCAAAGTGGTAACAACAATATTTTTTATTATCATAAATACTTTGAGAGATTTTCAATAAAATGGTTTCATGGCAATTATAGGATAGTCATGGAGTTATAAGGTGACTACGGTTAGGGAAAACCGTCCTATGATCCGCCAGAGCCGGAGGGATCTACCAAAGGACAATTCCAATAGATTAGAATTAGAAGTCCTTAGGTATGATTGAAAAAAAAGGAGAAAATGAGAAAGGAGAAAGAAGGGGTTGAAGAATTAAAAAGAAAAGTTATGAAAAAGGGTGAAAAGAAATAGCCCTCCATATGTTCAACCTTAAGGCAGACACCGGGTTCAATTCGTATGCTACTGGTTGTTGCTAAGGTGACACCGGTATTGAAGATAAAGACATCATAGACCCAGTGACGCACTGCACTTAACCTTTTAGCCACTCAAGTTCTCTTAAAAGAGCTTGTTTCATTCTCACAGGGAACCGGTGTAATCTATCAATCTGTCTCTTAGAGATGGTTGATATTGAAGCAGGAGACCTCTCCTTAATCTCCGCATAGGAAACCAAATGTGCACATATCGAGTCTAGAGCCCCGAGATTCATCAAAAGATCTCATAGGAACACATGATATTTCTACACTGGTTGTTCATCATTAAGGACGCCAGATGTAAACTTAAGAGTCCTACGCAGATCTTAGCAATCTGCCAAGAACGTTTATGAGAGGATTTACCTATGTATTTTCTCAATGATTGAACGGAAATTCCTGCCAGGGTCAACATCAAACAGCCCTGACAGCAGGTCACTTCGGTAATTCTTTATGGGTTACGCTTAGTGTTCGCGGTGGTTTCAAATGGTCTACAGTCGTGGAGTGATACCCAGCGACTCACCCATTCGTTGAGCTACTTAGTAGGTCTCGTAAGATCCCTCGAGAGTATCCAATATGGGAACGGTCATGGTAAGGGTTAGAAGGAGTCTTCACACTATGCTGTTGACGATCTCTAATTCCTTATCTGTAAGTACCGGTTGATTTATTGCTAACTGTTTTCATGCAGGTACTAACCACCACCATGACACCAGTTTCCACATGCTCATACATACATTATGAAGTCAAAGAAAAGTTCTCACAAAGATCAAAGGATACCAACAGTCAAAGAAAGATTCTACGCCAAAAAGAAGAATCTACAAAGTAAAGAGACAAATATCAAAGTTAAAGAACGGGAACAACAAATGTATGTATGAAAAAGACTAAAGATGTATAAGCATGTTGGAAAGGCGCATAACCATCAAAGACAAAGAAGTGACGAAAGACAGATGACATCATTGGATCACTTCAACAACAATGAAGCATGATGAACTGGAACTATGATTCATCTAATGATTCTTAAAGACGTCAAGAGCTATGAATGTTAAAGTTAAAAGACAAAGATGATGACGTCGCGCAACCTTCAATGACCAACACTTAGGGGGAGATTGTTAGGATCGCATTTTATTTATAAAAAGTGTAGGTCATTAATATTATGTAATAGGTTGCATTAGAATATAATTATGATGAAGTTTTACTAATGTTTTCATGTTTTTATAAAGTCTAAGGGCTAGTTATGTAATAAGGTCAAAGATATGTGAAGCCCTAGACTACTAGTATAAATAATCATGTAATACCTCATTTAAGGGTTGGTTCTCTTAGTAATATCAAGGCTTATTATTTTCACACACTAGAGTTCCCCCCACTCTCTCTGTCTACCTACGTTCTCTCTGTAGATTGAAGTCTTCTTTATATGATAATGACTTTTTCATGATTGTTATCATGACGTTCTTTCCTTTTATCACATTTGGTATGATTTCTCTTCTCCGTAACTCCGTCGAGAGTGAGGACACTATTTTTGACCCTGGTATCGTTTCTAATAGTTTTCTCTATTAGAATACCATCGGTTATCTCAGCGGGTTGGAACTTTCAAATGATTCATATGTTTTGAATGAAAGCCTGAGTGAGATTATTTTTCCACGGGTTTTTCCCCAAGGATGAATTAATTCGGGGATCGAGTCAAGCTCATGTGACTCGGTGACCAAAAACAAGCGCTTCGTGGGAGGCAACCCATGCTTATCTAATTCATCTTCTTATTTTTCTTATTTCTAACAAATAACGTGAGGAGGGGGCGCAGTTTCTACTCTTGTGTTTCGTGGTTGTTTGTGAATGTTTATTCAGGATTGTCCGCGATTTATGACGACTCTCATGCTCGTCATGATGTTCTTTCTCCACTCGAGTCTCATTCATCGATGCTTTTGGAAATCCTATATCCGAAAATCTTATCGACTAACGTTTTCTTTGGCATAATTACTAAACGACCCTAGAATTTTGTTAGGATTGCCTTTACCCGTAAAACATTGAGGACAATGTTCCATTCTAGTCCGGGGGAGGGTGAATCTTCAATTCGATTTGACCTTGAATTTTTCACCATGTCGTGAACTCTTGCAACTCCGTTTTTCCTAAAAAAATTGAAAAAATTAAAAATTTTGAAGAAAAATCAATGAAAAAGTCATGAAAAAACACACACAAAAAAAAAAAAAAAAAAAAAAAAAAAAAAAAAAAAAAACTGAAAAAGTTGTGCAAAAATATAATAAAGTTTGAATAAGTGTTTTGACACCTTGTTGACTTTCCAACTGGCGAGAGTAGGAATAAATATTTTGACTTGACCGGGCGTGTTGAGCCCTAGCTTGTTCCCTTAACCAATGACAATCATATAAGCTTGTGCTAGTCTTGTACACTAGGAGCAATAAAATGCGAATTCTTTCTTAAGAATCTGCAAGTTCCCGTACTTGAATTTATACATGCGCAACTTAAAAGCTTTCGCTAGTATTTTACATAAGGAGCTAGAAAACGCGAATTCTTTTCCTATAATTTGCAAGTTTCCGTAACTGATGTTATATATGCGTGGCTGATTATCAGCTAAGTATTCGCTGGTTTCATTATTTGGAATCTTAAATTGCGAAGAGCGAGAAATGATAGAGCTTATTTAGAAGTTTGATGCTAAACGTGGAGTAGTTGGTTCTCTTTAGAACTCATGAGAGGTACTTGTGGCTTTTTGCTCCCACAAGATTGCACACCGATATATAATAGATGTTCTAGGTTAATTAGTGGTATTTTGGTTTGGATAATATTTAGTTTCTGATGTGTGCTTATTCACACATCATTTTTAGGCCTTAAATCAGACCAAAAACACCAAATACTAACAAAATATGCCAAGAGAATTTATGTTTTTGTATTTATGTATGTGCAGGTACGGATATGTGAAAAATGGACAAAAACAAAGCAAAACCGACAAAAACGAGCACGAGAATGGAAAAAGGTCAAAAGCCGGAGCTGGGGAAGCTTAATGATCAAAGTAAGCTCAAAATGTCAAAAGAAGTCCTCAGAGATTCATAAATTTGCAAGATTAGTCCCTGGTCAAAGTTTGAAGAGATTGGCAACATCAGTCCCTCATCTTTTAAGAATTGACAAAATAAGTCCCTTGAAGAAATATTCAAAGAAAAGTCAAAGTCAACCCTTATGAATCAGAGAATTACAAAAATAGCCCTTGGAAAATACTTTTGAAGAAAGACAGATTTGGTCCTTGGAGATTTCAGAATTACAACAATAGTCCTTGTTAAATTTTACTAATCCTAAACTAATAATACAACCGGATCCATAAAATCTTATCCCAAGCCCAAGACACCAGAAGCCTAACTATTACCCAATCCAATATGTTACCCAGTCCACCCCCTTAACCCGGTCAAACCATTTTACCCAACCCGGTCAAACAACTAATAAAAACCCCCAAACCATTTACCCGCCCCCTCCCCCCCAAATCATATTAACCCAGAAATACTTACTATTCCATGAACCCTAATTTTTCCCCGCCTTAATTTTAACCACAATTAAGGGTAAATTGGACATTGTACTAATGATTCTAGAAGACTCTGACATGGCAGGCCTGCCATGTCAGTGATTCGTGTGGTATTCCGCGTCAAATGATTGGGTAATCATTGATCAAACAGCTGAGATTGATAGATTGGGGAGCAAGGTATATCCAAGGGATGATATGAGCTCAAAGAAACACAAATGAGACGCGGATTGATGAGCTGGACTCCTAGAAGGATCCAAGAGCCTCAAGCTTCAACTATATATACCCCCTTTGTATCACAGAAATGATGTGTAGGTTTTTTATAATAGTTTGATTAAATTTCTGTTTTGTTAAGTATTTTGTATTTTCCTTTTCAGTATTGTAATCTCTTTTGAATTTAATGAAAATTTAAGTTTATTTCAAAATAGCTTATTGTCTTATTTAGTTCATTTTTAAATTCCAGTTACTGCTTATTCAATTTAAATTGTCCTTGTAGTTTGTTTAAACAATTTTTGCTTAATTATATTGTCCTTATATTTTAAAAACCAAAATATATATATATATATATATATATATATATATATATATATATATATATATATATATATATATATATATATAAAATCAGAAAAAAAATATATATATAAAAATTGTTTCAATTAAGTCTAACTCAGCTTCAATGAGCTTAATGAGTTTGATATAAGCTTATATAAACTTCCTAGTTTACTGTAAGTTTTTTTTTTTTTTTTTTCTGTTATCAAATTTCAAAAATCTCCAAAAGTCAACTGTGGTCAACCAAACAGCTTATTTCAATAAGCTCATACTATTTGAGGAATATAAGGCAGCCAATAAGGAGCTAATTGGCCTGTCAAAAGACAGGCAAGCTTAGTGAACCCCTCTTTTCATGCTGAGGGGGATTTCTCTTTGTAAGTTCTCATTAATTTTTGCATCTCCAAGTAGTAGTAGTTTAGATCTGTTTATTATTGCTTGTTTCTATTTTACAATAGTAGTTGCTTTATTATTAGTTTAGTAATAGCTTATTTTGTCATTTCATCATAGTTGCATACTTATTTGGAACTTCTGTTTCATTGTCTGCTATACAACTTGTTATGTGATTCATTTTGATATTAGTGTTTGTTTCCTGTGTTTTGCTGTTTCATTAAGCTTGTTGATTCATATTCTGATTTTGTTTGGTGGTTTGGATTGGTTAGATATTGAGTTGTTACCTAGGAATAGTGAGACAGTCACATTAGAGGGTGTTTGGAATAGTGATGTTTGCTCGTCTTATTGTTGTTTCAGAGGGTATATTTGGTTTAGACATCTCACTTAGGTTATAATTAGGCTTAGTCTAGCATAAGTTAGTAGGATATAACATAAAAAAGTCAATCTAGCTTTTTATCATTCATAGCAGTTAGTTAGTTTGTATAAGTAGTTGCATAATCTAAGAGATAGTTGCATAATTAGTTTAATTAGCTTAATTTAGGTTTCTAGAGGTTTATTACAACATCAATATTCATTTAAGATCAAGTTGAATTCATTTTAGTCAAAGTCCTGTCAAAATCAAAAAGTCAAAAAACATAGTGAGTGCTCAGTTTTGGTCACAACTTTCAGATCAATTGTATGATTCAATAATCATTGGAAATAATTTTGGATTGCTGTTTTTAGAATATTAGTAGTTAGGGAAACATAATGAACAAGAAAATTTTAGTTTGGAACACTTTTGCTTATTGGAATAGTGGTTTTTAGTTGTCTGTTTGAGCCTACATATCCCCTGCACCAACAGGTTTCATCTAAGTTCAAGGCAATAAATAGGGTAGCAATTGAGGAGTATTGTTAAGTCTTTTGATTATTATAGCATCTTAGTAGGTCTGTTTTGGTTTTTCCCCCATAAGCTCACCATTTTCAGCTTAATTGGACTGCTTATCATACATGTTAAGTCAAGTGTTTTGAACTAGTTCCTGTTTGCATTTTTAGGGCTGCAATTGTGTTCTCTTGATCATTATCTGTGATTGTTGGTTCATATAAGTTCAATTGTTCCCTAAGTTTCTTTTTCCATTGAGCTTTTACCTTTAGACATCTCTGCTTGCTTATTGCTTTTTCACCAAGTGCTAATTGAACCTGATTTGGCCCATTTCTGTGTTTCTGAGTACTTATTGGTCTGAATCCTGTTCAGTTTGTAGGTAACTAGAATCGTATATCATCTATTGCATTGATACATATAATATATACAAGTTACATAGAAACATCTAGAAGTGGGCTTGAACCCATACAAACATATGTTACTAGAATCATATAACACTCCCCCGCAGTTGGAGCTGGAGGAACTCGGACGCTCAAACTGGATCGAAACTCTTCAAACAGTGCAGAAGGCAATCCCTTGGTGAAAATATCAGCATATTGATAACGAGAAGGCACATGAAGCACTCGAACTTGACCCGCAACTACTAAATCTCGAACAAAATGGATATCAATCTCAATATGCTTGGTACACTGATGCTGAAGTGGATTGCATGACAAATACACGGCACTGACATTATCACAATAAACAAGCGTAGCGGAAGATAAAGGGGTATGCAACTCACGCAGCAAATTGTCTAACCAACAAGTTTCAGCAACAGAGTTGGCAACACCACGGTAGTCCGCCTCCGCACTAGAACGAGACAGGGTCGGCTGACGCTTAGAGGACCAAGAGAGTAAGTTGTTGCCAAGAAAGACACAATAACCTGAAGTGGATCTTCGTGTAGTGGGGCAACCAGCCCAATCCGCATCAGAATAAGCAACCAAATCTATAGTAGATGAAGAGAATAACTGCAGACCATAATCCAGAGTTCCCTGAACATACCTCAATATCCGTTTAAGAGCAGAGAAATGAGGCTCCCGAGGATCATGCATATAAAGACAGACCTGCTAAACGACATAAGATATATCAGGTCTAGTAAATGTAAGATACTGTAGAGAACCCGCAAGACTTCGATATAAAGTTGAATCAAATACCGGATCACCATCAGCCCCTAGTTTAGACTCAGTATCAACAGGAGTCCGACAAAGGTTACAATTAACCATACGAGCTTTCTCCAAAACCTCAATAGCATATTTCTTCTGAGATAAAAATAACCCGGAAGAATCACGTGTAACAGAGATACCCATAAAATAATGAAGGGAACCCAGATCTGTCATAGCAAACTCCTGATGTAAGGATCCAATAACCTGCTGTAACAAAGCCTCAGAAGAGGCAGTGAGCACTATATCATCAACATATAATAACAAATATGCAGTGTGAGACCCCTGTCTGTAGATAAATAAAGAAGAGTCACAACGACTATGCTGAAAACCAACACTCGTGATGTAAGTGGCAAAACACTGAAACCAAGCCCGAGGGGCCTGCTTCAGACCATAAAGAGACCTCTGCAATAAGCACACATAATCAGGATGTGCAGAATCCCTGAAACCTGGAGCTGATACATATAAACGGTCTCAGAAAAGTCACCATGTAAAAAGGCATTCTTGACATCAAGCTGATGAATCGGCCAGTGTCGAGAAGCCGCCAAGCTAAGAACAGTCCGAATAGTGCCAGGTTTAACAACCGGACTAAAAGTCTCATCAACATCAATCCCCTCTAACTGAGTACTACCATTTGCCACAAGCCGAGCCTTGTAGCGACTGAGACTACCATCTGCCAAAAACTTATGGCGCCAAAAAATTATGGCGAAAAACCCACATACATCGAATAATGTTGGCATCCACAGGTTTAGGTACTAAGATCCAAGTTTTATTCTTAATAAAGGCACGAAATTCATCACGCATAGCACTTTTCCAATTGGGATTATTAAATGCACCACGATAGGACTTGGGTAAGGGAGAAATGGAAGACACATGCATATTAAGACGCTCAGTGGGACGATTTGTCCCGACACGATAACGTGTGACCAAGGGGTGAACCAAAACCGGGTTTGGGTTAATAGGTGGGTCCGAAATTATGAGAGGTGAGGGTAGGGCTTGGTTTGATGTTTGAACCGTGGGTGGGGAAGATAGTGTGGCTGATTCAGGTATATATGTTAGGCTAGGTGGAGCCTCAGGGATGATGTTGTCAACAGTTTGTGTGACCGATGCAGGTATATTTGTTGGGCTATGTGGCATAGAGGGGTAGATGACAGGAGGTATAAGATCGGGAATATCATCAAAAAATGTGTAGGATGGTGATGTTGCAGGTTGGGTGGAGCCATAAGGAAAAGTTGTTTCATCAAAGGTTACATGGCGCGAAATGATGATTTTATCAGAGTTTAATTTAAGGCATCGGTACCCACGGTGATTGGATGCGTGGCCGAAAAATATAGCAGGTGTAGCACGTGGTTCAAGTTTATGTGAGGCGTCAAGGTGAGGGTAACATAAACACCCAAATGTACGTAAAAGACTATAGTCAGGTGGTTTGCCAAAAAGACGTGTGTAGGGGGTTTCATGGTTAATAGCAGTGGAGGGTAAAATATTCAGTAAATGAGTAGCCATATTAAGTGCCTCAACCCAAAAGGTCGGGAGAAGGTGTGCTTGGAAGAGCAAAGTCCGAATAAGGTTATTTATGGTACGAATCGTACGTTCGGACTTGCCGTTTTGTTGAGATGTTTTTGGACAAGAAAAACGGAAGTGGATCCCATTTTCGGCAAAACGTTTATGCATGTTGTGATTATCGAATTCCCCACCATGATCACACTGGAAAGAACGAATTTCACACTTAAACTGAGTTTGAACGTATTTACGAAACAATATAAATTTAGACATAACATCATATTTATTAATTAAAGGGTAAACCCAAACAAATTGCGAATAATGATCCAAAAACAAGACATAATATTTAAACCCTGAAAGACTCGGAATGGGTAAAGTCCACACATCCGAGTGAATAATGTCAAAAGGAGAAGAAACAACAGTATCCAAAACCACAAATGGAAATCTCACATGTTTGCCAAGCCGACATGCATGGCAAAGCACGGGAGGTTTTTCCTTATTACAAGAAATAAAATTATTAGAAACTAAATGACGTAACACGTCACTTCTTGGATGACCAAGACGTTGGTGCCACGTATGCTGACTGACAAGATAAACATGAGGAACAGGAGATGGAGCGGTGACTGGATAGAGATCTCCCGTGCTATCACAGCGGAGTAGAACCCGATGCGTCATGAAATCCTTAACAGAAAAACCAAACGCATCAAATTCAATAGTGCAATTATTATCACGAACAAATTGGCGAACAACAATTAAGTTTTTAATAATTTGAGGTGTAATAAGAACATTATTTAAATGAAGGGGACGGATAATGAGTAGGCAAAATGCTATGGCCCGTATTAGTGACGGGTATAGAATAACCATCACCAACCGAGATAGATGGAAACATGCACTTATTAAAAATTTCACTTAAACTAGTAACTGAACTATTTAAATTTGATGACGCACCTGTATCCATATTCCATGCGCCGGGATCATGAAGCGTCTCGGTAGTAAAAGCATGAGGTAAAGACGTAGCTTGACCCGCAGAATCCGTAGCTTGAACCGTAGCTTGACCCGTAGAAAGTGTACCACTGTTAAGTGGCCGTTGGGACTGTTGAGCTGACCCTAAGGACTGTTGGGCTGCAGCAGTATAAATAGATGGAATGGATGGATAGTATGGTGCCATAGGTGGGCTGTAAAACCCAGGAGAAACCAAAGGTGATATGACACTAGGAATTGGGCTGCTCAAATAACTAGGCCCAGTAGGCATGTGGCCTGAATAATAAGCAACAGGAGATGTAGAATGCAACTGTGTGGAGGTACGAGTTACACCAGGGGATTTTTTGTTTTCAATATTCTCCTCCAAACCCAATTTAGCCAATAATTTAGTCAACAAATCATCAGTGGGACTAGACTTCAAGTTAGTTACGCTAGATGTCCCACGTTGTTTATCATTATGATCATGCACAAACTTACATTCACTCCCAAAACGACACGCCCCTTTAGCAAAATTATAACATGGACGCCATGACTTAACTTGAGGAGACGAGGGACGTGGTGTGTGTTGATGCAAATAATGTTTGAAAACGTTATTAATATTTCTCAATTAATCTATGTTTTGATAATCACAAAACTCAAATCAAATTAAGTCAAGATTAAGACGTAAACAAGTATTTAGTAACAAATATTTACCTCTACATCTAATATCACTTAAGGTATGCATAAACTAAGCATCTTATGCATTACATGATCAAAGGAAACCTTGTCTTAAGACATAACATTTTATAAAATGATATTAACATTTTACATATATTTGTAAATCATTTTTGGTATTGTTATATTAAACTACAAAGATATGATTTCAAATTTCCAACAAAAAGGGCAAATTTTATCCAGAAAAACTTTTCTAACGTTCAGTAGGGCGGCCCCCTTAATTATACTAGGCGGCCCCCTTAATCATTAAGGGGACCGGCACGCTCCAGAACAGTATTTTCTGGCCCTTTAAATACTGGATCATTCCACATATTTTTCTCACCTTTTTGCACTAAAAACTTTCTGATCTAACCTCCATTTCTATCTCAAAAATCCTTTGATCATATAATTCATAAGTCTTTGTTTCCAAGTGATCTAAAGCTTCATCCACTCAAGTGCAAGAAGAAGAACACTCCTCTACATCCATTTAATTGTAGTAGTGTTGTGATTAGCTATTTTCATATTGTAGTAGTGCTAGAAATTTGTAAAAGTGTTGTGAGAACTTGTTGATTGTAGAAACTAGGTGTGTTGTAAAGTAGTGTAGTAGTTGTGATTTAGTTGTGCCTAGAAGAAGGTGTGAAGTCTTGAAGAAGTTGTGAAGGTGTGAAGAAGGTGTGAAGTCTTGAAGAAGTTGTGAGATTTGCTTACACTTGAGATTTGCTTGTCCTTACACTTGAGATTTTTCGCCTCATTATATACCCTTACACTTGAGATTTTTGCTTGTCCTCAAGCAAATGCGCTTTTATTCTAGTCAAAATACAAGTTAGGGGTCATTTAACACTAATATAAAAGTAATTACAACAAATAATCATTCCACTAAAGACCGAAGACAAGCACGGAGGTCATACACTAGCACCTCACAAATAGTGTTTAGATACTCACATCTCTCGGGTGTAATAATGTATAAATTACAATATGGAAACGGGAGATATCTCTCACTACCTGTCATAGCAAAATAGATTACCATAGGCTTGGGAAAGGATCAAACCTCACAGGATAAACTATCAAAGAGGTCTTTTAAAGGGTTGTAACGTTAGGTATAGGGATATGAAATACACGGTTTTGTTGGATAAAGGAAGTTTTCACTGGTGGCGAGTTAACAATCTTGGTTAATTACATGTACAATATGGCGTTGCTAAGCCAAGACTAGACTCGACTTAAGCTAATAAATGAAAAATAACAAAAACATAGAATGAAAAGGGATGGTAGTCCGTATGTTTTTTCTCTTTTCCTTTTTCTATTTTTTTTTTCTTTCTCTTGATTTTTTTTTTTTTTTTTTTTTTTTTTTTTTTTTTTTTTTTTTTTGCATACACTCTTACCCTACCATCCAAAATAATACATCATAGGGAATGAACATTTCCCTTACACTTGAATCTTTACATACTTTACAATAACTAATCTAATGACTCGAATTAAGAAAATCAAAACACTTGGAGCACTTTTAAGATTAACGTACATATGGGGGTAATATATGATGTTCTTCCCCATTACTCCATAAAATAAGTACTTTACCCATGAGTCCCAATCGTCCCAAAACAATATGTACAAGGATATGACTCGACTTAGCAACCATGTAATCAATTAGATAGTTAACTTAGGGTTTAACAAATAACAATAATGCACTGAAGATGAGTGCATACACGGAAGGCTAAGGCGATTTGGGTGTACATTTAAGTGGGGTGTAACAAATTCTTCCTTTAAGTAAGATGCTTAAAGTTAGAAACAAAAAGATAGGCTTGGAGGGGTGTACTAGGGGTTTCGTGTACTAAAAATGAGTACAACGCTAAGGGTGTGGGAAAAATTAATTGACTTAACTAGCCAAGTAATATGACTTAAATGGTCAAGTAATCATGATACGGGTTTAACACAAGGGTGATCCTAATGCCTCTTATCATGTAGTAAATCCTACCACACGAATGTAGTCTCACTAGCGGTCTCGGGATGCATCACTAACACAAGTTCTAGAATCTAAATGCTACCGGTACACTCATAAGCACTACTAGTAAATGCTTTTCCTATTAAATCTAAAGGCGAACCTCAAATATTTGGGTGGAAAATTTTTCTGAAAGTACGGTTATGTGCTAGTCATACAATCTCCTATCCATGAGACGCTTGCTATGGCTAAACTTTCACTCCTAAATGTTGGAAAAAATTTTAAATTTGGCACTAAAATTGCACTAACAAGTATTTCTCATAGTTTTATTACACATCTACCATCAAACAAAACAAACTCAAGCGAAAGTGTAAATGTAAGGTATCATCATTTTACCCTCCCCTTACACTTAAGATGAACATTCTCCCCAATGTTCAAGTAAAGAATGTAAAAGTGAAATAAGTAAAACGAATGAAATCAAATACTCCCCTGATTCGCTCGGTATGGATAATAAGGTGGCCAGGTTAAATCTTCCTCCAAGAAAATGAACAATCAAAGCTTCCCTTCCAGAATATAAATCATCTTTTTGTCATACATAACCTGTGAATCCTGAGAAAATAGACAAGATAACCTCGCATAAAATCGGTGGCAACCTATATAAGTTACTAAATCTTAGAAAACAAAATAAGATATAATGCTTGTGGAATGAAGTTTGCAGATCTCCTGGAGATTATAAAACTTAATAATTCACAAAAACCATAAGACTCCGTTAGAAAAACAAAACTGGTAAAATTTTCAGATTTTTACACGTGACGCCGTCAAGAGTTAACACTTGACGCCGTCAGAAGTGACCTGCAGAAATTCTTATGTTAAGTTTCCGGAAAAGTTCTGGAAAAACTTGGTCTCACTTCCTGGAAAATCCTGCAAAACTTCATTATGACTCGATACAAGCATTTGACTCTAACAAATACGAATATACATGTTCATTTAATATTGTGGAGAATCATGATCGGTTTGTTTCTTGAAAACATATTTGGGGTTTCCCCTTACACTTATCTTTTGCAAAAATACTTTTAGATGGAGTTAAGACTAGGCCAAAACAACAAAGTAAAGTATTTCCACTATTAATTGAGAAACATGATCTACCAACAATAAAAATAAAGCATGCATACTGAAGCAAATAACAATCAAACAAAATAAAATCACACAAAATCATGGGTTGCCTCCCAAGAAGCGCTTGTTTTTGTTCGACTCACGAGCCTGACTCTACCCTTATTTAACGGAAATAGGGGAGGCTTTCCCTACACTTAGGATTAAGTGCGGGTGAAAGTAGCGATACACACCCTTAGGGTAGAAATATGCTTCGTGAGGAAAGAGTGGTGGATGAATTATATGCTCAAAGGGGTGTGCTCCTATCATCATAACCTTACCTAATTCAATCGGGTTAGTGGGTAGATTAAGATTTTCTCCTAGAAGGGGATCATTTTCAATCAACTTCAAGAGACTCCTAGTTGGGAATCCATCTTGACCTAATAAACCCGGTTTAAACCCATAATGTTTCTTGTAATCAATCATAAATGGGTGATGTAAGCATGTAAGGTCATTTTCCACTCCTATATTGGCCTCCTCTCTAAAAGGCTTAGAGTCCACTACCTTTGTCCTAAGACTACCCGGACTATATGGTTTGATGGGTGGATCGGAACCTATTTCAATTCCTAAATTTTCATCCAAGGATGGAAGATTTGGTAACGGTTTTGGTTGAGGCTCTGGTTCATCAAAACTAGGAACTTCCCTAGAACTAAGAGTAGGGTTATCATTATAAGTATTCAAACCTATATCCACTAGTTGTGTTTGGTTCAAAGGTTCTACCTCAATTGGGATTCCTAAAGTCTCATCTACTTCATCCGAATAAGTCACGGGTGGTGTGTATGCCTCAAATGATGGTAGGACTTGTGGGGTATTTGATGAGCTTAGTTTTTCTACTTTATCATCCATCTTATCAAGATCACCTATATCCTCAACATGTGTTTCATTATAATCCAACCCTAACATTTTCCCAAGTATCTCACGTACTTCTTTAGGCATCTCAACTTCTATGTCCGAATCATATGGATCATCCTCAATATTCTGACTGCTATATACATATTGCCCAAAAGATTCATCATATGTTCTTGAGATTCATCATCATCGATCATAGGACCTAGGTCTTTTTGATCAATGTGATCATGTTCGGCTAAATCCTCCATCACATCAAGGTCACCTATGTGTTCAACTTGTACTATGGCATTACATGACAACCACTTAGGTATCTCAACACTAATATATTCATCCCCAAACAAACTTGTTTCATGATCCTGGAAATTTATATTCAACTGACTTGTACTAACGTTTGTTGGGTTGTCTACCCTATAATAATATTGGGCACAATCTTCTATGGTATCCCATGCTTCTTCAGCACTTAATTCCCTAAAGTCCCCATTGGCAAAATCCTCAATGCGCATTTGGTCATATTGGCTAACACGATAGTAAAAGTTTCGGGTTAGGGATGCTAAAGCGAAACTATGATGAGGGAATTTTCGGAGTAAATTTCTAAAACGAGTCCATGCATCATATATGGGTTCATCTCGATATTGTTTGAAATTCGAAATGCCAATAGGGTAGAATGGCCTTTGTGGTTGGTGGTATGGTGGATTCGCGTACACCATAATGGTGAACGGAAGAGCAATGGAAATTACGAACAAACACACAAAGAAAAAGATAGACTAAAGAAACCTAAAAATAAAAATAAAATCTTACTAGAAAGGAATCTAGCAAGTAGACCTAATAAAAAGAGATTCTAACCTAGACAATAACTATTCCCCGGCAGCGGCACCAAAAACTTGATACGTGGGAATCGCACCAGGCTTTACCTCTCAAGGGATCTTGAGAAGCTTACAACCCCCACCAGGCAGTGTACCTGATCGTTGTAGTATAGTATAGTGACAAGTACCGGGGGATTGATCGTTCAGCTAGGAATAGTGTCGCTAGGATTAGAAAACCTAAATACTAGTTCTAAAGGTGAGGGATGATTATTTTTGTATTTTTATATTTTTTAGAAAGCAAGTAAAAATCTCGGATTTGAAGGATTTGGGCGGAATTAGTTGCTAGTCAACTAACCCAATACTAAAGATGCAATCAAAATAAAATACTAGAAATGAAAATAAACTAAATTAACTAAGGTTGTGAGCAATAAGTGGAGAAAATGTGTTTACTTAAATTTCACTACTCCCTAGATATCTTTTACACGTTAATTACTTGTTATAGTTGCGTGGATGACGGATTATATTCCTTAATACCATTCATGGGGTGGCGCACTTAATTTCCCAATCCTATGAGTGCCTACTTCACTCCTATGTCGAGCCGGCTAAGAAGCTCCTAACATGGGATCATTAGAATTTACTCATGCATTAAATACAACCAATAAAACCTAGTGCACGTCAGTTCATGTTTCCTAAGACGTTCAAGCATGTTACCATTTGGAAGTCTGCCAGTTTTCTTAAGCCTAACATCGAATTCATTCATCCAATACAACCATAAACAAGTAATCAACACATAATTAACATCTAGGTTTCATTAGATCCAAGCAAACCCAAGATAGATCTAGCCTAGCATGATGGAATTAAGACAAGAACAAGATATAGACAACCAACACATAGACATATTGATTGAATTAAAAGAATACTTATCTCAATTATACATGAAAGGGATCAAGGGCTTAGAACCCTTAAAAAACCTGTAAAATTCGTACCAAGTTCGTACTTAGGGTTTCTCCAAAACTTCTCTCCTTTAATGTGAAAATTAGAAAACTATATATAGGAAATAGGGTCTGACGGCGTGAAGACAAATCTTGTGACGCCGTCATATCGCCGCCAAAATACTTCTCGGACTGCCTTGATCTACTTTTGACGCCGTCATGTGTTAGCATTTTCCAGGCCGTCATGCATTTTACTCTTGACGCCCTATCTTGTGACGCCGTCAATTCTGTACTGGGTCGTCATGGAAATTACTCTTGACGCCGTCAGAAATTTCTTCTTGAAGCTGTCACCTACTGTTCCCAACAAGGAAAATTAAGACTTTGGCGTTTTCTTCACTTTTATGCTCCAAAAACGTCCGAATTGCTTCCTTTTCCAGATTTCACTCCCAAAGTACCTAAAATCACAAAAGGAACGATTTAGGGCAATATTTGATCAAATAAATTCAATTCTGGGCTTAAATGACCCCCTAAAAGTGGTTCATTTTTCGCCTCATCAGTGCCCCCAAACAAGGGGGAGTACACATCGAGGGGGTGAAATCTTCCCGTCAAATTTTCACGTTTGAAAATTGTCGGCATAACCTTTTTGATTCTACAAAAAGGGGGAGAAGTAAATATATACTCACTAAAATACTTGTTTAAAAACTAATTTTTGAGTTAATGAGTTTAAGTTTTGTAATCATCAAAAAGGGGGAGATTGTTGATATAAATAATGTTTGAAAACGTTATTAATATTTCTCAATTAATCTATGTTTCGATAATCACAAAACTCAAATCAAATTAACTCAAGATTAAGACGTAAACAAGTATTTAGTAACAAATATTTACCTCTACATCTAATATCACTTAAGGTATGCATAAACTAAGCATCTTATGCATTACATGATTAAAGGAAACCTTGTCTTAAGACATAACATTTTATAGAATGATATTAACATTTTATATATATATATTTGTAAATCATTTTTTGCATTGTTATATTAAACTACAAAGATATGATTTCAAATTTCCAACCAAAAAGGGCAAATTTTATCCAGAAAAACTTTTCCAACGTTCAGTAGGGCGGCCCCCTTAATTATACTAGGCAGCCCCCCTTAATCATTAAGGGGACCGCCCCCTAATTAAGGGGACCGGCACGCTCCAGAACAGTATTTTCTGGCCCTTTAAATACTGGATCATTCCACATATTTTTCTCACCTTTTTGCACTAAAAACTTTCTGATCTAACCTCCATTTCTACCTCAAAAATCCTTTGATCATATAATTCATAAGTCTTTGTTTCCAAGTGATCCAAAGCTTCATCCACTCAAGTGCAAGAAGAAGAATACTCCTCTACATCCATTTAATTGTAGTAGTGTTGTGATTAGCTATTTTCATATTGCAGTAGTGCTAGATATTTGTAAAAGTGTTATGAGAACTTGTTGATTGTAGAAACTAGGTGTGTTGTAAAGTAGTGTAGTAGTTGTGATTTAGTTGTGCCTAGAAGAAGGTGTGAAGTTGACAAGGTGCGAAGAAGGTGTGAAGTCTTGAAGAAGTTGTGAAGGTGTGAAGAAGGTGTGAAGTCTTGAAGAAGTTGTGAGATTGGTTCTAGCTACGATTAGAACTCGACATTTAGCTTAGTGTCGTTAACTTGTGTAAGCCAAGGTGTGTAAGGTTTCTCCACCATAAGGAGTTTGTTGACATAGTGAAGAAAACTCTCGAGTGTGGTACTCAGGGAGTGGAGTAGGGCAAGGAAGGTGTCCTTGTAGCCAACCACTATAAATTCGCGTGTTGTGGTTTGATCTTTCTAACTCTATCTTTTCTTCATTCTATTTCAATACTTTCATTATTAGATTAGACTTGCTTATATTGGTTGTTACTTGAACTCACTTGAGATCGAATCGAAAGTTTTTATAAGCTGCAAAATATTTTGGAAATAAATTTAAAAAGGACGTAAAACTATTCAACCCCCTTCTAGTTTTCCACAATGTGTTACCAGATTGTGCCATGAGAACATATGGAGGCGAAGATGAAGAATCCATGGTGAGAGACTTAGACTTTAAGCGCATCTCTTCAGTAATCAACAAGGAGCGAGCTGTCTTGAAATCCAGAAACGTATCTTTGTAGTGCATATACCCACAAACCTGATTATACTTTTCCGGGAGACCTTCGATAGCATAATGAACCACATCTTCATCACTAACGGGTGAATCAAGGCTAGCAAGAATAGTCATAAGCGATTCAATTTTCTGAAAATACGCCTCCATGCTTAAATCACCAAGCTTGATGGACCGTAATTGTGTTTTCAAAGCCGAGGTTCGTGACCGCTTGTTGTCTTTCACAAGATCACTAATAAAGTCCCAAGCCGCCTGTGCGGATGTAGGACTTGCATTGGCTAACCTTGTTTGAAGTGAATCCGAAAGAGTCGAAAAGATCCAAGACAGAATGATCTTGTCAACCTTTACCTCTTCCGGTGTGAGGGGAGTGGGAGTGCTAGTAGTCGCCCCACTTGTTCCATGAATAAACTTGGAAACATCATAACTCTCACATAGTTGTTCAAAGAAGAATTCCCAAGAACCATAGTTCCAATTGTCAAACTCAAGTTTGACAGGAACCCGAGTGAGGAGGTGATGATGAGTGACTCCTGCCAACTTGTCTGAGAGGGAAATAATGGGAGTCTGTGGTGATCCTGTCATGATTAAGGACAGTTAGGGGTTGTAGATGATTGTACGTGAGAATAGAAGATGGAATGAGGGGGAGATATCTGGTAACCGAATATAGTATTAGGGCTGTAACGTGAACAGTAGTAACACCAATGCAGAAGAAACAACAGACCTGTGACCAAGCACATATAACCAAACTTGATCATGACCTACGCACGAAAACTAGTGAAAAGTGTGTGGATATATGACCTAGCACATATCACTAACACGATATTGTTGCAGTAAAAGGAAGAAGAAGCAGACGGCAAGTTTAGGGTTAGGGTTTTAGGGGTAGGATCGGTTTGTGTATGGCTGATACCATGTAGGTAAATAGAATCGTATATCATCTATTGCATTGATACGTATAATATATACAAGTTACATAGAAACATCTAGAAGTGGGCTTGAGCCCATACAAACTTATGTTACTAGAATCATACGAGCATACAGGCTAACACATTTCAGCTTATTTGAGTCTAAACATCATTTGTTCAAAGTTTGGTTCAAAATTGGTCAAAGTGCTTATCAATAAGCACTTCAATATAACCAGTTTCAAAGCAAATAGCATTTTCAGAGCTTATTTTCCACTTTTTAAATTTTTCCTAGGTTTATATTAATATTTTAGAATTTTCCTGAATTTTTCATATTTTTCTGAATTCATTTGCTATTTTTCTCATTTAGTTTTAGTTTTTATTCAATTTTTAATACTCTTTAATTACCAAAAATTCCATAAAAATCAGAAAAAACCTAAAAAAATCCAAAAATATTTTAGAAATTTGTTTTTATTTATTTCAGATTTTTATAAATTAATTTTGTATTTTTTCCATTTATTTTCAATTTTATTTGAATTTTTAATTAGTTTTAATTGTTTTTAATTCATAAAAATTACACAAAAATCCAAAAAAAATATATTTTCAGTTTTAAAAATAGTTTTTAGTTATTTTATAATTTTCAAAATTTATTTTACATATTTTTCACTTAATTTCCATTTTCTTTTAATTTTTAATTAGATAAATTAGTTTTTAATTCATAAAAATTAAATTAAAAGTAAAAAAAAATATTTTTCTTTTTCTCAAAATTTTCTTTTATCATATTTAACTTAGAAAAATTATTTTCAAGTCCGTAGGATTAGTATAGCTTAAATTTCACTTTTTATTTTGCGCGTTTACGTTTTATTTACGTCTAAGCTTACGTTTTTGATTCTACGTTGCGTTTTAGGTTTGTTTACTTGAATTTCGGGCTTAAGTGATTAATTTTGCTTCATTTTCATATTCATTAGTGTAATCTCATTAAAATCACTTTTTCCACTTTCACGACACGTTTCACGATCCGGGAATTCGAAATTCCCTTCACACCTTCACACGGAGTACGACCTCGGGTTTTACTTATTTCTTAGCAATTCCTTTGAGAAATATTATACTATAACTATATTCGATTCAATCAAATTTTGGCGCCACTGCCGGGGAAGGTTGAAGTGAATTTTTGGTTTTCGTTTTCGAAATTGTGTTTTGAAAACCTTCCTTGTATATATTTTCTATAAAAACAAAAAAATTGAAAAATCAAAAACACTTTTCCTAAAGTGTTTTCAAAAATACCAAAAAGAAAGTTATAGCCTCGACTCTCCCGTGGAAGGGGGGGCGTTGTAAATCAAATAAGCTTCCCAATATAAGAATGTGTGAAATTAGTTGCTAATCGGATTACTTTAAATTCTACAACCGAATAAGCGGAAAATACGGAAAGCTTTGACATTAAATTACAAGCTAAAGAGAGAAACACTCTCATCTCCCGTTCCATCGTGAGTAGTTTTGAAGGAAACGGTTACGATTAACGTAACATTTGAAAAAAGAAAATAAAAGTTTAAGTTTTTGAATTTTGCTTTTCAAAAATAAAAAAATACAAAAAGATTTTCCTTTTCCATTTTGATTTTTAAATTTGTGATTTTTGTGGTGTATGAACACCCGTTCATCTTCTAAACGTATTATTTCTCCACTTTTGAATCCGGAAAGTTTCTTTCTTCACACACACCGAGTTCTTTTCCCAAACATGGAGGAAATGAACCAGAACGAACAACACTTGGGACCCCCGCCGATGGGTGGTGCTCAAAACAACGGGATCCCTCCGATGGGACCCCAACCGGCTTACGATTTGCGTCCGATGGAGGAACAACTCCAATCACCATTCAATGGTGTGAGGAGAGCCATCGTGATTCCTGATATCACTGCTAATCAATTTGAGATTAATCACGGGTTACTCAACATCATCACGAGTATCTCATTTCACGGTTTAGAAAGTGAAGATCCTTATGTTCACATAAGGAATTTCACCGACGTCACTGAAACTATTAAGTTAAACCAAGTACCGTATGATGTGGTTAAAATGAAATTTCCTTTCTCCCTTAAGGGAGCAGCCCGGACTTCGCTTGAAAAGGAACCACCGAACTCCATTCATACTTGGGATGATCTTGCATCAAAGTTCGTGAATCATTTTTACACTCCGTAAAAAACATCTAATCTCCGAACTCAAATCTTTCGATTCAACAAGCTTTCGATGAATCGTTCAGCGAAGCTTGGGATAGATTTAAGGAGTTATCGGAAAAATGTCCAAATCACGGGTTTTCACCTTTGCATCAGATTGATACTTTCTACAATGGGTTGAGTCTTGCCGATCAAGACTTACTCAATTCTGCTGCGGGTGGAAACTTGTTGACCCGAAATATTCAAGATGCTTTCACAATGATGAAGTTATGAATGAAGTTATGAAACAAAGCTAAAGTGAGGATAGCTAGAAACAAGCTTCAAACTTCAACTGCTGGTAGCAAATCTAATGATGAAGTTATGAATGCTATAGCAGCTCTCACTAAAAAAGTTGAATCAATTACTATTGAAAGATCTTCTAATCAAGTCAAAAACCATCAAGTCAATAAAGTTAACCATGTTTGTGAGACTTGTGGTGGTCCTCATTCGTATTTTGAGTGCCCAGCCTCCGGTGGCTTCACTCACGAGAATATGTATGCTACTTCGGGAACCTACAATATGGGCGGTAACGGTTACCAACCACAGGGAGATCGAAATCTTCTTAGCTACCGTTCGAACAATTTTCTTGGACCACCCAGTTTCAATCAACCGAATCAAGTCAATCAAGTAAATAAGGTGAATCATAACATACAAAACCGAAACAATCAATTTAACCAAAATCAAAATCAGATGAACAATGGTTTTCAAAATCAAAATCAAGGTTTTCATCAAAATCGGGGGAATTATAATCAAGGCCCGAATAAAGGGAATTTTCAAGGAAATTATGGGAATTTTCAAAATGCTAATCATGGAAATCAAAATTTTCAAAATGAAGGTTTCAACAACAATAACCGTGGACAAAATTTTCAAAATCCACTTGTGAATCAAAATCAGTCATCCTCGGATGAGTTACTTAAGAAATTTATGAAAAGTCAAGAGGAAATGAATAAAATGCTAATTAGTCAAATGGCTGAATTGAAGAATTCTTTAAATGATCGACCCTCGGGCTCGGGTACTCTTCCAAGCAACACGATCGCTAACCCGAGGGGCGATGCAAAAGCGATCATGACTAGGAGTGGTGTTTCATATGATGGACCAACGGCTCCGACTACCTCTTCTTCTTCTTGTCCTCCCAAGGTAGTCGCCCGTGAAACCTAGGTGACAACGAATATAGGAATTCCTATTGATAATGGAAGGACCGAAAACATCCAACCTCCGGTGGTCCAAACATCAAAAGGAAAAGGTAAAGTCGTTCACGAAGCTGAGAAAGAAATTGCCGCCAAAACAAAATTGCCTTATCCGTCACGCTTAAATGAATAAAAGCACCGTGAGAAAGATAAAAACCAGATGGAAAAGTTTTATCAGATTTCTCAAGAATTAAATTTTGATATAAGTCTTGCGGATGCTATACTTTTGATGCCTAAGTTTGATTCAATGTTAAAAGGTCTTTTGAGTAACAAAGAAAAATTATTTGAAATGTCAAAAACCCAGATGAATGAGAATTGCTCGGCGGTTATCCTCAAAAAGCTTCCCGAAAAGCTTGAAGAACCCGGTCGATTTCTCATTCCATGCAATTTTCCGGGTATGGTTCAATGCTTCGCCTTGGCCGATCTTGGTGCTAGCATTAACCTAATGCCGTTATCCATTTGGGAAAAGTTGTCTTTACCCGATTTGACTCCGATTTGCATGACCCTCGAGCTTGCCGACCGAACTACTTCCCACCTGATGGGAATAGTTGAGGATGTCTTCGTCAATGTGGGAAAATTTCATTTCCCCGCCGACTTTGTCATTGTTGATTTTGATGCTGATCCACGGGTACCTCTCATTCTCGGGAAAGGTTTCCTAAGGACTGGCCGTGCGTTAATTGATGTTTTCGATGAAGAAATTACCCTACGCATTGGTACTGAAGCTGTAACATTTAATTTGGATCAAACCGCGAGATACTCCTCCGATTATGACAAATTTTCCGTGAACTGAGTTGACGTTATCGACGAAGTTATGGAGGAGTATTCTCAAGAGTTATTTGGTTTTACTGAAAATGCTTCGAGTGGCAATCCCGCTCCTTCTTCTGAACCAATTATTTCCGATCCTTCCCCTTCCCTTACTCCGTTTGAGGGAAGTGATTTCATTTTGGAAGAAATCGAGGCCTTTCTTTCTAATGATTCGATTTCACCGGAAATTGATCATTTCATTTGTGATCTAGAGGGAGATGTTCTTTTGATTGAAAAATTGTTGAATGAAGACCCAAATCCGTCTCTCCCTCCGTTGGACTTAAAAATGGCCGATGTTAAAGAAGTTAAGCCGTCTACTGAGAATCCTCCGGAGCCCGAGCTCAAGGATTTACCTCTTCATCTTGAATACGCATTTTTAGAAGGAACCGATAAACTTCCCGTCATCATTTCGAAAGACCTTAAAGATGAGGAGAAGAACCGTCTCTTAGATGTGCTCAAGAAGCATAAAAGTGCCATCGCTTGGCAAATTTCCGATATCAAGGGTATTGACCCTCGTTTTTGTACCCACAAGATTTTGCTTGAAGACAATTACAAACGTTCCATCCAACAACAACGACGGGTTATGAAAAACGAAGTTATCAAGCTCCTCGATGCCGGAATGATTTATCCAATCTCGGATAGCTCATGGGTTAGCCCGGTCCACTGTGTTCCGAAGAAAGGTGGAATGACCGTAGTGACTAATGAAGATAATGAATTGATTCCGACACGTCTTGTTACCGGATGGAGAGTGTGTATTGATTATTGAAAATCGAATGATGCGACTCGTAAGGACCATTTACCACTTCCATTTATGGATCAAATGCTCGAACGTTTAGCGGGAAATGAGTTCTATTGTTTTCTCAATGTTTTTTCCGGATGTTTTCAAATTCCGATTGACCCTCCAGACCAGGAAAATACCACTTTCACTTGCCCTTATGGAACGTTTGCTTATCGACGTATGCCTTTCGGCTTATGCAATGCTCTAGGCATGTTCCAGAGGTGCATGATGTCGATATTCTCCGATATGATTGAGAAAACCATGGAAGTTTTCATGGATGATTTCTCGGTTTATGGAGATTCTTTCACTTCTTTTCTCTCCCATTTAGAAAGAATGCTGAAACGGTGTGAAGACACCAACTTGGTTCTAAATTGGGAGAAGTGCCATTTCATGGTTAAAGAGGGCATTGTCCTCGGCCATAAGATTTCGAAATCTGGGATTGAGGTCGATAGAGCTAAAGTCGACGTGATTGCTAAGTTACCTCATCCCAAAACCGTTAAAGGAATTAGAAGTTTTCTCGGTCATGCCGGCTTTTACCGACGTTTTATCCAAGATTTTTCTAAGATAGCCCGGCCCCTGACCCACCTACTTGAAAAAGATGCTCCATTTATCTTCTCTAATGAATGCATTGAAGCATTTAAAATTCTAAAGAAGAAGTTAAAGGAGATTCCTATCTTAGTTGCCCCCGATTGAGACTTGCCTTTCGAGCTAATGTGCGATGCGAGAGATTATGCTATTGGGCAGTTTTGGGGCAACGTAAGTCAAAATACTTTCAGCCGATACACTATGCTAGTAAAACAATGACCGATACTCAATACCATTATACGACTACTGAAAAAGAAATGATAGCCGTCATTTACGCTTTTGAAAAGTTTCGACCTTATTTGCTCTTAAAGAAAAGCATAGTATATACGGATCATTCGGCTCTTAAGTATCTTATGGCAAAGCAAGACGCTAAGCCAAGATTGATGCGGTGGGTTCTACTCCTCCAAGAATTTGATGTTGAAATTCGAGACAAAAAGGGAGCTGAGAACCTTGCCACCGATCACCTTTCGCATTTAGAGAATCCCCATCAAAGTGATTTCGAGAAAAAGGAAATTAACGAAACATTTCCTCTCGAGACACTTGGGAGTTTATCACATAGTGAACCTAGTACCCCATGGTTCGCCGACTTTGCGAATTACCATGCGGGGAAATTCATACGAAAAGGGATGTCGTTCCAGCAAAAGAAGAAATTCTTCAAAGATGTTAAACATTATTTCTGGGGTGACCGCTACTTGTTCAAAATTTGTGCGGATCAAGTGATCCGGCGGTGCGTTCACGGCAAGGAAGCTGTTGAAATTCTCACGGCATGCCACAATGGACCCACGGGGGGACATCATGGTGCCAACTTCACCGCTAAGAAAGTTTTTGATTCTGGCTTCTACTGGCCGACGATTTATCGGGATGCCCATGTATTGGTGAAATCATGTGATTCTTGCTAGCGTCAAGGAAAAATCTCTCAGAGATACGAGATGCCTCAAAATGCTATCCAAGTCTGTGAGATTTTTGACGTCTGGGTATCGATTTCATGGGACCATTCCCGTCTTCCAGAGGAAACAAATATATACTCGTGGTCGTCGACTACTTGTCGAAATGGGTTGAAGGGAAGGCGCTCCCCACAAATGGCGCCCGAGTTGTTGTGAAATTTCTTAAAAGTGTCTTCGCCCGATTTGGTGCACCACGTGCTATTATAAGTGATCGTGGGACCTATTTCTGTAATGACCAATTCACTAAAGTTATGCTCAAATATGGTGTCACACATCATCTTTCTACTGCATATCATTCACAGACAAGTGGTCAAGTTGGGGTGTCCAATCGTGGCATGAAACAAATTTTAGAAAGGACCATAGGAGAACATCGTGCTTCATGGGTTGATAAGTTAGATGATGCATTATTGGCTTTCCGTACCGCTTACAAAACACCCATTGGGTGCACTCCTTACATGCTGGTTTACAGGAAGGCCTGCCATTTGCCCTTTGAACTTGAGCACAAGGCCTACTGGGCCTTGAAACACGCTAATTTTGACCTTCAAACCGTGGGTGATCATCGTAAAGTTCAATTGAATGAATTGACTGAGCTTCATGATCAAGCCTATGAGAATTCTTTGATCTACGAAGAGAAGACAAAGAGGATTCATGATGCTAAGATTAAAGATCGCGTTTTCAACATTGGTGATCGAGTCCTTCTTTTCGATTCTCGATTGAAGATATTCTCGGGCAAGTTAAAAACCCGTTGGTCTGGACCATTCACCATTACCCAAGTTTTTCCTTATGGAACCGTCGAGCTAGCTGAGTCTAATGGTCCCAACTTTAAGGTGAATGGTCATCGTCTCAAACATTATTTCAGAGGGGACATACCACCCATGGTTGTCCCGGATCTCCAAACTTTCCCTAAGGATAACTAAATTCGGGGATCGAGTCAAGCTCATGTGACTCAGTGAACAAAAACAAGCGCTTCGTGGGAGGCACCCCATGCTTATCCATTTCAGTTTCTTTTATTTTCTATTTCTTAAGTAATGTGAAGTGAGGGGGGCGACCCTTTCCAAACTCGTGTTTTTGTGGTTGTTTGTGAATGTCCAGGAATTTCCCCGAAGATTGAGGACTCTCGTGCTCGTGTTTTGTCGTTCTCTCCACTCGAGTCTCATTCTTCGCTGCTCTTTCGGAAATTCAACATATCCAAAATCTTATCGACTAACGTTTATCTCTTGGCATACTTAATAAACGGCCTTAGATATTACGTAAGACTACCCGTACCCTTAAAACATTGAGGACAATGATTCACTTTAGTCTGGGGGGGGGGGGGGGTGAATCTTCAATTCAGTTTGACCGGTTACCTTCATTTGAGCTGTTAACTTACGCAACTCCGTTTTTCCACCAAAATTTAAAATTTTTGTCACCTTTTTATTGCAAAAAAAAAAAAAAATAATAAAGAAAAAAAATAAAGAAAAAAAAGAAAAATGATATATATGGTATAATAATAAGATTTGACACCTTGTTTAGACTTTCCTGCCGGCGAGAGTAGAAATAAATGTTCCGACTTGACCGGGCGTGTTGAGCCCTAGCTCGTCTCCCTTAACCAATATAATCAAAAGATTATCGGCTAAGCATCCGCAGATCTCATTACTTGGGATTTTAAATTTGCGGAGATCGAGGAATGATAGAGTTTATTTAGAAGTTTGGTGCTAAACGTGGAGTAGTTGGTTCTCTTTAGAGCCCATGAAAGGTACTTGTGGCCTCCTTGTTCCCACAAGATTGCACACCAATAATAATAGATCTCTAGGTGTAATTAAGTGTATGGGGTTTGGGCAATACTTAGTTTTTTCTCGTTCTGCATATGGGGGTTTGGTACACATAGGGGTACTGCCAGTGTTACGGTGAAATAGACTATTGCATCTTGCCGGTTCACAGCCGATGTTGTGATCTTAGTAAAGGCCGTGGGACTCGGGGTTTGGCATATGATTATGAATATCAATAATAATAATCCAAAGCCAAAAATAAGGCAGAGGAATCCAAAGCTATAAAAAGCAGCGGAAATAAATCCAAGGTCAGAATAAAGCTCTTACATCTTGATGGATCACAACCGTTGTTGTAATTGAAATAAAGGACTAAGGACCAAATATTATTAAAGTGCTTATAATTATGCAGAAATGCTGAGCTTCGACTCCGGGGGTTTCCCTAATAAAAAGCTTCCGTCTCGGGTCTCAAACATGGGATGTTTCGGTCGTAAATAAAAAAGGGCCCTCAAAATCGTGTTAAATCACAGACCTTCATGTGGACCCGAGTTCTGTATGCAGGGGTTTTCGAGGGAAAGTTTGGAAACTACTTAGCATTTAAATTTTGTGCTCTTATCGGACTAATAACTATCAAAACGAGAAAATATGAAGAAATTCATTTCTCTCAAAAATAAAATCCTGAGATACAAAACTTAGGAACTGGGAACAAGAGGTAATTACACAAGTAACTTTTGTGGGTAGTGTTAGCATCTAACTTGTGAATAAACAATGATTTCGATTTTATGCTTAGTTTGGGGGCTTGTGAAAAATCAAGGATGACGATTTTTATCCGTATGGTCTCTTCTCTGTGAGAAGTGTTTCTACTCGTAGACCCTGAAAATTATCAAAAGACATGAATTGATAATGAGAGTCAAGCAAACCATCACATATAAAAAACTAAAAAGTACAAAAAGAGTAGTAGTAGTTGTTATTCATGAAAATCGGAAAATGGATCGTTTTTTAGAATAAATGATTTTGAGATCTCTTTTGAACGTCATTGCTACTTTACAACGTCAGTAAAGAGAGGTTTTGAAATTATTTATCTCTTAAGCGTGAGGTGATGACATTGCGTGAGGGCACGACAATACCTTCGTCTGTGGGAGTTTTGATGTGTGCTTATTCACACATCATTTTTAGGCCTTAAAATAAGACCAAAAACACCAAATACTAACCAAATGTGCTAAGAGAATGTATGTTTTTGTATTTGTGTATGTGCAGGTACGGATATGTGAAAAATGGATAAAAACAAAGCAAAACTGACAAAAACGAGCACGAGAATGGAAAAGGTCAAAAGCCGGAGCCGGGGAAGCTTAATGATCAAAGTAAGCTCAAAATGTCAAAAGAAGTCCTCAGAGATTCATAAAGTTGCAAGATTAGTCCCTGGTCAAAGTTTGAAGAGATTGGCAACTTCAGTCCCTCATCTTTCAAGAATTGAAAAAATAAGTCCCTTGAAGAAATATTCAAAGAAAAGTCAAAGTCAACCCTTATGAATCAGAGAATTACAAAATTAGTCCTTGGAAAATACTTTTGAAGAAAGACATATTTGGTCCTTGGAGATTTCAGAATTACAACATTAGTCCTTGTTAAATTTTACTAATCCTAAACTAATAATACAAACGGATCCATTATGTTACCCAGTCCACCCCCTTAACCCGGTCAAACCATTTTACCCAACCCGAAATTGGACATTGTACTAATGATTCTAGAAGACCCTGACATGGCAGGCCAGCCATGTCAGTGATCCGTGTGGTATTCCGCTGAGATTGATAGATTGGGGACCAAGGTGTATCCAAGGGATGATATGAGCTCAAAGAAACACAAATGAGACGCGGATTGATGAGCTGGACTCCTAGAAGGATCCAAGAGCCTCAAGCTTCAACTATATATACCCCCTATTTATCACAGAAATGATGTGTAGGTTTTTTATAATAGTTTGTTTAAATTTCTGTTTTGTTAAGTATTTGGTATTTTCCTTTTCAGTATTGCAATCTCTTTTGAATTTAATGAAAATTTAAGTTTATTTCAAAATAGCTTATTGTCTTATGTAGTTCATTTTTAAATTCCAGTTACTGCTTATTCAATTTAATTTGTCCTTGTAGTTTTTTTTAAACAGTTTTTGTTTCATTATATTGTCCTTATATTGAAAAAAACAAAAAAAAAAAAACAAAAAAAAAAAGATCAGAATATATATATATATATATATATATATATATATATATATATATATATATATATAATAGTTTCAATTAAGTCTAACTCAGCTTCAATGAGCTTAATGAGTTTCATATAAGCTAATATAAACTTCCTAGTTTATTGTAAAATTTTTTTTTTCTGTTATAAATTTCAAAAATCTCCAAAAGTCAACTGTGGTCAACCAAACAGCTTATTTCAATAAGCTCATCCTATTTGAGGAATATAAGGCAGCCAATAAGGAGCTAATTGGCCTGTCAAAAGACAGGCAAGCTTAGTGAACCCCCTCTTTTCATGCTGAGGGGATTTCTCTTTGTAAGTTCTCATTAATTTTTGCATCTCCAAGTAATAGTAGTTTAGATCTGTTTATTATTGCTTGTTTCTAGTTTACATTAGTAGTTGCTTTATTATTAGTTTAGTAATAGCTTATTTTGTCATTTCATCATAGTTGCATACTTATTTGGCACTTCTGTTTCATTGTCTGCTATACAACTTGTTATGTGATTCATTTTGATATTGGTGTTTGTTTCCTGTGTTTTGTTGTTTCATTAAGCTTGTTGATTCATATTCTGATTTTGTTTGGTGGTTTGGATTGGTTGGATATTGAGTTGTTACCTAGGAATAATGAGACAGTCACATTAGAGGGTGTTTGGAATAGTGAGGTTTGCTGGTCTTATTGTTGTTTCAGAGGGTATATTTGGTTTATACATCTCACTTAGGTTATAATTAGGCTTAGTCTAGCATAAGTTAGTAGGTTATAACATAAAAAAGTAAATCTAGCTTTTTATCATTCATAGCAGTTAGTTAGTATAAGTAGTTGCATAATCTAAGAGATAGTTGCATAATTAGATTAATTAGCTTAATTTAGGTTTCTAGAGGTTTATTACAACATCAGTATTCATTTAAGATCAAGTTCAATTCATTTTAGTCAAAGTTCTATCAAAATCAAAAAGTCAAAAAACATAGTGAGTGCTCAGTTTTGGTCACAACTTTCAGATCAATTGTAGGATTCAATAATCATTGGAAATAATTTTGGATTGCTGTTTTTAGAATATTAGCAGTTAGGGAAACATAATCAACAAGAAAATTTTAGTTTGGAACACTTCTGCTTATTGGAATAGTGGTTTTTAGTTGTCTGTTTGAGCCTACATATCCCCTGCACCAACAGGTTTCATCTAAGTTCAAGGCAATAAATAGGGTAGCAATTGAGGAGTATTGTTAAGTCTTTTGATTATTATAGCATCTCAGTAGGTCTGTTTTGGTTTTGCCCCCATAAGTTCACCATTATCAGCTTAACTGGACTTCTTATCATACCTGTTAAGTCAATTGTTTTGAACTAGTTCCTGTTTGCATTTTTAGGGCTGCAATTGTGTTCTCTTGATCATTATCTGTGATTGTTGGTTCATATAAGTTCAATTGTTCCCTAAGTTGCTTTTTCCATTGAGCTTTTACCTTTAGCCATCTCTGCTTGCTTATTGCTTTTTCACCAAGTGCTAATTGAACCTGATTTGGCCCATTTCTGTGTTTCTGAGTGCTTATTGGTATGAATCCTGTTCATTTGAGCTTATTTGAGTCTAAACATCATTTGTTCAAAGTTGGTTCAAAATTGGTCAATGTGCTTATCAATAAGCACTTCAATATAAGAAGTTTCAAAGCAAATAGCATTTTCAGAGCTTATTTTCAACTTTTTAATTTTTTCCTAGGTTTATATTAATATTTTCGAATTTTCCTGAATTTTTCATATTTTTCTGAATTTATTTGCTATTTTTCTCATTTAGTTTTAGTTTTTATTCAATTTTTAATACTTTTTAATTACCAAAAATTCCAAAAAAATCAGAAAAAGCCTAAAAATCCAAAAATATTTTAGAAATTTGTTTTTATTTATTTCAGATTTTTAGAAATTAATTTTGTATTTTACCCATTTATTTTAAATTTTATTTGAATTTTTAATTAGTTTTAATAGTTTTTAATTCATAAAAATTAAACAAAAATAAAAAAAAAATAGATTTTCAGTTTTAAAAATAGTTTTTAGTTGTTTTATAATTTTCAAAATTTATTTTACATTTTTCTCACTTAATTTCCATATTCTTTTAATTTTTAATTAGATAAATTAATTTTTAATTCATAAAAATTAAATAAAAAGTCAAAAAAAATATTTTTCTTTTTCTCAAAATTTTCTTTTATCATTTTTAACTTAGGAAAACTATTTTCAAGATATTTTCAAGATGGATCCAACATCTAGAGACAAACTTTGTCTTACCTCATTAGATGAATCTTCAACTTTATGGCATAGACGTTTAGGACACGCTAACATAAGACTAATCCAAAACCTCTCCTCCAAAGACTTAGTTCGCCAAATATCTTTGGCGGTTTTACACAAAAAGACTCTTTCATATTCTTTCTTAGGCAAAACATTGTAAAGCATCATTTTAGCTTCATTATTTTTACCAATCAATTTCTTTTGATCATCATCTTTAATGTTAGTAACTACGTTATCACCATCAATGATTATACACTACTAGAAAAAGGGCTATCGTTGACTCCAAATGCGAGTCAAGAAGAGGTCTTATGACGCGCAAATGCGAGTCAAGGAAAGACCCGTCATAAAGCTTCATGACTGGCATTTGTGCGTCATCCCTCTATGACTCGCACTTATGACACACGTTGCGTGTCATTAACCTTAAAATCATTTTGACTAACTTTTATGACACACTTTTCTGACATATGTTTTTGCGAGTCATTACCTTAAAATCATTTTTTTCATGTTTTTTAAAACTTGATTATATACATAATTATTGACAATATAATAAACCTAATAATTGTACAAAATTAACGCATTTCATATATATCAAAACCATGCGTTACCGCCAATTCATTACATAACAAATTCAAGTCAAAATATAGACCGATAATTAGTTAAAGTTACTACAATACGCGTGATTTCTACCTAAAAATGAAATTCGACACATAAATTGCCCATTCTTCTCGAATATCGTCGAAATCCGCCTCCGTGTACTCATTCTCGGGGCCACCAATCTAGTAAAATAAAACAACATTTTAGAAACAGTTAATTACTACTTAAACTACTTAAAACAGTTAACTAGCTACTTACATTGTCATTTTCGAGAGCCCGAACTCCATGTTTAACTATTTCCTTCATAAACTTCAACACGAAGTACCCACATTCGGTGCATCCGGGCTGAAGTGGACACTACACAAGAAACACAAAATGATATGCAACTACAGTTGATTAACAAGAATGGTCTACACAGGGTATATGGGATTATTTGCAGATTAGGAATTTGGTAGCAGATTAGGAATTTGGCGCAAAACAGTGCAGATAACTAATTGCTGCAAAACAATCTGTGGTAGCAGATTTGGAATTTGGCGCAAAATTTGAGCAAGACTACTCCACAGCAGACCAACTCATAGGCACTCACTTAAGCACCATTGAACTAACTAGCAAAGCCAAAATGAACTCAAATTAAGCTCAGCTTATTGCTAAGCTTATTAGGGCAGATAAGAGCTCAAAACTAAAATATCTAATGCAGACTTTAAATAACCATCAAACTGCCCTATCTTCTGATGAGAACAACTAAAATACCTTTGAATCAGTTCAATCAAACTCAGAAACTTGGCACATGAACAGTGCTTTTCAGATTATACCCAAACTAACCTATAAGTTGTCTTAAACCAAACACCCTTACACTGATCTGTATTGCAATTTTACCCTATACTAAGCTGATTAAAACTAAAAACCACTCTACACTAGTATTACTTAGACTATTAATAGGCTAGGAGATGCAAATAAGCCATAACAAATAACTAACCTTAGAATTAACCCAGTTAAGTTTAGTCCTCTTATTGGTTCCAGCTTCTACATCATACAATGCAATTGCCCTACAAAGAATTAACCCAGTTAAGTATTACATCATACATCATAAAGATTCTATAAATTTGTATTACTTACGCATCCACTATTTGCTTGAACTGATGATTGACGTCGCTAACCGATAGGGAATCAAGATAATAGCAGGTACTTGTCTTCATGTTAAGCACACCTAACACCCAATGTCTTCTACAAAAAACAAAAAAAAAAATTCTGTTAATTAATGTTAATTTTTATTAATTAATTTAAATGTTGTCAAAAATCTAACCCGGGATTGTACGGCAATAAGATGAGGTCATTTTGCTTCCTTGTAGATAACCTTTTTGAAATAACTCGACTTGCCTCCTCGATATTCTTGGCCCTCGCTTTACGTTCATGATGCATGATCGCAGTCGGGGTCATGAAACAAACTCCATGATCTCTTTGTGACCCATTCTTGATTTGCTCATACAGGTACCTGTTAACAATTAACATACAAAGTTTACATTCAATTAGTCCTGTTAACATACAAGTACCAATTTTTTATAAACTACATTTATCACTTACATGATATAAGAAGCAACGACAACCCCGCTTAACTCATCCATTGAAAATAGACTGTCAAAATCATTCCAATTTAAGTACGTGTAACTGGGGTGCCCAAACAAATCGTCCTCGCATTGCACTTTTATGCAATCGACCTTTGCAACTTGTCCATCAACCATCATTGCAGTCATTTTCAATCCCATCCTTTCTTCAATTCTTTTCCTTACTCTCCTCTGACCTCTCGTCATCATTTTTTTCAACGGATTTCTTTTCTCAGTCACTTTTGCAATGGAGGTGAGAGTTTCTGGGCTTTTTACTTCTTCAACTGCAACTGTTTTTTGCATCATGCCTGTTTTTGGCATCGTCACTTGTTCTTCGTTGTGGGGTTCTCTTTTTCGCTTCTTCTTTTCTTTTTTCTTGTGAATCACACTGCCCAACTCTCTTTTTTCTTCTTCTTCTTTTCTTTCTTCTTCTTTTCTGTTTCCTTCTTCTTCTTGTTTTCTTTCTTCTTCTTTTCTTTGTTCTTTTTTTCTTTGTTCTTTTTCTGTTTTTCTTCTTTTCTCCTTGTCTTGATTAGCAGCCTTTTTCTCCTTCTTTTTGGCCACTATCTTGTTCTGCAAAAATATAAAAAAGTCTTACCAAACCATTTTGTTCTAATGATTAAACTATTTTATAAAAAAGTCTTACCAAACGAGAGCATGGAATGACTAGGTGACTCGGCCAGCTTAGCATGTACCCAATGGCATCTTTAACAGTCTCAACGAACTCCTCAGGAATTGGATTCGGTATCAAAGCTTCTGCTTGAACAGATGTGTCCACCGTAACTTCAATGTTCCCATCTAATATATGAACAAATAAATATTAAATATGTAAGAATATATATAAATATTAAATAAGTAATTTAACTTCAAATAAATACCCGAGACAGTATGCTTCACTATGGTTCCTTTGGCGACTATATTTGAAGGATCGTCGACCGCAAGATAGCATGATTTATCCTACAAATGACACAATATTATTAAAACAGACAAGAATTGCAATGAATTTATAACAAATGAAGACTTACATTTGGTTCACTTGGTACATTTGGTTCTTCGTCTTCATCGCTCAACGTTGGAGAATTACTTGCACCCTCCGAAGCATTGGTACTTGCACATCTTCTTCTTTCTAACTCATCTTCAACAACTTTTAGCCGTTTATTCATCATGTTATCATATTGTTTCAGGTATTGCTTGACATTCCTGGGTATTAAAAAATACTGGTGTGGTGTTACATATCGACCCATCCCACGTACACGCCCACGTGTTTCTTTAGTACCCAGGGCCTCTGTAAGCACATCTATTGATCCCAAAGGATCCTCTGAATAATCCTTGTCCTTCTTTAGTGTCTCCTGAGTAAACAAACATATAACTTAACATCTGTTGACTTATGGTGAAAAGTCAAAGTTTAAGTAACTGAACATCAAATAACTTAACATATGTTGACGTATGGTCAAAGTTTAACTAACTGAACATCAAAGTTTAAATAACTGAGAAATATGAATACTTACAATTTTATCGACAACTTTTTGGACAGCTGGGTCGAAACCTCCTTTTTTCATTTCTCTTGCTTTTTTCCAACATTCTGCCCTATCAATCTCCTCTTCCTCTTTGCCGGTTGCTTCCATCTAAAAAAGTTAAAAGCAAAAGTTAAAAAGCAACAACATAAGCAATAAAAAAGTTAACATAAGCAATAAATTCCATACTATCTCAGAAATGAGTCCGGAATATCCCTTTCGGCTCAAACGATGGTTGTACTTGTTAAGTTTACGGTTAGCTGAAGCCTTCTGACTTATTGCCTGCATAAGTATATACAATTAACATGTTAGTAACTGTTTTTGTGATAAATAACGGTTTTTTGAAACTTAAACAAATACCTCAAACGAAGGTTTAATTCTTTGTGATACGAAAAGTTTCCAGTCTTTTTTTTTCACGGACGGATACTTTTCAGGAGGAGTATATAATTGCTTCTTTGCCTCCTTAGACTTATCATCTTTTAGTGGCTTAATGAACTTCTTATAAAGATAATGTTTGAAGTTTTTCCACTTTATCCCGATTGATTGGAGAACTTGCTTCCGACTCTTTTGGTCAAGTACAAAATGTGTCTGAAATGTAAAAAATGAATCAAAACATAGTTAGAATAAAATACTAAAACTAAAACATAGTTAGAATAAAATAATAAAATACTTACCTTAACATATTGCCAACAAGCTTCCTTTGTTTCGTTATCTACGTTCAACCAAGAATCATAGGTTATGAGAACCATAGATCTTGCCACCAATCCCTCAAAAGTAGACAGTTTTTTGGCTCCCGGTCCAGTTGGCACACCTCTTTTATTATAAGTAACAACTGTTTTTTTATTCGCCTTCGCTTTTATTGTCGGGCCTCTATGCGATTTGGAACCAGAACCAGAACCAGCATCTTCTTCGCGGTCCGAATCAGAACCAGGACCAGCATCTTCTTCGCGGTCCGAATCAGAACCAGAACCACAAACTGCATCTTCTTCGCGGTCCGAGGCCATCTTTTATTACCAAAAAGCAACCTGTTTAAAATAAACAAAATAAACAGTTATTTTCATACCAAAAACTTTAGATAATAAATAATGCTTGACAGACTTTAACAAATAAACAGTTATTTCATACCAAAAACTAATGATCTAAAACGAATATGCCCTCGTCATCCGAGCGCGTACAGTTAAAACAATCGTCTAGGTCTTCTAAAGACAGGTTAATATTTTGTGTAACATCAAATTCAAACACATCATCAGTTTCATCATTATCTCCATACTTATGCATCCTATGTGGTGTGAAGCCAACAACAAACAGGTTCCTATCTTGTTGGTCCTGAACATAAAAAACTTGTCTTGCTTGACTAGGTAATATGAAGGGTTCAGACCGTTGACCAAGCCTATCAAAGTTAACCACTGTGAATCCTAAATCATATTTTTTTTACTCCACGACTATCTACCCACTCACACATGAAAACAGGAACCGTAAATGTACGATAATCAAGATCCCATATTTCCAATATACGACCGAAGTAGGTAACAGCACCGTACACCGGATTTGAGTCTTTTGCACTAGCAATCTGCATAGTATTTGCAACTATAGATACTCCACTACCTTGAGTGGTTTTAGATTCATCACGCTCTTTTGTATGAAATTGATACTCATTTACGGCATACCCGGTATATTTACTAACAGCAAAATCAGGGCCTTTTGCCAACCAACGAACACTATCACCGGTATTTTCCCCGTTAGCCAAACGCCTTTCAACCTCTTTCTTAAACCAGTCAATAAACGTCCGACTATGTTGGCTCTGCAACCATGTATTATTTCGACGCGGGTTAAGATCCTTCAGTTCTAACATATGCTGCTTTATGTATGGTTCAACATCGGCGGTGTTTCCTAATACATAAAGATGAGCTTGATCAAGTAGCTTAGAATTCACAACACAGATGGTAGCCTGCGATAAAGGTTTACCAATGCGGTTTCTTTCATCAGCACAATCATGAGGATTGCCAATTGATTTCATGTTTTCCAAGGAATCGGAACAGAATTCTAATGCTTCCTCTGCCACATAACATTCTGCCATGCAGCCCTCGGGTCGATAATGATTTCATACATAACCTTTTAGTTTTTCATGTACCTCTCAAATGGATACATCCACCTAAAGTGGACTGGGCCACATAACCTCACCTCTCTGACTAAATGCACCATCAAGTGAATCATGACATCGAAAAACGAAGGCGGAAAATACTTCTCTAGTAAACACAAAGTTACTACGATGTCACTTTGCAGCTTGCCTAGCTTACTAACATCAACTACTTTACTACACAGCTCGTTGAAGAAGTGACACAAGCTTATAATAGTCTTCCTAACTTTCACGTCTAACACCCCCTTTATTGCAAAAGGAAGAATCTGTTGCATTAGTATGTGACAGTCGTTGGACTTCAATCCATTCATCTTCGAATTATCATCGGACACGAGATTCTTGAAATTGGAGGAATACCCATCAGGCACTTTAATGTTAGACAGCGTGTCATAAAACATGCGTTTCTCCTCAAGATCTTGTCGTGCCTTTAAACCGTCCTTTGTCTTGCCTTGCAAATTCTGTAACGTCCCATAAACACTCTCACATACATTCTTTTCTATATGCATAACATCTAACTGATGACGAACAAGCAAATGCTTCCAGTACTCTAGTTCAAAAAAGATTGATTTTTTACGCCAAACTTTCGATCTCGCATCAATAGTTTCTTTTTTCTTTTTTGGCCTTCTCTGCTGATGTGGCATTTTCTTCTTTGATTTATTCTTCTTCAACGCCCTCCAGATAACTTCCTTCTTTGCCTTTTTCTCCTTCCCCCATTTAGTCGTAAAACCTTCCAGATAGTCGTAAACTTCTTCACCCGATCTTGGTTTTTTCATAACATTGCTCTCTGGTTCATTATTGAAATCTTTTCTTCTTTTGCGAAAAGGATGTGTAAGTGGGAGGAATCTTCTATGCCCGAGGAAGCATACTTTTTTAGATTTTGGCAACCATTGTGAGTAGGTATCCTCTGAGCATACTGGACACGCGTTATAACCTTTGGTAACACACCCCGACAGGTCACCATACGCGGGAAAGTCATTTATAGTCCAAAGTAAGACTGCTTTTAGATTGAAGAACTGTTTCTTATATGCATCATACGTCTTAACGCCAGGTTTCCACAACTCTTTCAGATCCTTTATTAGTGGTGCCAAGTAGACATCAATATTGTTACCAGGTTGCCTTGGACTTGATATCAGTAGAGTCAACATCATGAACTTTCTCGACATACACAAATAAGAAGGCAGATTGTATGTTGCTAGGGTAACCGGCCAACAACTATACTTTGCACTTAATGACTTATGAAGGTTTATACCATCCGCGGACAAGGTTAATCTCAGATTCCTATCTTCCTTTCCAAATTCTTTCCAGTACTTGTCGTCAACAAGCTTCCAAGATGGGGAATCACAAGGATGTCTTAGCTTGCCATCACTGACCCTACCTTGCGCGTGCCAAGTTAGGTCATGTGCGGTTTCTGGTGACAAGAACATTCTTCTAAATCTAGGAATGGGCGGGAAATACCAAACAACTTTTCTCGGCACCTTCTTGCTATTCTCCTTCCACCGAGAAGTGCCACAAGTTGGACATTGAGAAGCATCCTTGTGCTCATCCTAGAACAAGACATAATGATTCTCACAAGCATGATACTTAATGTATTCTATGCTTATTCCTTTTAGCAACTTCTTGGCCTCGTATATCGACTTAGGGATTGTATTATTTGAAGGCAAAACATCATTTAGCTCGCCCAATAAAGCATCAAAGCTTGTATCAGAACAGCCAAATTGACCCTTCAAATGTTGGAATTTCAGCAATCCATTTAGTGCATTATACTTAGACCCTTCATACAGTGGCTTGTCGCATTCTTCGGAGTGACTTCAATAAATTAGGTTCATTCTCTGCATATGTGAAGGCGTCATGTAGCATCTCCTTTGTGTAGTCGAACTCGGGAGATCTAGACTCATTAGGGCATTCAGCTTCATCTGTAGATGAATTTTCTCCATGGAGGGTCCAATCAATATAATCCTCATCGAAACCGTGTTTAAACAGGTGATAACGCACGTTTTTTATGGAAGTGTGACACAAATTGATACAATTTACACAAGGACACGGAATGGCATTGGAATTTGGGTTATTGTGTTGTGCAAACTCTAAAAAGGCATTCACACCTTCCTCATATGCGATTGATAATCTATCAGACAAAATCCAAGATTTATCCATTACCTAAAAACTCTAAAACAGAAAACATCTCGTGTAAGTGTCGAGTCTGATACCAACCTTATTAAACTAAAACAGAAAAAGATAACCACAAACACCAGCTTACATGAGGCCTATATATACATGTTAAACAAGAACACCAGCTTACAAATCATTTAAGCAAATTACTTCAATCCTTCTGTATAGACACACTATTCACAAACACAGGCTGCACTTCCCATCTATCAAACACTTTAATCATTTGACTGGTTTTAAGTACTTATAAGCCCATTAATCTCATCCTCACTGAATCAGCTATAATCGCAATCATAGATATAACCTAGTTAAACCAGAACCCCAAACACCAGTTTACCCACAACACTAACACTTTAATCATTTGACTGGTTTTAATCATTTGACACCAGAACCCCAAACACCAGAACCCCAAACACCAGTTTAATCATTTGACACTTTAATCCTATCCCAGTCACTAACATGTTACATTATTTACAGTTAACTTACATGAGGTGCTACATTAAAATAATGATACAAAAAACTGATACAAAAACCTAGTTACATTTTCACAAACACCTGGTGTGCTACATTAAAAATCAATAAATTGATTTTATAACCTAAATAAAACTCTACAACTACATTAAAACAGAAAACATAAAACAAAATTAGGGCAAATTACGGCATACCTTTCAAAATTAGGGCAAATTAGGGCAATGTCGAGTGTTTTGAGATGGGAAATTAGAGAGGGGTTTGAGATGGGAAATTAGGGCGGGAGTGTTTTGAGAGTTTTGAGAGTTTTGAGAGTTTTGAGAGGGGTGTTTGATTAGGTTTTAAGAGATTGAGAGGGAAGAAATTTTAGTGTTAGAGCGGGAGTATTTTTAGGTTTTCAGAAATTTTTAGTGTTAGAAATTTTGAGAGATTGAGAGGGAAGATTGAGAGGGAAGTGTTTTGGGGAAAAAAAACGAAGCAGATATAAGATTTTGGTAAAAAGAGTGTTTTTAATCAATTGTTTTTAACTGATTATGACCCTATATTATGACGCTTCTGAAAACGAGTCATCCCCAATAAAACATTTACTCTTTATGACTCTTATTTTATGACTTTGCTATTTGCGCGTCATCTTGTAGCGTGCGTCATAAAATGCGAGTCAAGGATAGACCTTTTTCTAGTAGTGATATACCATAAATCTATATCTTTAGATTTCACGTAAGTTTCAAAATGGTTTTTCCAATATATAAAACCATTTGCTTCAAAGAGTGGTGGTCTATGCATAGATTGCCCTTCTTTGTAATTTTCAAAATCCATGGATCGTTTCAAGTTTTAAAACATAATATATTTTAAAAGCTTGAGTAACGTAGCTCTTGATGCCAATTGTGGAAAACTAGAAGGGGGGTTGAATAGTTTACCGTTAAAAATCTTTTTAACTTGTTTAGTTAGTTTTGAAACTTTCCGTTTGATCAAAGATATATATACACAAACACAATATATAACATGCAAGTAAATGAAAGAAACGATCAAACCACAACACGAGTTTTTATTGTGGTTCGGCTACAAGGACTCTTTTTCCTTGCCCTACGTCCACGCCCCGAGTATCCAACTCGAGAGTTTCTTTCACTAGTCAACAAGCTCCTTTCACCGGCGGAGAAAACCTTACACATCGCTTATACTTTTACCGACACTAAGCTAGATGTCGAGTTGTTTACCAAGGGTACAACCACTCCCGTTAGTTCTTTTACAAGGGTACAACTACTCCCGATACACTTTGTATTTTGAGGACTAAAATACTAACCGATCACTACTGAAAATACACAATCAAATGAAGTGTAAACTACACAAGTCTACATAATGCTAAGCTAACAAGTCTTGCAACGTTGTGTTGAATACTTGTTACTTTTAATGAGCTCGTGAATCTCTTTGCTACAAAAAGAAACTTCACATATGAAATGTTAAAATGTTAGATGAAAGAATGAATGTGTGTGTGTAAAATATGATGTAGAGTGATAAGCCAAAAATCAACTTGTGGCTTGGTATTTATAGCAAAGCCTTCTGCAGGCCTGGCGGATACGGCGGAACCCTCAGATGGGTTCCGCCCGTGTACCCCTAGGGTTCCGCCGGGCTTGCAGTTGGTTTTGCAATAAATCTTGCAAACCAAACAAAGTCACATCTCATTACACCTTGCAAACCAAACAATGTCACATCTCATAACATCTAGTCAAACACTAAACTTGCAAGCAACAACATAGTAAGTCAAACACATTTTCTTTCCATAAATGTATATTGACAAAACTTGCCATAAATGTGATGTGACAATTCTATTTTAAGAAATAAAAAGTGTTGTGTTTTATGAAATGTAAAATGTAGCAAAAGTCTAATTTATGCAAGTCTTTAAAACTAAGATTATGTTTTACTTAGAAACTAAAGTTTACATTTTGTTGTTAACAAAACATAGCGAAGATCGTAAAATATAAATAATGTTTTTAGGCGATATTTGTATTAACAATCTCCCCCTTTTTGTTGATGACAAAACATAAACTTTGTTTTTAAGTAACTCTCAAAATCTTGGTGTTTAAGACTTAAAAAAAATTATATTAAACTTGTTTCACTTAAGTGATGAAAATCATATTAAGTTTTGAAGGTTTAATATATTTCTCCCCCTTTTTGTCGAAACAAAAAGTAGAGTAGCGAAGCGGAATTATGCACTTGCTCCCCCTTGGTTGTTACTCCCCCTAAAAGGAGTGCCAAGATGGGAAACATGGATTTTGACCCTACAAAAAAATGGTTAGTTGGTGATATAGATAGTCAAGCTTGTAGTTACCACACACAAATGATCAACTAACAATGCACGAAAGTAAGTAGAAAGAAATATCATTCCAAGTAAAATTTTGACTTTGAAAAGTCAAAAGACAAGAAATGTGAAATATTCTTCTACTTCTAAACAAAAACTAAAAAATAACCAAGAAAAATAAAATCCTACTTTCCTAAATGGGGCAAACGGCCTCCAAACGTTGTCTAGGATTTGTTTGGGTGGGAAAGAGCATCCAAACGTTCTATGACGTGTTGGAATGCAAAACGGGTTTCATCTTCGAATTGGTGAAGCAACGTTTTGATGCTTGCACCCATTTGCTCACAATTTGAGCAAACATGGGGATGAGTGGGTGGAAATGGGTTGGTTTTGGTTTCTTGGTTTGAGGGTTGGTTTGTAACACCCCCAAAATACCGCAACGGAAGACTGTGTCATAGGGGTGCTACTTCATAATACAAAGTACAAGGTATAGAAAACGAACTCTAAATGAGACGTTTTGAAAAGTTACCATTCGATTAATAAATTCCGAGTTACAAACTTGAGTTCCATAATACAATACATAAGAGTTTTAAGACATATCGAATGGTAAAGATAAAAGCATAAGTCTTCAAAACATGCCAAGCGACTCTATGCTCCATGTAACAGCTTATCATCTTACAGACCTGAGACAAACATGCTAAAGTGTCAACACAATGGTTGGTGAGTTCATAGAGTTTGTCTTAAAATAATTGAAAAGCCTTAAGAGAATGTTTGCACAGCAAAGGCATTGTAAATCCACTCAGTTGCAAGTCCCGCCATAAGAGACTTGCAACCTGTGTGTTCACAACCCACTGCTAACATATATAGTATGAATAAGACATGTATAAGTTCATCAAGACAATTTAAGCAATTAGAAGTGAGTCTATACTTCATCTCCGAAGACCTCACTTTGGGAGCCAATTCCCAAAGACAACTGGGAGTCAATTCCCAAAGACAACTGGGAGCCACTTCCCAAAGACAACTGGGAGCCACTTCCCAAAGACAACTACTAGTCAATAAATAGAATAACACAATTAAGTATAACGCAGTCATGTATGTAAGCAATCAAGTATAACACAGTCAAGTATAAACGTTTTGAGTATTTGTACAAGTAAACAAGTAGTTGAGCATGTGTCTCCCCCAAAGAATTAAGACAAGTATGAAAAGAGTAGGGGCTATGACTCACCTTAAGCTTAAGTGATGTGAAATGAAAGTGGTAGTCGAATCGTGAAAGTCACTAAGAGTAGCCTATAATAGAACGTTGCAACTTAGGTTTGGAGTAACGTCTAAGATTACGAAAAATTGCCTATATATGTCTTGCATAATGTTCATGATGTAGTACTTAGTATATAGTGTAAGTCTTTGAATATAAATGGTTTATGGAACATGTATAGGTTGTATATCTCTTACTACCGTTCGGGCCGACATAATTCAGAAGTCATGGATTAAACGTTCGAGGAGCCAGGACACTTTAACTCGTAAATCCACAACTCATCTCGACGGCTTACTTAATGAACTCCTCACATAAGGCTCCCTACTATTGTAGTATTTGATAACAAATGTATAAGTTTTAATCCGAAAAGTTACATGTCCAATATTTGAATAAACTTAGGAAAGTTTATTAGTACATGAAGATTGTTATTAGGGGTAGTTTCATAAGTCTTGTATGACCATTTTCTCTTTGTAATATCTCATGGTTCCTTTTGAAGTGAAGTAGATCCAAATTGCTTGTTCAAGTTATCGCCTAATTCCTTGTTTCAAGTTTACGCCTAAGTAAGCTTATATGGTCATTTAGTCATGGCTTCGCCGTGACCTTGGTCATTTTTCCATGGTCTTGAGACTCAACCTTGGCTTTAGCCATGGTTGTGGTCTTGGCTTTAGGTCATTAGACCTCTTGGTCTTAGTAAATCATAACTATAATATAGTGACTTTGGTCTAAAATGGGCTGTTAAGATTTTGAAGAAAATTATTACTCGGAAAGCTTTTTCAGGGCTCGAGCTTCTTTGTTCCTGAACGAAAACGTCGTTTCGGACAACTTTCGTGTTTTAACTTTTTGATGAATCGGAACAGAAGGGTGACTTTCAAAATCAAAATTTGATCAGAATGCTATTTAGGCAGTTTTGCCGTTTTGGTTTCGCTAACTTCAAATGGTCATAACTTTTGACTCGGGTACTCGTTTTGGGTGATTCAAATTGCTATGTTTTCCTTGTTATGTCCTATTTAACAGTAATTAAGTGTAAAATATCAAAGTTATACTATTTTGGTCGTGGTTCTCCATAAAAATCACTAGTTTGCTTGTTTACTTGTCATAAGTTAAACATATGTATACTAATACTTGTTTTGTCTATTTTTATACATCATGAACTCCATACAAAGACCATATATAGCATGAATGAAACACAAAGAGCATGAAAATGATAATTAACAAGAAAGTATGTTAGGGTTTGCTTACAACTTTTGGCCTTAATGAAAAAGGGAAACTAGGACAAGAACTAGGACTTTGATTGAATAAGCTTTCCTCCACTTTAGTAACCCTTCTACTCTTGTAATTTTGAAAGATGGATGATGAAGGTTGAGGTGAATTGAGTGGATTTAAACTCAAGAGAATTCACCAAGTATATGAGGTTATGGAAGTGTTTTGGTAACCTAAGATCACACTAGGGTTTCTATCTTGAACTAGCTCTTGAACCTTGATAGAAATTAGAAGTAAATAAGCTAAGTGTGGGGTGGTTTGGTGTGTGGTGATGGACGGTAACAAAGGGGGGAAGGGGGGCTTTTATAGGGTCTTAAGGAGGTTAGTTTCCTTGACTTGTCAAACCTTGGAGGCCAAGGTGAACACATGTAATCATCCTAAGGCTCCTAGCATGAGATCAAGACACACAAGGGCTGAATTCCCCCCCCCCTAAGTCGGTTCATAACCTTGGAGAACAAGGTGTGGACTTTTGATGATATTATCCTACTTATGTGACTAGTTTTGACCCCGTAAATTGCTAACCGTAAATGATTAAGCCTCAAAACGTAAAACTGGGTATCGTAAAAATATGAAACTTGAAAGTATTGTTAAACATGTCAATATAGTCCATAATAAAATATAAAATGAGTGGTAGGTTCTATCGGGTGCTAAAACCCTGCTAAAAACTGGAAACACGGGTCTAAAACGCGTAATTCGCGTAAAACGCTGAACTGGAAAACGTAAAATTCCAAAACTTTTGGAATTATCATAAAATGAAAGAAAATCATATTTCTATTGTTGATAATGTTTTATGGATATATCGGGATGCTGGAAGGACGTTTAAACCTAAAAGTAAATCTCGGACACGGCTTTGTGATTTTTGCAGAAATGATCCGACGAGCGTCAAACTCTCGGATTATCGTTAAAATAGTTTAACTTACGAGAATATGAAATAAAAATTTCTGAGATGAATAGTGAAAATTGAATAGTAAAAAGTGAATAGTGAAATTTTCGGAAATAAAAGTTAACCTGAAATTGCGAATTGTTACAGTCTCTACCCCTTCAGGAAACTTCGTCCCGAAGTTTAGTGTGTCTAGGTCTCTTATCTTAATAGCGGCATAATAAAACTAGGTTTAGAATAGAATAATATGGTAGGAAAAGGTACGTACCCGTTAAGCATTGCGGGCTTCCTTAGCACCCAAATAGTATGTTTGACCCCGAGGTGGACTAACATTGTATCCACGGTTTGGGTTATTTTCTTCAAGCATTACTGCTAGATTCGGGTTATCCAGCACTTGTCCCTGTGCCCTATTCAACTTAGGACAAGTATTTCGGAAGTGGTTTGGGCTGTTGCACTCATGGCATGTCTTTTGGTTGTTTCCTATATTGTCCGCATTCGCCTGCCTTGTAATTGATTTACACTGACTTGCAAAGTGGCCAGACTTCTTGCAATTATAACACACAGGGCATGGCTCAGACCTCTGATGATGATAAGCACATTTAGTACACTTAGGATGTGGACCCTCATACTTTTTCTGATCATAAACTGTTGCTGCAAATCCTCTTGCTCTCTTATTATCAACCATGGTACCCTTTTGCTCGCTTGATTCACCTGCTCCCTTCCTTTTATCACTAGTCTTCAAAGTTCCATTCCTAACCATCTCATCTGTTAGGGTTCCTGCTCTTAATATTGCACTTTGAATCGAGGGAGGTTCGGTTGTTTTCACTGTCCCACGAATCTCAGGAACAAGGCCATAGATGTACCTCTCAATCCTTTTGGATTCAGGGGTAACCAGATGAGGAACTAGTTTAGCTAGTTCATGAAACCGATCTGTGTAGGTTGCATGACCAGCCCCTACCATAGAGTGATGCCAAAACTCGTCCTCTAGTTTTTGCATTTCATTAACCGGGCAGTATTCTTCCTTCAGTAGTCCCTTAAAGTCGTCCCATGTCATGCCTACAGCTGCTTCTCTAGTCCTTGCTTGAATCTGCATGTTCCACCATGTCAATGCCTTTTCTGATAGCAAGCATGCAGAATATTTCACTCTCTGGTGGATTGCACAGTTACTGATGTCAATCACTGACTCCATCTTCTCGACCCATCGTGTATATGCCAATGCACCTCCTTTGCCATTAAACTCAATTGGTTTGCATGACGTAAATTCCTTATACGTACATCCAGTCCTATGGTTGTTGTTGTTGTTGTTGTTGTTGTTGTTGTTATTGTTATTACCATTCCTTCCTCCATCATTTGTAGCGTCATTTATGCTTCCGTGGTTTCCTGAATTGTTCATGTGATTGCCAACTTGTGTGACTATAGTGGGAAGTAGGTTTGGTAGTTGTTGGGCAATAATGGTGGAGACATCTGGATTTCCACCATCGTTACTAGGGTTACTAGTGTCGTGAGCATTTCCTCTACCTCCACGTCCACCAGTTCTTCCACTATCATTACTAGGGTTACTAGTGTCGTGAGCAGCTCCTCTACCTCCACGACCACCAGTTCTTCCACCTCTTGGTGTTGCACCACCTCGGCTAGTGCTACGAGTTACTCTCTTTGGTGCCATGATATCTACAAGGAGGGACATTTTGTCGACGTCAGATATGAGGCGATATTCCTATACTACTTAGTCTTAAATCTTGTCAATTTGAGTCAATCGTTGATTAATGTAAGCATGGTCACATATGTCTACGTGAGTCGTGACGCATTTATAATTATGTTGGCCACCATAATTATAATTGCTTCCTTTCACACGTATACATATTACCAGGCACACATATCTCAACAATTGATACTACATAATTGGGTAGACTTTCTATCATCCGTTCTTAAGTTGTGAAAGGGTAACATAGTATGGGTATCTAGAGAAGGTGATATGACGAAATGGACTAGTCGCACTTGTAGAAAGGTTTGAGTGTCGTACTAGGACATATGAACCACTTCTAGGTATTAGAATCATATAAAGTAAGTATAAGGCAAATCATCAAATCTCTACAGGAAACTAATAACCTTTATTTAAATTAATCTTATGTCTTATCAATCAAGAACTGTCACAAGATTAAGTTAATTTAAACAATTATTACTTAGCTCTAAATTTTTGATGACTTGACTATTGTCTGGGGTTTCTCCTAAACAAACAATTAGCAATAAGCATATGCGCATGAAGTGTGTGTAAGGCAAAATAAAGAGAAGAGTCTTAATGTTTATAGCAGTTATAGTCTAGGCACTAAATGCAACCTAGTTCTCTATAACCAAGGCTCTGGTACCAATCTGTAACACCCCCAAAATACCGCAGCGGAAGACTGTGTCATAGGGGTGCTACTTCATAATACAAAGTACAAGGTATAGAAAACGAACTCTAAATGAGACGTTTTGAAAAGTTACCATTCGATTAATAAATTCCGGGTTACAAACTTGAGTTCCATAATACAATACATAAGAATTTTAAGACATATCGAATGGTAAAGATAAAAGCATAAGTCTTCAAAACATGCCAAGCGACTCTATGCTCCATGCAACAGCTTATCATCTTACAGACCTGAGACAAACATGCTAAAGTGTCAACACAATGGTTGGTGAGTTCATAGAGTTTGTCTTAAAATAATTGAAAAGCCTTAAGAGAATGTTTGCACAGCAAAGGCATCGTGAATCCACTCAGTTGCAAGTCCCGCCAAAAGAGACTTGCAACCTGTGTGTTCACAACCCACTGCTAACATATATAGTATGAATAAGACATGTATAAGTTCATCAAGACAATTTAAGCAATTAGAAGTGAGTCTATACTTCATCTCCGAAGACCTCACTTTGGGAGCCAATTCCCAAAGACAACTGGGAGTCAATTCCCAAAGACAACTGGGAGCCACTTCCCAAAGACAACTGGGAGCCACTTCCCAAAGACAACTACTAGTCAATAAATAGAATAACACAATTAAGTATAACGCATTCATGTATGTAAGCAATCAAGTATAACACAGTCAAGTATAAACGTTTTGAGTATTTGTACAAGTAAACAAGTAGTTGAGCATGTGTCTCCCCCAAAGAATTAAGACAAGTATGAAAAGAGTAGGGGCTATGACTCACCTTAAGCTTAAGTGATGTGAAATGAAAGTGGTAGTCGAATCGCGAAAGTCACTAAGAGCAGCCTATAATAGAACGTTGCGACTTAGGTTTGGAGTAATGTCTAAGAATACGAAAAATTGCCAATATATGTCTTGCATAATGTTCATGATGTTGTACTTAGTATATAGTGTAAGTCTTTGAATATAAATGGTTTATGGAACATGGATAGGTTGTATATCTCTTACTACCGTTCGGGCCGACATAATTCAGAAGTCATGGAGTAAACGTTCGAGGAGCCAGGACACTTTAACTCGTAAATCCACAACTCATCTCGACGGCTTACTTAATGAACTCCTCACATGAGGCTCCCTACTATTGTAGTATTTGATAACAAATGTATAAGTTTTAATCCGAAAAGTTACATGTCCAATATTTGAATAAACTTAGGAAAGTTTATTAGTACATGAAGATTGTTATTAGGGGTAGTTTCATAAGTCTTGTATGACCATTTTCTCTTTGTAATATCTCATGGTTCCTTTTGAAGTGAAGTAGATCCAAATTGCTTGTTCAAGTTATCGCCTAATTCCTTGTTTCATGTTTACGCCTAAGTAAGCTTATATGGTCATTTAGTCATGGCTTCGCCGTGACCTTGGTCATTTTTCCATGGTCTTGAGACTCAACCTTGGCTTTAGCCATGGTTGTGGTCTTGGCTTTAGGTCATTAGACCTCTTGGTCTTAGTAAATCATAACTATAATATAGTGACTTTGGTCTAAAATGGGCTGTTAAGATTTTGAAGAAATTATCACTCGGAAAGCTTTTTCAGGGCTCGAGCTTCTTTCTACCTGACCGAAAACGTCGTTTTGGACAACTTTCGTGTTTTAACTTTTTGATGAATCGGACCAGAAGGGTGACTTTCAAAATCAAAATTTGATCAGAATGCTATTTAGGCAGTTTTGCCGTTTTGGTTTCGCTAACTTCAAATGGACATAACTTTTGACTCGGGTACTCGTTTTGGGTGATTCAAATTGCTATGTTTTCCTTGTTAAGTCCTCTTTAACAGTAATTAAGTGTCAAATATCAAAGTTATACTATTTTGGTCGTGGTTCTCCATAAAAATCACTAGTTTGCTTGTTTACTTGTCATAAGTTAACATACGTATACTAATACTTGTTTTGTCCATTTTTATACATCATGAGCTCCATACAAAGACCATATATAGCATGAATGAAACACAAAGAGCATGAAAATGATAATTAACAATAAAGTATGTTAGGGTTTGCTTACAACTTTTGGTCTTAATGAAAAAGGGAAACTAGGACAAGAACTAGGACTTTGATTGAATAAGCTTTCCTCCACTTTAGTAACCCTTCTACTCTTGTAATTTTGAAAGATGGATGATGAAGGTTGAGGTGAATTGAGTGGATTTAAACTCAAGAGAATTCACCAAGTATATGAGGTTATGGAAGTGTTTTGGTAACCTAAGATCACACTAGGGTTTCTATCTTGAACTAGCTCTTGAACCTTGATAGAAATTAGAAGTAAATAAGCTAAGTGTGGGGTGGTTTGGTGTGTGGTGATGGACGGTAACAAAGGGGGGAAGGGGGGCTTTTATAGGGTCTTAAGGAGGTTAGTTTCCTTGACTTGTCAAACCTTGGAGGCCAAGGTGAACACATGTAATCATCCTAAGGCTCCTAGCATGAGATCAAGACACACAAGGGCTGAATTCCCCCCCCCCCTAAGTCTGTTCATAACCTTGGAGAACAAGGTGTGGACTTTTGATGATATTATCCTACTTATGTGACTAGTTTTGACCCCGTAAATTGCTAACCGTAAATGATTAAGCCTCAAAACGTAAAACCGGGTATCGTAAAAATATGAAACTTGAAAGTATTGTTAAACATGTCAATATAGTCCATAATAAAATATAAAATGAGTGGTAGGTTCTATCGGGTGCTAAAACCCTGCTAAAAACTGGAAACACGGGTCTAAAACGCGTAATTCGCGTAAAACGCTGAACTGGAAAACGTAAAATTCCAAAACTTTTGGAATTGTCATAAAATGAAAGAAAATCATATTTCTATTGTTTATAATGTTTTATGGATATATCGGGATGCTGGAAGGACGTTTAAACCTAAAAGTAAATCTCGGACACGACTTTGTGATTTTTGCAGAAATGATCCGACGAGCGTCAAACTCTCGGATTATCGTTAAAATAGTTTAACTTACGAGAATATGAAATAAAAATTTCTGAGATGAATAGTGAAAAGTGAATAGTAAAAAGTGAATAGTGAAATTTTCGGAAATAAAAGTTAACCTAAAATTGTGAATTGTTACATGGTTGGTTTTTGGTTCTTGGGTGGAGGATGGATTTGGTATTGAGTCAAGCAAGGTGGTTTGAAATTCCATTTCTTGATGAAGGTGGTTCTCAACCATGCTTTGGATTTCCTCATATGAGGGGAAGAAAGACTCAAAGGTTTGGGCTTGAGAATGTGGTGGAGTTGGGTGATCATGGTTTTCAAAGTTTGGTTCTCCATAAAGAGGACCGTGGATGTCATGGTAGATAGGGTGAAACAACAATGGTTTGGGTTGATGGTACACTTGTTGTGGTGGTTGGGTGTGGTTAAAATTCTCATTTTGGTCTAGAATTGACCTTGGTGATTCATTTGCAAAAGGTGGTGGTTGTGTAGGTCTTGGTGGAAGATCATTTAGATCTTGGACAAAAGGGTGTGGTGATGTGGGAGGAGACCCAAATAACTCCATAGGTTCAATTTTGGGTAATGGTGATGGTGATGGAGTTTTGGATGGTTGGGTTGGAGCACTTGGTGGAGTTGGGTCAATGGGTGATTTAGTAGGTGGTGGAGTGAGCTCATTGGGTTCATTGGGTGATGGTGATGGAGATGCAAGGTTCAAAAAGTGTTCATTTTTGATAGGTGAGGTGAATTCATCCGAAGATGAGGAGCTTAGGTTGATGTGTTGATTAGACCATAGTGGTTTTACACTTATCCGGGTGGTTTTCCGGATGGGTCGTGATGGTTGAGAGGTGATTGTTGGCTTAGTCATGGTTAAAAATGGTTTAGAAGTTCAGAAATTGTGATGAAGAAGGTGTGATTTGATAGTGTTTATGATGGTTTAATTTATAGTGATGAAGGATTGTGGAAAGGAGTGTTTGGATTTGATGTTAGTCCATACAAAAATGGAGGTTCCTAATGATTTGGAAAACTAATTGTGGGTTGTCATATCATGGAAGTCAATCCAATGAAAATGGTGAAGTGAGAAGACAAGGTTTGCACTAAATGCTTAGTGGTTTTAGTAAATTTGTTGAAGTATAAATCTCAGGGATTTCAAGGATCCTTTAGAAGGGTTCCTTCCCTTATGTGTGAAGGGTCCTTGGGGTGGTTATGGCTATTTTTGAATTTTGGCGGGAAATGGTTTTGGTTGAGTTATAAGGAATGAGAAGTACCCTATTGTGCTAAACACATTGCAGGAAATGGGTTTCTATCTAAAAGGATTGGATTTTGGTGTTTGGATGTTGAAATGTTGAAAACAAAAACAAAATTTCTGCAGGCAACTGGCGGAACGCTCAGGATACACAGGCGGAACCCATTTGAGGGTACTGTCTGGTCCGTTGGGCCAATTCTGGGTTTCCCAGAAAATACACTGGCGGAACCCAATTTTGGGTACCGCCGGATCCGCCAGTGCTGAAAAAAGTGACAGTCCGCGTTTTTGACCCGCGAGACGATTTTCAAAATTTTCGAAAACTCCTAAAATCAAAAAGATAATGCATTTCTGGTTAGGCAATGCAAAAAATAGACACGTAAACACACATATCATATGACTTTGACCTTGAGGTCGAGAATTTCACTATACTTAGTGAAAATATCATAAACATGAAAATTTGACAACTTGCCAAAAGTTGTCTACCTGCATCAAAGTTAGATACTACACGTTCCAAATTGTATCAAATATTGTACTAACACACAAATACATCATAAACATTGTTTAAACAACCAAATTAGTTCAAATAGCACCTAGTGCCAAACACTCCTACACACCCGCACTCATTGACGGTCGATCTTATTCTTGAGCTTTCCAAGGAATCTTCCAAGATTCTTAAACATCCCCTTTGTTTGCTTGAACTCCTCCAACTCGTTTGGAATATCCGGAAGTTGGGATAGGTATTCGAGAGGTGGGAGCCTAGAGTTGGGCAAATTGTCATCTTCACTCATTGAGGAAGATGATGATGAGGTAGGAGGATGAAGACGTTTTCCTTGGGCTTTGTACACTCTCTTATCACTAAGTGGGACAAAGATGTGTGGAATGAGAGAGTAGTCAAGACGAAGACCGTTTGGAGTTGGTGGAATGGGTGAGATGAACCTAAAGAGACGGGTCAAGAGCATTCCATATGGCATAGCCGTTGTGCCATGCACGGGAATGTCGGCCATTCTCTTGGCCATGTAGTAGGCAAGGTTGAAAGGTTGCCTAACGGACAAAGAGTAGAGCATATAGCAAAGGCAAACGTTGATATGATCTCGGTTTCCTATTGTTCTAATGACATTGGCTCTAAGGACTTCCTCCCATTTCTTGAATTGGGGCTTGAGTTTATTCATTTCCATTCCATATGGGTCCTTTTCGACCTCATTTCCCGAACGGGTTCTCCTAGTGTTGGTTGTCCTAACAAAGAGGTGGTCACGGAGTACATCTTTTGATACAAGAGGTGTGTCATAAGGATGGATGTGGTCTTGGAGGGTGTCAAGAGTTGAGAGGGAGTGCAAGTCGGAATAGATACAAGTACCACAGTTTGGGACACCTAGGATTTGAGCAAACTCCTCAAGAGCGAAGGAGTATTGATGACCACTAGTCCTAAAGTTGATAGACATGTGACCATAATCATCCGTGGAGAGGACGGCGGATGCATAGAACTCTAGAATGAATCTAGGACAAATAGGTTCGTCGATATTCAAAAGACACTCAAAGTTGATTGTGGCAAATTCGGAGAAAAGGTTTGTGCCTTCTAGGAAAGACGGGTCGATGGTTCTACCCTCATGGACATAGTGTTTTTCTAAGGCTTTGAAAACGTTGACTTGGTTTGGGGTAAGGCCTTTGGTTTTGTGGTGTTTTGGTAGGTACTTAATGGTGTCCTTGTGGTCGTAGTGGGTTAGAGGAGGCATGATGATTCCTAGAACAACAAAATTTCACATTTTAGTTTAAGTAAACTACTATTATAATGTGGATGTTCTAGTGTGTGCCTATATGAAAACAATGTGGAGGTGCGGTTATCTTGACTCATTTTGATGCTTCAAAAACGTTTTATAATGCAAGTTTTGTTATAAAACAAAAGATAACCCAAACGCTCCTAGTTCAATGTAGCTTCGTTTGAATGTACCCAAAAATACATATTGGTTTTGTATTCCCTTTAGCATTCAAGAGACATTATGCAAGTGATGTTTTAAACATAACGTTTTGATTTTGTATTCTCAATGTGAGACGAAAAAAATATTTGTCCTATTTGTGAGAAATTTTTGGAAAAATTTAACATGGGGTGTTTTAGCAAACATGTTTACACTAAGTAAGAATGCAATTCCTAACTATGGGGAACATGATTAATTTTGTGAAACACCTAATTTTATGCATGAGTTTCTCAAGTTAATGCATAACCCCAAGTTTTTGTTTTTGTGCAAAAATAGAATTCCTAGACTCAGATCAGGATTGTAATCAAGTTTAGAATACTTACAATGATGATTGATTTGCAATGCAAGTGAAAGGAAGACCAAGAATTCGTAGGTATGGATGGATGGTAATGTGAATAGTAACAGTTTGGAAGTGGTGGTATGTGATAATGGGTGTTTGGTATATAAACAAAATATTGATTATGCAGGTCGGCGGACACGGCGGACCCCTGAGTTGGGTTCCATCCGTTGTGTCTAAGGGTTCCGCCGACCCTGCTGAGAAAAAGAGTTATGGATTTGTTTTGATTTTTGTGATTTTTGTCTAAAGTCCAGAACTACAATGTAGGTTCCATGAGTCCTAAGCCTAGCCTAAGAAGGTTAAAAGGTTCACGTTTAAGGGGTTTTGTGAGAATGTCGGCTATGTTGTCTTCAGAAGAAACTTTCTCGATTGAGATATTTCCTTTTTGAACGTTGTCACGAAGGAAATGATGACGGATTTCAATATGTTTGGTATGAGCATGTTGAACCGGGTTTTTGCTAAGATCAATGGCACCTTTGTTGTCACAAAGAATTGTGATGTCGTTGAGTTGAATTCCGTAGTCGACAAGAGATTGCTTCATCCAAAGACCTTGTTGACATGCCTTTCCGGCCGAAACGTACTCGGCTTCCGTTGTTGAGATAGCAAGAGCCGTTTGCTTCTTAGAGAACCATGACGTGAGACAATGTCCAACAAAAGTACAAATACCACTTGTACTTTTTCTATCGACATAGTCACCGGCATGATCCGAGTCAGCATACACTATGGTGTCTATTCCCGTTCCTTTGGGATACCATAAACCTAAATGTGTAGTGCCCTTAATATACCTAAAAATCCTTTTAACGGCTTCGAGATGGGTAGTCTTAGGATCTTCTTGAAAACGAGCACATAGACAAACACTAAACATAATGTCGGGTCTACTAGCCGTTAGGTAAAGTAGACTACCAATCATACCTCTATATTTAGTGCTATCTACGGATTCACTTTCCTCATCCTTGGTGAGTTTAGTTTCCGAGGACATGGGTGTTTTGATTGGTTTCGAATCTTCTAATCCAAATTTCTTAAGCATGTCCTTAATATATTTAGATTGGTTAAAGAAGATACCATCTTCTAGTTGTTTAATTTGGAGTCCTAGGAAAAAGTTGAGTTCTCCCATCATACTCATTTCAAACTCGTCATGCATGATTTTTGAGAAATCTACACATAATTCTTGACAAGTTGATCCGAATATAATGTCATCAACATAGATTTGGACTATGATAATATGTGAATCTTTCTTCTTAGTGAAGAGAGTATTATCAACTAAGCCCATGGTATACTTATGGTCAACTAGGAAGGTTTTAAGTCGATCATACCATGCTTTTAGAGCTTGCTTAAGTCCATAAAGAGCCTTTTTAAGTTTGTACACATGATTTGGTTTTTCAAAATCGATGAAGCCCGGTGGTTGAGCAACATACACTTCTTCATTTATGACTCCGTTTAGAAATGCACTTTTGACATCCATTTGAAAGAGTTTGAAATGATGTGCACATGCATATGCAAGTAAGATTCTAATTGACTCGAGCCTAGCAACCGGAGCAAAAGTTTCATCTTAGTCAATGCCTTCTTGTTGGTTATATCCTTGTGCAACTAGCCTAGCTTTGTTTCTAGACACAATTCCATTTTCATCCATTTTATTACGAAATACCCATTTTGTTCCAATTATAGTTTGACTCTTTGGTTGAGGAACTAATGTCCATACATCATTCCTAACAAATTGGTTTAACTCTTCTTGCATTGCAATTACCTAAGACTCATCTTTAATGGTGTTAAACCTAGCAAAAGCATTATCAATAATCTCATCTTCAGAAATAACAAATTGTTCATATTGTTGAACAAGAAGATCAATTTTGTTATCTTTAACTTGTGAGTTTCCTTGATGAGTGACAATTAAAGATTGCCAAATATCTTTGGCGGTTTTACACAAAAAGACTCTTTCATATTCTTTCTTAGGCAAAGCGTTGTAAAGCATCATTTTAGCTTCATTATTTTTACCAATCAAATTCTTTTGATCATCATCTTTAATGTTAGTAACTACGTTTTCACCATCAATGATTATATACCATAAATCTATATCTTTAGATTTCACGTAAGTTTCAAAACGGTTTTTCCAATATATAAAACCATTTGCTTCAAAGAGTGGTGGTCATTGCATAGATTGCCCTTCTTTGTAATTTTCAAAATCCATGGATCGTTTCAAGTTTTAAAACACAATATATTTTAAAAGCTTGAGTAACGTAGCTCTTGATGCCAATTGTGGAAAACTAGAAGGGGGGTTGAATAGTTACCGTTAAAAATCTTTTTAACTTGTTTAGTTAGCTTTGAAACTTTCCGTTTGATCAAAGATATATATACACAAACACAATATATAACATGCAAGTAAATGAAAGAAACGATCAAACCACAACACGAGTATTTATCGTGGTTCGGCTACAAGGACTCTTTTTCCTTGCCCTACGTCCACGCCCCGAGTATCCAACTCGAGAGTTTCCTTCACTAGTCAACAAGCTCCTTTCACCGGCGGAGAAAACCTTACACATCGCTTATACTTTTACCGACACTAAGCTAGATGTCGAGTTCTTCACCAAGGGTACAACCACTCCCGTTAGTTCTTTTACAAGGGTACAACTACTCCCGATACACTTTGTATTTTGAAGACTAAAATACTAACCGATCACTACTGAAAATACACAATCAAATGAAGTGTAAACTACACAAGTCTACACAATGCTAAGCTAACAAGTCTTGCAACGTTGTGTTGAATACTTGTTACTTTTAATGAGCTCGTGAATCTCTTTGCTACTAAAAGAAACTTCACATATGAAATGTTAAAATGTTAGATGAAAGAATGAATGTGTGTGTGTAAAATATGATGTAGGGTGATAAGCCAAAAATCAACTTGTGGCTTGGTATTTATAGCAAAGCCTTCTGCAGGCCTGGTGGATACGGCGGAACCCTCAGATGGGTTCCGCCCGTGTACCCCCAGGGTTCCGCCAGGCTTGCAGTTGGTTTTGCAATAAATCTTGCAAACCAAACAAAGTCACATCTCATTACACCTTGCAAACCAAACAATGTCACATCTCATAACATCTAGTCAAACACTAAACTTGCAAGCAACAACATAGTAAGTCAAACACATTTTCTTTCCATAAATGTATATTGACAAAACTTGCCATAAATGTGATGTGACAATTCTATTTTAAGAAATAAAAAGTGTTGTGTTTTTTGAAATGTAAAATGTAGCAAAAGTCTAGTTTATGCAAGTCTTTGAAACTAAGATTATGTTTTACTTAGAAACTAAAGTTTACATTTTGTCGTTAACAAAACATAGCGAAGATCGTAAAATATAAGCAACGTTTTTAGGCGATATTTGTATTAACAGAAAGTTATGTTGAATAAGAGCTTAAGTGTTATAAAAGTTGTTGGCGCGTGAGGTGCATGTGGATGATTCTGAATTGGACACATGAGGTGCACGTGTAGTACTCCGCAACTTATATATATGAGATTGTATGTACCCAATTCCTTGATGTGGACCGAGTTTCTATTGCAGTGGTTCTTGAGAGAAAATGAAAAACTACTTAGTGTTTAAACTTCGTATCTCTATCAGACTTAAAAGTTATTGAAACGAGAAAATATGAAGAAATTCATTGCTCAACAAAAATAAAATCTTGAGATACAAAACTTAGGACATGGGAGTAAGAGGTTTCCACAAGTAACTTTTATGAGTTGTGTTAGCATCTAACTTGTACATAAGCTGTGATTTCGTTTGTACGCTTAGTTTGGGGGCTTGTGAAAAATCAAGGATGACGATTTTTATCCGTACGGTCACTTTTACATGAGAAGTGTTTCTACTCATTGACCCTAAAAGTTATTGCAAAATAACGAAAGTTCAACAAACCGTCACAAGGATAAAGTGTGGAAAGTTCAAAAATAGTAGTGATGAGTACAATAAGGAATAAATTTTGGAAAACAGAGCGTTTGCGGGAATAAACGATTTTATAACTTCTTTTGAACCTCCTTGCTACTTTACAACGTTAGAAGGAAGAGTGCTAGGAATACAAATATTCCTATAAAAGACTCGGTCACCTAAATATTGTAATAGCATTAAGTTAGCTCGTAGTTAGTCTAGTTATTTGTTAGAATTAGTTTAAGTAACATCGTGGAAGAAGGACGGGTCTTTACCTACTGTATGCCTGATCCACAGCCCGGGTGTGGGCGTTTTATCTTTTTTGTAGGAAACTATAAATACCCCTCTCCACATGTGGAGAGGGTTGGTGCTTTCATTTCTCTTAATCTAATATTACATTTTTCTCATCTCTTTCTCTCTCTTGAAACACCCAACTCACTTTCTCTCTCTAAACTCTCTTCTTATTCTTCTTTCTTGAATCTAACTAATTCACAAAACCATACTAGTTATTATTATGTTTATCCTACAATTGGTATCAAGAGCCAAGGTTTCATCTTTGGGGCTTGGAATACTCGAATTTTAGTGTGGTTTTTTTTTGTGACTTCTAGTTTGGTTCGTATAGTATTCTTTGTATATACCTTGTGTGACTTTGGTTGTGTGGGTTTATTAGTAATACTCTTGTACCTTCATGATTAATGTTGCTATATGAGCTTAGTTTAGTGTTTGGGCTACTTGTTTCATTCTTGTATTGAGTTTTTTTTTCAAGTCGTGGGTATTTTTTTTGTACTTTCTTGACAGTTTGATGTTTGAGTAATTTTTAGTCATGTTTCTTGGTAGCGGTTACCGGGTATGTTTGATGATCTTATCAGCAGTTAGCTCAATGAAAGCAGCAGTTAAGTTAGCTATTAGGTTCGTTTTTGTCCAAAAAGGAGAATAAGACAAAAGATAAAGATAGTGACTGTTTTGGTGTTCTCCTAAGCAAGTTTTGTCCCATTTATAGCGGTTTGCTCATAATATAAAAACTAGATGTTTGCTCTAATTTACTTTGCGGTTATCTCACTTCTTCATACTTGCGTCTACCTCAGATCCAAATTGCAGTTTGCTCATAAAGTTGCGGTTAACTCTTAGTGTTGCGGTTTCCTTTTTAGCGTGTACCTCTAATTTGCGTTCAGCTCATAATTGCGGTTACTTCCTAGCGTTTACCTCAAGGGTTTGCGTTTACCTCAAGGGTTAGCATTTACCTCAATTAGAGTAAAAGGTTTAGTTACTGTCGTTTATAGCAAATCAAGAAAAGAAAAGTAGAACGAGAAGAGTACTATTGCTGATAAGTGCAAAACAAACCTACAACTTAAATCTTTAATCAAACCAAAGGTTATTTTTCAAACATAAAAGACAAATATCAAACATAAAGGAAAGATCAAACATAAACTGAAAATCCATCGTGATCTCAGTTTGGTGTTGGTGTGTTTCTCATGATAATTTGAGAACGTCAAAGAACTTTTGGCACACAAGACCAACTCTTCATAGATCCTTATCGAAGTCACAAGCTTCGTTTAATATACGAATTGCAAAAGAAAGATAAAAACAAGGTTGCTTCATCTCTCTGTTTATTCGGCTACTTCAAGAACAACGAAAAGAAAACGAGTTTAGATCTCAGTTTGTTCAAGGATTATCAAATATCGCTTAATGACCTTAATTGATTGAACATTAACCATCATCGATCCGTGTTCGAAGAATCCACTTCTCTTTACTTTCCAAAAACTAATAATGGAATAACCAAACAAAATTGTTTCATCATTCCTTTGTTTCGGCTTACAACAAGATCTGAAAACAACAAGAACATAACCTACATGTGACCCACTGAAAAGATCTTGTGGCCGTGACTTTGTGTTTGTGGTCTCGTGTGTACAACAAAGAATCACAAGAGCAGCCTAACCTTACCTCATTACTACCTTTTGGATTGTGCGTATACAAGCAGAGTACAAGCTGCTCTTGGGATGATTTATTTATTTTTTGGTTGAGAGGAGAATATTTGTTTATGACTGCGTTCTGTGTTTTTGATAACAGTGATTAGGGATTGTATAAGTGGTGATTAAGTGATACTTTATAGTCCGTTTATTAGGGTTGAGATTATCTACTTGGATTGGGCTTCTTGTGTTGAATTCGTTAGGCTGGATTATTTTCTTTCTTCTAGGGACGAATGGTGTTTGTGGATTGTTAATTGGATTTTATTTGGGCCGTGGTTGGTTAACGTTTTTTTGGAACTAGAACTAAATATCAAAGACTTATAATTAGTTGAGTTATTAGTTCTTTTTCGGGCTAGAATTGTTAAGACACTCATGGTTGAACTTTCGGGTATGAGTATTGGACGCGGTTTTGATTAAGCTTTGCAAAATCCAAGTTTGTGAATTATATTGGGTGGTGATACTTTTGAGCTTATTGGATATAATTTCGGGGTTTATCCGGACTTCGATCATATAATCATCACGTTTATCAAACGATCATCTAATCATTTTACGAATCCAACATTTACTCATAACACTCTCAATCAATCATTGTTTGTTTCACGGTTTTGTCTTGATTTTGTAAAATCCCACGAAAGATCCTATTTTTCGGTTTAAATCATAGACTTGTAAAATCCTGTGCACATTTACATCATGCCTACTGCTTCTGACTCTGCCATTTCTGAGATTCTCAAATTGTACGACATGGTCGATGCACATAAGATTTCCAACAAAGTACAACAGACAAACGTCGTTGTGTCAGATATTACTAATATGGAATCTTTATGCATGAATTCACAACAGAGAGATTTGCTTCAGCCACAACAAGTGCTTCACGATGCAAACGATAGTTGCATTAAACCTTTTCGACAACTTCATTCACACCTCACGGTACTTTTAGAGGGAACTGGATTCAAGATGGGATTCGAACGTGCATTTGCAACTCTATTTGGTCAAGATGTTCAGACTTTCACAGACACAATGATTCTTAACTTAGATCAACTACAACAACAACTTGACCAAGGAGAATCTTCCACAATTGGATCCATAGCTGCCCTTTGTGTACTCAACAAACAACTTCAAGTGTTCATCAATTCGAAATTCACTATGGATTATGACTACGAGAGTCAGATGAAATTAAAGTGTTTTGCTGATCACACGAGAATCGAGGTTGACACGTTCAGAGATACACTACTCATTCTCATGGGTAATGTCAAGGAGTTCATTAATGAAAGGGAGCTGAATCAACAATGCAGTGACACTACGGTTGATAAGCATGATATAAACGACGGCACTTGGACTTATGCTACTCATGGCATTGATATTAATCACAGATCAGAAAATGTCCAAGTTCCATCTGCTGAGGTACATGTCACTGATCAACATGATGTGCTTTCTAATGAACGACAACATACTGATCAAAATAAACCCACTTATGACACACATTTGTTGGAAAAGACTGATAGCAATATCTTTTCTGATTCAACAAATATGAATCATAAAGGGGGAGAAAGTGATCAGTATGCTGAACATGATGATGTGTCAAGTTCTTTGTTTATGGCTGAGCCTTTCAAATCAAATGATATGGTTGATAAAGAAGTGTTTAATGAACTTTCTAACAGATTTCTACAACTTGAAAAACATTGCATTTCTCTTGAAATCGCAATGCAACAAAAGGAAGAAAGTTTTCAAACTAACCAACCATGTAAAAATCCGGAACTTCCTGATTTCAGTGAATTCTTTATGATTAATAATTTGAAAGCTCAGCTAGACGCAAAAAACTTAACAATCATCAACCTGAAAAATCGTATCTCTGTGATGTGCAATATGTGTAATGAAGTTAAGTCTAATCATGACTGTGAGGTCATTGCAACTAGAAACATAGAATTGAATCAAAAAGTGGCAAAATTACTTGACGAAAATGAGTCTTTGAAAATTCAATGCAAAGAACTGTCTGATTTAATCAAAGAAACGAAAACTAAGAATATTGAGCAAACAACTTCTTTGATTGCCAAATATGATGAATTCAAAGCTCAACTTCTGGAAAAGGGTTTCACTATTGCAGCACTTAAGAACAAGCTAAGAAAAGCAACTGGGAATAGTGTGAATACTAAGTTTCCAAAACCATCAATCTTAGGGAAACCAGTTTTACAATCGAATAGAAACCAATCAGTTGTTAAACAACCGAATGCGTTTATATCTGAACGAACAAAATTTTCAAAAACACGGTTTGCCTCCCAAGTTGATGCGGAACAAGTTTTGACAAAACCAGTCACTCCACATTATTTGCCTAAGTTAACTATTTCTAGTTCTGTTAAACCTCAACAAGTAGCTACTCCAACTCCCAGCACCTCTAGGATTAGTTTGAAAACTGTGTCTAAACCAAGTATTAAGATTCAAAATTCTTATGAAACAAATGATTTGCACAAGAACTATGACCTAGTAAAGGCTAGGAAAAGGGCACTACTTCATAAGGATGGTATCTTAGGTTCACAACCTCGCCTGATGCCTCCTGGTTCATTGAGGAACACTGCTAAGGTTCAACCACTGAAATCTAGGACTTACACTAAGTCATCCATAATGCATAGGAAGCAACACAAACCTAAAACTTCTCCTAGGTGGATACAAACTATTAAATCTTTGGAGACTAGGAATATCGATAAGCCTTTCGCTATGCATAAGAAGCTTAGTAATCCTAGACCTTGCCATAAGTGGATTCCAACGGGTAGAACTTTTAAGTATGTTGGACTTAAGTGGATACCTACCGGAAAGGTGCTTACTGATGGCAATGCCATGGTTGACCGTGAAACCCCAAGGGTTTGGATAGTAATGTCACTAACCCATGTATATGCAATCAAGTTTGTAATGTTAGTGCAGGTAGTCCTTACTCAGTTGCAGGTACATCAATCATTCACCACACAAGAAGACTCAAAGTCTGGAGGCCTAAAGCAAGCATATCTCCTACTTCAGGAGGTATAGAAGGTCAATGCTGATGTATGTTCATTATGACGTCTGAATACATCAGTTTAGGCCTCGTTCTTCAACAGATGACGTCTGTTCACATCAGTTCAGGCCTCGTTCTCTAATGACTACGATGTTTGAACAATTCAGTTCAAGCCTCGTTCCTCAATGTCATCATTATGGCATCTGCTGACAACACTTCAGGCCCCGTTTATCAAAGAAAAGAAAGGTGTATGATTCAATGTGCCTTATCTTCGGAAGAAGAGAAATCTTCTTAGTTTTGACCATTCTCAACAATACGGTTCATGCTTCCTCCATGTCCGTTCAGTCATCAAGTGGATCTACTCATCTTTGCTTGAATTCACATTCACTTGCTCATTCAAAAAATGGCAAACATCGTATGCAATTTTTGAGGGGGAGAAGAGTGAATAAACTACATGATTGAGTGTATTCTTATTCACATGCTCAATCAAAAATGGCAACCTCGTATGCAATTTTTGAGGGGGAGAAGTGTGAATAAAATACATGATTGATTGTATTCTTATTCACTTGCTCAATCAAAAATGGCAAACCTCGCTTGCAACTTTTGAGGGGGAGAAGTGTGAATATACCACATGTTGATTGATGCTTGAAGAATGGTCTTACGACTCTCCTCCAACACCTAATGTTCCATTAACTAAGGATGACTGGGATTTATGTTTGATGAATACTTCCAAGCTTTAACGAATGTTGATCATCTAGTTCCCGAAGCTGTTGCTCCGGTTCCTGATGACTCAACTAGTTCACCTTCCTCAGTCTCCGTTGATCAAGATGCACCATTTAGAAGTATTACTCAGATTACTCTAGTAACCCAATCTCCAGTTACTCCTCAAGGTGTTGATGTTGACTATCATGATTGTGAAGTTGCACACATGAATAATGATCCGTCTTCTTTGTTCTATTTCATCATGGATTGTTGTTCCTCCAAATGTGCACTTTGTAAATCAACCACAAGAACAAAATGGAAAATGTCGATCCTAATGTCAAAACGGCTAAGAATTTGGACATGGAATGTCAAGTAATCACGGAGTTTATTTGGTATCAATTATTTGAGACGGAAGTCGACTTTCACAAAGGCGTGATCTTATTTTTTCTTGAATTCGGGGTTGGTTGGATGAAGATTCTTCGAGATCCTTGCTTGAGCTTTTACCTTTACAATGACGAAGACTTGAATATCTAGTTATTTTGGTGATTCCTCATTTTTATTACCACTAAATAACTATCACTTTAAGGAGATATCCGTCACACATTAGTGCAAGCTTAAGTCACAAGAACGGGGAATTCTACTTCAGTTTCAAGTTTGGTATATTGGGTTTACTGCATCAGTGGTCACTTCAAATAGCCTACATAAGGGTTGATTAAGATAGTCATTAGAGAGTTTTTGAAGCAATTGATTCTCACTTAATACATCTGAGTCAATGTTAATTCTTCTCACAAGATTTAAAATAAGTGTGCGTAAAGTGTGTTGCTAATTCTGAGGTATCAAAACCAGCAAGGGGGAAGGAGACATACATCTGAATGCATAATGAGTACATATGATGAACTTAATACTTCTTCTTAATTGAAGTTATCCCGGGAAGACAAATGTCTTAACCGCAGAGAATAGCAGTGTATTAACTCGTGGCATTTGGTGTATCATTCCAACTACATGGGGGAAGTGGTCTTCTGATACTTGTGGTATGTACTACTTCAGCTTTCAGTGGGAAGAAATATGAGAAGAACATTTGAAGTATGAGATGATATTGCTTATCGACGTCTTCATACGAGCTGATATGGTTTATGGTAAAGTGCTTCTGGTTAATGCTTCATGTACACAATGGTATGATGATTTTGATGAGATCGCAACCATCAGGGGAGAGATTTGTGTACATCAAGGACGTGCAACAGGTTCACGTGATCAGGCTTAATCATATATTCCGGAGGAGATATCCGCAGAGATGATCAGTACTTCAACCTGTTACTTTGGTGTCATCATTTCTTCTTGTGTTGGATACATGCGTACAATATGGGTTGAGTTGGTATGTGTAAGTTAAATGGAAATCATTTGGTGAAATGAAGATGTTGATGTTGATATCTTATTCCCCCGAATAGACAACTGCTCCAAACCATAAAGTAATGTGTACACTGGGGATGTACAACAGGGTCATGTGATCGGGCTTCATCATACATTCCGGGATTGATAACCGCAGAGATGATTTGTGGTTCACCTTGTTACTTCGGTGCTATCATTTTCTTTGGGTCTTTGAGCGTCATACAATGAGACTTTTTGCATCACTTCAACTACTTGGGGAAGTGGTCTCATGAAGATGATTGTCGGTTTGGGGGGAAGCTACCAAAGCTTCACATTGAGGAGGCTAAAACTCAGCGATTTGGTGGTGTCCAACGATTAACTCAGTTGTGAGATTCTAGTGATTTGTTAACTACTTGTGTTTGGTGAATTGTTGTGACTTAAGTCGTTTCGATTAGTCTGATTGTAATTTGACATTGTGAGTTAACCTTTACGACTTGCCTTTACTATCGGATCTATTGTAACTTGACTTGTCGCGACTTGACACTTAATGCTAATTGTCACTTATCCAAGATCTCTCTCTAAGTCTAACTCGCATACTACATCTTTGGGTTTCTTTTGTTGACTTTAGTTAAATCCCGGGAAAGAATCGATCTCTCGGTTTAAGTCACAAGAGTTGTGAAATCCCGTTTAAGATTATATCATGGCAACTACCGCTTCAGACGATTATTCAGGAGCCTCGAAAGCTTTGGTGGTGAAAGTTTAAGAGATGTTGACTACTGATTTCTACAACGAGCTGAATGATACTATCATTCTGGTACTCATGTCAACATCTTCGTTAACTGATTAGTATCCTTTGTACATAGCTCATAGAAAAATATAAAACCTATAAAAACCATAAAAATCTGAAAAATTATAAAAAATCCAAAAATACTCTTCTTACGACATGTCTCTTGTGTAATCAATATTATGTACGTTTCTAGAAATGTCATTCAATAATGACACGGAATCATACATATGCTTGAGCAAGAGTTTTTCAGTTTCAAATAAAGTTTTTTTCTAAAACATGTCGTCTCTAAAAATATTCTTCAAAACTATGGCTTACAGTCATTTCAGGCTGTAACCCGGACCTAAAATTATGGCTTGCTATTACTTCAGATAGCAACCCGTTTTTCAAATTGGGGAAAACACGTCGTCAAAAAGACAGTTGTTCCTTTTTACCGGGTGAAGTTCACCTGGGCATGGATTACTTTATATCCATGTTTCCTCGATCTAATGTACGCTTCAGTGCATTATTTCTTGATAAAGAAGAGAAATATTCTTTTTTTATCGCCAAATACTTTCCCTTCTATGATTTTTTCGGAAAGTATTTGTGCAAAACTTGGTGGTACCATGAGATTGTGATTGAAAATCAAATTGAACTCAAAATTTTGATAAAATTTTTCACTCAATCAATGACATCATTTATTTAAGCTTTAACATCCGTCATTGATTGAGGGGGAGAGTGATTTCTCAAAATTTTATGTATCATCAAAAACTCTCCACTTTGTACATAATAAGCAACAAAACAATTTGTGAGAATGAGAACATTTTCAAAGAGTTTTCGTTAAAACTTCAAATCTTTTGTAAACTCATCAAATCTGACACATAACAATCTCCCTCACAGATTGAGGGGGAGCAAGAAAAAGGTTCCTTTTTATCAGAAAATATTAAAACTGACCGCATTTCTCTCCCAAACGTTTCCTAACTTATTTAAATCAATTGAGATCCAAAATCTCGAAAGATATGAAATTTTTGATCGGGGGAGAGAATGTGATTTAAATATGAAATCTGATAATCGAATGTGATCTTTTGGACTCAATAATAGGCTCCCACATATGTGCTAAACTCTTTTGAATATCGATGCACATATTGAGGGGGAGTAAAAGGCGTTTGTGGAAGTAATACCAAAGACCGACCATTTATCTTTATGCATGGAGTTATAAGGATGGTTAAGGTTAGGTATGAGTTCCCATGATCCACCAGAACCGGAAGGATCTTCCCAGGGACAATCTATAGGTAGATTAGAAGTCCTTAGGAATGATTAAAAAAAAAGGAGTAAAGTGAGAAAGGGAAGAGTGCGGTCTGAGATAGAGGTAGGACTGGAACAAACCCAACAAGGTTCTAGTGGTGAAGTCTTGGTAAGAGCTGAAGGGGTTAAAGAATGAAAACGAAATGAAATGAGAAAGGGTGAAAAGAAATAGCCCTCCATATATTCAACCTTAGGGCAGAAACCGGGTTCAATTCATAAGCTACTGGCGGTTACTAAGTTAACACCGGTATTGAAGACTAGACGTCATGGACCCAGTGACGCACTGCACTAAACTTCCTAACCACTCAAGTTCTCTTAACAGAGCTTGTTTCATTCTCACGGGGAACCCTGTGCAATGTATCGACAGCTCATTGCGAGCTATGTTGATACCTAAACAGGAGACGCCTCCCCAGTCTCCAGGAGCGGATCAAAACGCACTATTGAGTCTAGAGCCCTGAGATCATCCATAAATCTCACTCGAACACACATTCCAAATATGCTTATTGTTTCACACAATGTGGAAAGTAAGATAAAATATTTAGAGTCCTACGCATTATCCTTGTGGTATTGCCAGAACATCCGAGTGATATTTAAATATTCATGATGAAGATGGAAATCCTTCTAGAGCGAACATCATTCAAGCTCTTGGTAGGTGACATGTGAGATCCGTCTTGGATCAATGATCAAGTGACAACTGGAAAGCAACGATGGTGAGATTCAACATTGAATCAAACTTGTTCTAGGATATGGATTGACGGATACTTTTGCAAAAACCTTTCAGTGTGCTCACCAAATCATTTTCGAGCACATTGATTGTGTATAATCCTTTAAATAAAAGTATATTTGATCGAAATGTGATTCAAAGCTTAAAAACTCTCGTCGTGTCTCAAAAAATTGCTTATTAAGTGACACGCAAGTGATTTCTATAAATCTATTTCTCATCAATCCGTGAATATCAATTCACCCATTCACTCTATCGTGCTGTCTGCTTTGAGACGTTCCGGTATGAGAACATGCTAAGTATGAAGATTCCGAAGTGGATTCTTTGGAAAATTCATTACTACAAGCTGGAAATTCCTGTCAAGGAGAGTCTTCTTTAAAAGAGACCCTACCTGATCACAGGTCGGTTTTCACAAAACTGGAGGGTGTGACAAAGCCATATTTGTTCTCTATCTTTATTGCTAACTGTTTTATTTCAGGGACACATATAAAGATGGAGTTGATGGTCCCTGTTTCCAGCTGAATCGGATCAATCCATACCTCGTACTCACACATCCTACTCGCTGTCAATAATGATCGTGAAAGTTAAAGAGACTACCAACAACGTTTCCGCAACTCTGATGAAAAGTCTCTCAATACAGAAGGGTGTGAGCATGACGGTCCTAAAGTCACTACATCACATGAAGGCAATACGACTAATGATGAGCTTGGAGATTTACTGTGACTGACGATCTCAAAGAAGCTCAAAGATCACACAACTCAAAGGAACTCAAATCACAAGTTCATTGCATGATGTACAAAGTGAGCACAAAGTGAAGAATCAGAACCTACGAGCTACAATATCTAAAGAATGCTTGAAGATGAAAGAGCTTAATTTCCAAAGGTGACCTCGCTTAGGGGGAGATTGTTAGGAATACAAATATTTCTATAAAAGACTCGGTCACCTAAATATTGTAATAGCATTAAGTTAGCTCATAGTTAGTCTAGTTATTTGTTAGAATTAGTTTAAGTAACATCGTGGAAGAAGGACAAGTCTTTACCCACTGTATGCCTTATCTAAAGCCCGGGTGTGGGCGTTTTATCTTTTTTGTAGGAAACTATAAATACCCCTCTCCACATGTGGAGAGGGTTAGTGCTTTCATTTCTCTTAATCTAATATTACATTTTCTCTCATCTCTTTCTCTCTCTTGAAACACCCAACTGTAACACCCCCAAAATACCTGAATGGCAGCGGAATGGAATACCTGAGGGTGTAACGGATCATAGCACACAAGCAAGGAAATATTGAACGACCTAAAGTGTCGTTTATAAAATACATCGTTTGATTCATTCAAAATAACCAAAGTTATAAAACATAGGTCCCAAAGTTAGAAAAGGTTTAAAGAAACAAGTTTAGTACAATCAAACGATAGTTCAAAGTGCATGAAATCCAAAAGTGACGCGTCATCCTTGATACACAAAGAGACTCCATGTAATGCCATGAGAAATGCCTTAGATACCTGAGAAATACATTGCGAAAAACGGTCAACATAAAGTTGGTGAATAATCATAGGTTTAAAAGTAAAATCAAGTGTATAAATGCCATAAGTATTGCCATGAATTAGGATGTCCGGAAAGTATATACATTGGCTCTTAAGCTCATGACCCCGAAGCTAGACGATACTTTGCCCCAATGAGTGTTTACCAGGCACTCGAATAATAAAGACATGAAATGCATTCGTTCCATTTGGAGCAACCCAAACACGAATGGAGGCGTCACCCTCGATAGATCTATCCACTCACTCCCGCTTAGTACCAGAAATTAACGGTCCATGATAATAAAAGGGGACTTTTCAAGACGTGGTAATAAGGAAACTTAAGCAATGTATGAATTTTATACTTAGGCATGTACACAAAAATAAGTAATGCAATGTATTCTCCCCCGTGGGATTTGAAATCAAAATATAGAATTAAAACGGGGCTATGAGAACTCACCTCGAAGTGTAGGTACAAAGATGGTGCAATGAGGTAAAAGTAGTCGGAACAATGAGGCGCGAGTACTATCCGCAACCTAAATGAATAATCATGATCTAACTTAGATCAAGCCGTAATGAAATGAATGCACATGCACATGATACTCATACCACTCGTAACTTGAAAATACTAGTTATCGTCGTAGAAAAATGGTTTCCATACTTAGGAAAAATAATTCCATTTAGAGAAGTATATAACTCGACATATTAACTCGTGCAAAAGTTATCGTTAAAATCCTTGTATCAAAACCTTAGAATGACGTCGTCATGTCGTATAAATATTCCCTCGAGTTGTACGTATTCGTTCGTTAAGAAAATAGTCATTAGTACGTTGCTAGAAAATATACCATTTTAGTACATACGTTATTATTTCTATTTGTGACCAAAAATATAAATATAGTTTTGACATTGTTAAAACGGGTATAACTCGGTCGTTTTAGGCTCGTTTTCCTTGTTCTTTATGTCCACGGATTCGTCTTTGTATATACTAGTATATTTTAGATAACTCGGCTCCTCTAGGTTACGTTTAATACCTCAAAATACCCATCGTATTCTGCCCAACAGCAAGCAGTTTTCTGGAAAAAATAGTTTTCGTCGTTAAATTTGCAAAAATCATAACTCCTTCGTTATAAACTCGTTTTAATCCGTTCTTTCGCCCAAAGTTTCGTTTTTGAATGTATTTTCTAAATCTTTGGCCAAAAATTACCCATCACTCACTGATTTTCCCACGAAATTAAAATATGGACAGTAGGTATTTTAAAAGTTTCAAAAACCATTTCCAAGTCTCCAAACTAGTTCCATCATTCATCAAACCTCTTTCAAACACCACAAAACTAATCTAATCCTACCATACACCTTCTTAGGGTGTCATGGGTTCCTAATCACCAAAACCAAGTAGATCTAACAAGGATCTAACCAAAAATCACTCTAGGGCTTGTAGGATCAAAAGTTACAAAAATAAAGTGGTATAAGTTAATGCATGTAATAGATCTTGCAAGAATCATGTATAAATATAGTAAGAACTTTGTAAAAATTATGAAATGAGTTTAGTAACTTACTTGTAAGATTAGTGGAGTTAATGATGATTAAAACTTAATAATCCTTGAGTTTTTATTTCAAAACCCTAACAAGGATACTATAAACACTAGATAAACACTTTGATCTTTGAAAAATCTTGGTTCTTTCCTTGTTCTTCCTTGTGGCCGTTTATATGAGAGAAAAAGAGAGAGAATGAAAAGCTTTTGATGTATGAAAGAAATGAAGTGAAAATCTTGTACAAGTATTATGTATTATTGTTTTGTATATAATATAAAAATGGAGTTAGTGTATTCATTAAATGGGAAAGTGTATGTAAGTATCCATGTAAGAAAAGGGGCAAGGGGGGGGGGGGGCGGCAAAAGTCAAGGGGGGGGGAAGTGGAAGACTTTTGTGGTAAGAAAATGTATTATTAGTTGTTTTGTGTATTTTTAAATTGTACCGGGTACCGGGTTAACTAAAAATAAATTTTAACGAAGTTAACCGGGTCATAATAAAGTTATAAAAATTATAAAAATAGTTTGGATAAAATTATTGGGTGTTTAGATAATTATAGTTTAATTTCCACGAAAACCGTCGAAGTTTTAGAAATCTTAAGTTAATAATTAAAATAAATATCCAAAATACCGGGTAAATTAATATTATAATTTTTATATTATAAAAATGAATATAAAAATATATTGGGATCATTGTCGGAAGTATCGGACGTGTTAGTCACATTTATAGTTCGCGTATTGGTGTTTATTTAAAATAAACGTACGAAATTCGTTAATTATATTAAAAATATAATTTGAATATCCTACGAGTGGAATAGTATGCAAGTGCCCTAGTAATGATATGTCGACTATTTCTAGTCCGTATGAAATGTCCCTGAAGTAATGCATGAATTCGCTCCTGAACCAATACGGTTACGCGAATTTGAACACTCGTAAACTAAATTTACGATGACATGAATAATGCACGTGAATAGTAGTTTTCTCTCGGAAATGAATAGTGTCAAGTGAATAGTAAATTTTCTGAAGGTGTCTCGGAATGTCAAATTGACCTCAAAAACGATGAATAGTAAAACGATGAATAGTGATCGATGAATAGTAATTTGTGAATAGTGAATAGCAAAGTTTGGAAAATGACCTGAAATTGTGGGTTGTGACAGTCGCCCATCCAAAAAGGAATTCAGTCCCTGAATTCAGTTAGTGTTGGTCTCGGTAATAGGCTCAGTGAAAAGTTGTGGATACTTGCGTCGCATTTGGTCTTCTCGTTCCCAAGTAAACTCGGGTCCTCTACGAGAATTCCAGCGAACCTTCACGATCGGAATTCGACTTTGTTTCAACTGTTTGATCTCGCGATCCATGATTTCAATTGGTTCTTCCACAAAGTTAAGCTTGTCATCGAGTTGTATTTCTTCTAATGGTATAATGGCAGACTCGTCCGAAAGACATTTCTTGAGGTTCGAAACATGAAACGTGTTATGTACGTTGCTAAGTTCTGACGGAAGTTCAAGCTTGTAAGCAACCGGACCAATCCTTTCCAGGATCTTGAATGGTCCAATGTATCTCGGATTTAGTTTCCCGCGTTTTCCAAATCGTATCACGCCCTTCCAAGGCGAGACTTTCAACATAACTTTGTCTCCGACCTGAAATTCCAATGGTTTGCGTCGAACATCTGCGTAGCTTTTCTGTCGACTTCTAGCAGTTTCGAGTCTCTCTCGAATTTGAATTATCTTTTCTGTTGTTTCTTGTACCATCTCCGGGCCAGTACATTGTACTTCACCGACTTCGGCCCAACAAACTGGAGATCGACACTTACGACCATAAAGTGCCTCAAATGGTGCAGCCTTAATGCTCGAATGGTAACTGTTGTTGTAAGAAAACTCGATTAACGGCAAATGGTTAGCCCAACCATTTCCAAAGTCAATCACACACGCTCTAAGCATGTCTTCAAGTGTCTGAATAGTTCTCTCGCTCTGACCATCGGTCTGAGGATGGTAAGCAGTGCTCATGTCTAAATTGGATCCAAAGGAATCTTGTAATGACCGCCAAAAGTTCGAAGTAAAACGACTATCTCTGTCGGAAATGATAGAGACTGGTGCACCGTGTCTTGAGACTATTTCCTTGACATAAAGTCTAGCAAGTTGTTCCATTGAATAAGTCTCTCTAATGGGTATGAAATGAGCTGATTTGGTAAGTCGATCGACGATTACCCAAATAGCATCGAAACCTCCTGACGTCTTTGGAAGTTTAGTGACAAAGTCCATAGCAATACGTTCCCACTTCCATTGTGGAATCTCTGGTTGTTGAAGTAACCCTGACGGTTTCTGGTGTTCGGCTTTCACTTTAGCACAAGTAAGACATTTACTGACGTACGTAGCAATCTCTGCTTTCATGTTCGGCCACCAATAAAGCTTTTTGAGATCCTGATACATCTTATCAGAACCTGGATGAATAGAGTACTTCGACTTGTGTGATTCATGCATAATCAATTCTCGCACTCACCATAGAGTGGTATCCAACTTCGGTCCTTGAAACATAATACTCCGTCTGATCTCTTTACAAAGCCATTCTCGCTTTCTGGCATACCATAAAGTTTCTCATGCGGTCGGTTTTCTTCTTTGAGAGCCTCAATCTGAGCTTCTAGAATTTTCGATGGCAATGGCGAAATGATAGTCATTCCCAATGACCTGACTCTCAAAGGTTTGAGTCGTTCTTTTCGGCTAAGTGCATCTGCTACAACATTCGCTTTTCCTGGGTGATATCGGATTTCACAATCGTAATCACTCAACAACTCTAGCCAACGACGTTGTCTCATATTAAGTTCCTTTTGATCGAGTATATGCTGTAAGCTCTTGTGGTCGGTAAAAATTACACACTTAGTACCATAAAGGTAGTGTCTCCAAATCTTGAGTGCAAAAACTACCGCACCCAATTCCAAGTCATGAGTAGTGTAATTCTTCTCGTGTATCTTAAGCTGTCTAGATGCACAAGCTATCACCTTCTCGTTTTGCATTAGCACAGCTCCAAGTCCTTGATGCGAAGCATCGCAATATACCACAAAGTTCTCAATACCTTCAGGTAGTGACAAGATCGGTGCGCTACAAAGCTTTTGTTTCAATAATTGAAATGCGGACTCTTGTTTTTCTCCCCACTCGTACTTTTCATTCTTTTGTGTCAGTTTCGTCAACGACTTCGCTATCTTAGAAAACCCTTCAATAAACCTTCTGTAATATCCGGCAAGTCCTAGGAATTGACGAATTTCCGTAGGAGACTTGGGCGTAGCCCAATCCTTAACTGCCTCGATCTTTGCCGGGTCGACTTGTAAACCTTGGCTATCAATGACGTGACCAAGAAATTGAACTCTACGTATCCAAAAATCACACTTAGAAAATTTGGCATACAATTGCTCCTTCTTGAGTAGTTCCAGGATTGTTCTGAGGTGTTCTTCGTGATCTTCCTTACTCTTGGAATAAATCAAGATATCGTCAATGAATACGATCACAAACTTATCGAGATACGGTTTGCACACCCTATTCATGAGATCCATAAATACCGCAGGTGCGTTGGTTAATCCAAAAGGCATCACTTGAAACTCATAATGACCGTAGCGTGTTCTAAATGCCGTCTTCAGGATATCCTCTTCCCGAACTCTAAGTTGATGGTAACCAGATCTTAAATCAATCTTGGAATAAAAACTAGAACCTTGTAACTGGTCGAACAAATCGTCAATTCTTGGGAGTGGATAACGGTTCTTAATCGTTAACTTGTTCAGCTCACGATAGTCGATGCACATTCTGAAAGTTCCGTCTTTCTTCTTCACAAACAAAACCGGCGCTCCCCAAGGCGAGGAACTCGGTCTAATGAATCCTTTGTCCAAAAGTTCTTGTAATTGATTCGATAATTCTTGCATTTCCGAAGGTGCAAGTCTATACGGTGCTCGTGCAATTGGTGCAGCTCCTGGCACTAATTCAATTTGAAACTCAACTTGTCGTGTAGGCGGAAGTCCTGGCAACTCTTCCGGAAAAACCTCTTGAAATTCCTTAACAATTGGCACATCCTCAAGTCGTTTCTCATCCGACTTCTTCTCCGTGATGTGAGCCAAGAATGCATAACAACCTTTCTTGATGTACTTCTCGGTTTTAATGCACGATATAATACTGAGTCTAGTTCCACTTCGCTCTCCGCTAACAACCAAAGTTTCACCGTTATAAGGAAGGTGAACAACTTTCTCATCACAAATAATTCTCGCTCGATGCCGAGATAACCAATCCATACCGATCACAACGTCGAAACTTCCAAGTTCTACAGGCATAAGGTCTATATTGAATGGATGGTTTAGGAAATTTATAGTGCAACCACGGACAATGGTGTTGGTGTTAACTAAAGACCCATCGGCTAATTCAACGATATAGGAAATGTCTAATGGGGTTGGTTCTATGTTAAGTAAAGGTGTAAATGCAATAGAAACAAAGCTTCTATCCGCTCCTGAATCAAATAAAATGGATGCATAACGATTATTAACGAGGAACGTACCCGCAACAACATTCGGGTCTTCTTTGATATCGTCTCCTCCCATGACATAAGCTCTTCCTCGAGCCATTCCATTTTGGTTTCCTGTTCCTTGATTCCTCTTCTTCGGGCACTCATTCTTAAAGTGTCCAAGTTCTCCACAGCCAAAACATGTTACCGGTGGTTTCTGATTGTCACCCACGATTGGAAGTCTACAATCTTTGATGTGGTGACCAAGCTTCCTGCAATTGCCACAAATATCTGGGCAACGACCTGGGTTATGATGCTTCTGACACCTTTCGCACTTAGGTAAGTTACCAGTGTAACCTTTTCTGTCATTCGGTCCTGCAGCATAAGCCTTTGCTACTTCCTGCCTCTTAGGTGGCGGCTGAACAGCATTACCACCTTGGTTGTAATCAAACCTCCTCTTGTTGTTGTTATTGTTGTTATTTGGATTGTTGTTTCGGTTATTGGGATAGTTGCGGTTCCGATTGTTGTTATAGTTGTTGTTGTTTCGAGTGTTGTTGTAGTTGGTGTTGTTTGATCGGTTATTGTTGTTGACAGCAGATTTCCCTTTGACTACTTGAACCATGAGTTTCTGAGTTATACGAATAGCTTCTTCCATTGATTGTGGGTCAAAAGAAATCACATCTCCTCGAACACTTTCAGGCAATCCACCAACAAAGTTTTCCATCTTTTTCTCATCATCGGGAACCATAGTTGGACATAGTGCAGCCAACTCTTGAAACCTCCTGAAATAAGTCTCAATGTCATCACCTTTAGTCACAAGCTCATAAAATTCCGTTTCCATCTTTTGCACCTCGGTACGAGGGCAAAACTTCTTTGTCATCAATTTCTTGAATTCCTCCCAGGTAAGCTTGTGAGCATTTTCCATACCAATCGGCTGAGCATACGAATTCCACCAAGACATAGCTTCATCAAGAAGCATACCTGTAGCAAACTTCACCTTGCTAACTTCCGGGCATTCACACATGAGAAAAACATTCTCAGTCTTTTCGAACCAGCGGATTAGAGCAACCGCTCCTTCAGTGCCCTTAAATTTGACGGGATCACTAATCTTGAAATCTTTCCATGTACATCCACGCCTAGCAGTGGGTGGTTCAACGACCTCGGTATTAGAAGCAGCCTCAGCAGCCCTTGCAGCAACCTCAGCTCTCTCAACCTCCAGAGCTTCTGCAATACTATCCCTGACCAACTTGCGGATAGCGGCTTGAGTCATAGTAGGGGTTTCTGGTGCAGTCTTACTCTTCCTTGGTGCCATATTTCTGATAAATCATAATGGAAATAACCATGAGAAAAATCATAATAGAAATAGTCATCGTACCAAAGATATACACCCACAACACGTATATAAATATACAACCACAACAAATATAAATACAACCACGACATGTACGAATACAACCACAATCTGCCTAGACATCACAACGACAAGTATATATATACAACCACAACAACCACGTCACGTATATATATACAACCACAACCTGTGTCGATACAAGCACAACAGGTATGAATACAACCACGACATGTACGAATACAACCACAACCTGGATAAATACAATAATAATAAAGAGCAACCACGAAACATCATAAATATAATCACAACACATGAATATAATACATGAAAATTTCGGTCTACATGGACCGATATAATATATATAGCACAACATTTCCACATAGTAGAGTCGCACTTGATAATATTTGTTTGTACAACAATCAAAAGATTATAAGTTCTTGAACTATGTCCCACATCCCGGGACTAGGAAAATAATACAAGCTAATATATAATACCAGTCTACGTCTAGGCTCCTCACGGTGCTCTAGATGGTCCAGGCTCTCCCCTCAAGCGGCGAATCTCACGATCCATCGCAACCACGATCTCCTCAAGATGCTCAAGTCGTAACCGAGAAGAAGCATCCCTACGCTCCAAAACAACTACCCTCTCTCGAAGCAGTGTCAACTGATCTACCTGCTCCCACTGGGTCTCCTGTGTCGCCTGAGCTCTATCTCGAATCTCAGGTAACTCATCCCTAAGTAGCTCAATCTCCTCCTGGTGCCTCAACTGTCGTGCCTCTAGTCCATGGTAAGACACATCAATACTAACCCTGCCCTGAATCAAATCCTCAACCTGCTCCTCAACAGTCTCAAGTCTAGTGGTAATGATCTCATCAACTCGATACCCCAACCTATTTACTTGCTCCTGCTGAGCACCCATCTGATCCTCTAATGTGACAGCTGTAGGGCTCCTAGCCGCAGCAGCTCTAGAACTCTCACCTATGTGGTACTCTGGTGGTGGTGAACAGTCATCAGTCTCGGTAATGGGTGAATCTGGAGTGGTAAGTCTAGCACGCTTCCGAAGCGGCAAGAGTGAGGTAGGCATAGGAGTAGTAGTAGGTAAGGCTGGTGGTGGTGGTGTAGGCACAGTAGGACTAGGGAGACTCCTATAAGTAGATGTAGAAATACGAACCCTCTTCCTAGGGCCCTGAACAGTCTTCTCCCTAGGAAACATAAGTCTCGGCTCTGAATGGACAATAGTAGTAGTAGGAGATGATGGTATGTCAGTAGGAATAGTAGGATGGACATGGGGAGTAGGAGCCGTCTCCTCCTCCTCGAAAGGCTCAGTGTCACCATCAGATGCCAAAAGTGGCAACTCAGGTGTAGGTGAAACAAGTGGTGAAACAGCAGTAGAGGACATAGAGCCCTCATCATCAGAATCAGATATAGTGTAAAGTACAACAGTGTTGGGATCCGAAGACATGACTCTGTGATAATCAAGGTGAAATAAATAAATAACTCGCGTAATGGCATCGCCTAAAAATAAGTAAATATGCACTTATGATGAAATGATGATATGCTATGATGGTGTGGTTATAGTCTAGGGTCAATGATGCAACCTAGTTCGCTATAACCTTAGCTCTGGTACCAATCTGTAACACCCCCAAAATACCTGAATGGCAGCGGAATGGAATACCTGAGGGTGTAACGGATCATAGCACACAAGCAAGGAAATATTGAACGACCTAAAGTGTCGTTTATAAAATACATCGTTTGATTCATTCAAAATAACCAAAGTTATAAAACATAGGTCCCAAAGTTAGAAAAGGTTTAAAGAAACAAGTTTAGTACAATCAAACGATAGTTCAAAGTGCATGAAATCCAAAAGTGACGCGTCATCCTTGATACACAAAGAGACTCCATGTAATGCCATGAGAAATGCCTTAGATACCTGAGAAATACATTGCGAAAAACGGTCAACATAAAGTTGGTGAATAATCATAGGTTTAAAAGTAAAATCAAGTGTATAAATGCCATAAGTATTGCCATGAATTAGGATGTCCGGAAAGTATATACATTGGCTCTTAAGCTCATGACCCCGAAGCTAGACGATACTTTGCCCCAATGAGTGTTTACCAGGCACTCGAATAATAAAGACATGAAATGCATTCGTTCCATTTGGAGCAACCCAAACACGAATGGAGGCGTCACCCTCGATAGATCTATCCACTCACTCCCGCTTAGTACCAGAAATTAACGGTCCATGATAATAAAAGGGGACTTTTCAAGACGTGGTAATAAGGAAACTTAAGCAATGTATGAATTTTATACTTAGGCATGTACACAAAAATAAGTAATGCAATGTATTCTCCCCCGTGGGATTTGAAATCAAAATATAGAATTAAAACGGGGCTATGAGAACTCACCTCGAAGTGTAGGTACAAAGATGGTGCAATGAGGTAAAAGTAGTCGGAACAATGAGGCGCGAGTACTATCCGCAACCTAAATGAATAATCATGATCTAACTTAGATCAAGCCGTAATGAAATGAATGCACATGCACATGATACTCATACCACTCGTAACTTGAAAATACTAGTTATCGTCGTAGAAAAATGGTTTCCATACTTAGGAAAAATAATTCCATTTAGAGAAGTATATAACTCGACATATTAACTCGTGCAAAAGTTATCGTTAAAATCCTTGTATCAAAACCTTAGAATGACGTCGTCATGTCGTATAAATATTCCCTCGAGTTGTACGTATTCGTTCGTTAAGAAAATAGTCATTAGTACGTTGCTAGAAAATATACCATTTTAGTACATACGTTATTATTTCTATTTGTGACCAAAAATATAAATATAGTTTTGACATTGTTAAAACGGGTATAACTCGGTCGTTTTAGGCTCGTTTTCCTTGTTCTTTATGTCCACGGATTCGTCTTTGTATATACTAGTATATTTTAGATAACTCGGCTCCTCTAGGTTACGTTTAATACCTCAAAATACCCATCGTATTCTGCCCAACAGCAAGCAGTTTTCTGGAAAAAATAGTTTTCGTCGTTAAATTTGCAAAAATCATAACTCCTTCGTTATAAACTCGTTTTAATCCGTTCTTTCGCCCAAAGTTTCGTTTTTGAATGTATTTTCTAAATCTTTGGCCAAAAATTACCCATCACTCACTGATTTTCCCACGAAATTAAAATATGGACAGTAGGTATTTTAAAAGTTTCAAAAACCATTTCCAAGTCTCCAAACTAGTTCCATCATTCATCAAACCTCTTTCAAACACCACAAAACTAATCTAATCCTACCATACACCTTCTTAGGGTGTCATGGGTTCCTAATCACCAAAACCAAGTAGATCTAACAAGGATCTAACCAAAAATCACTCTAGGGCTTGTAGGATCAAAAGTTACAAAAATAAAGTGGTATAAGTTAATGCATGTAATAGATCTTGCAAGAATCATGTATAAATATAGTAAGAACTTTGTAAAAATTATGAAATGAGTTTAGTAACTTACTTGTAAGATTAGTGGAGTTAATGATGATTAAAACTTAATAATCCTTGAGTTTTTATTTCAAAACCCTAACAAGGATACTATAAACACTAGATAAACACTTTGATCTTTGAAAAATCTTGGTTCTTTCCTTGTTCTTCCTTGTGGCCGTTTATATGAGAGAAAAAGAGAGAGAATGAAAAGCTTTTGATGTATGAAAGAAATGAAGTGAAAATCTTGTACAAGTATTATGTATTATTGTTTTGTATATAATATAAAAATGGAGTTAGTGTATTCATTAAATGGGAAAGTGTATGTAAGTATCCATGTAAGAAAAGGGGCAAGGGGGGGGGGGGGGGGGGCGGCAAAAGTCAAGGGGGGGGGGGAAGTGGAAGACTTTTGTGGTAAGAAAATGTATTATTAGTTGTTTTGTGTATTTTTAAATTGTACCGGGTACCGGGTTAACTAAAAATAAATTTTAACGAAGTTAACCGGGTCATAATAAAGTTATAAAAATTATAAAAATAGTTTGGATAAAATTATTGGGTGTTTAGATAATTATAGTTTAATTTCCACGAAAACCGTCGAAGTTTTAGAAATCTTAAGTTAATAATTAAAATAAATATCCAAAATACCGGGTAAATTAATATTATAATTTTTATATTATAAAAATGAATATAAAAATATATTGGGATCATTGTCGGAAGTATCGGACGTGTTAGTCACATTTATAGTTCGCGTATTGGTGTTTATTTAAAATAAACGTACGAAATTCGTTAATTATATTAAAAATATAATTTGAATATCCTACGAGTGGAATAGTATGCAAGTGCCCTAGTAATGATATGTCGACTATTTCTAGTCCGTATGAAATGTCCCTGAAGTAATGCATGAATTCGCTCCTGAACCAATACGGTTACGCGAATTTGAACACTCGTAAACTAAATTTACGATGACATGAATAATGCACGTGAATAGTAGTTTTCTCTCGGAAATGAATAGTGTCAAGTGAATAGTAAATTTTCTGAAGGTGTCTCGGAATGTCAAATTGACCTCAAAAACGATGAATAGTAAAACGATGAATAGTGATCGATGAATAGTAATTTGTGAATAGTAGAATAGCAAAGTTTGGAAAATGACCTGAAATTGTGGGTTGTGACACCAACTCACTTTGTCTCTCTAAACTCTCTTCTTATTCTTCTTTCTTGAATCTAACTAATTCACAAAACCATACTAGTTATTATTATGTTTATCCTACAAAGAGTTATAAAATTACTTATCCCAAAAGCGTGAATTGATCACATTGCGTGAGGGCACGACAATACCTTAGTTCGGGGGATTTTAGTGAGTACTTATTTACTCACCTTTTCTTTATCAATAGACACTAAATAATCCAAAAACTAACCCAAAATGCCAAAGAATATGTGTTTTTGTGATTGTGAATGTGCAGGAACGGATATCTCATAAAATGAAGAAAAACAAACGGAAACCAGCAAAAAATGAGCACGAGAGTGGAATATGTGTAGATAGTCAAAGAAAGTGAATGCTGAGCCTACAAAGTTCATAGAAGACCTCAAAGATTTAAGATTTGTCAGATTTGGTCCCTGGTTGAACTGAAGATTTTCACTTTTAGTCCTCAAAGTTTCAGAATCAGTCAACTATAGTCCTTTGAAGACATCTTTCATAATATGACAAGCTTGGTCCTCCATGATTCAGAAATAGACAACAAAAGCCCTTGGATCACAATATTTGGAATTAACAGTTTCAGTCCTAAAAGGTTCAATATTTACATGAATGGTCCTTATTCATTATATACTACCAAATTTGAAAATACAAGTACACAAGGCCTGGTCCAAATTTTATTGCAAAATCTAATATTACAAATCCAAGTCCAAGTTACAAATAAACCCAAGCCCAATCCACCACCAATTTCCCTTGACCCGATCCATTTATCCTAAGTCAACACTTAAAACCAAACAGTCAAACACAATAAATTATTACTTACCTCTCCCGCCCCCCTTTTCACCAATTACCCAGAACCATGAACCTAAATTACCCCATCCCAAAATTCACCACAATTAAGGGTAGAAGGGTCAAATCAAAGGACTTCTAGAAATAATTCAGGGTGTCAGGACATGACAGAAGAAAACAAGCACAAAGAATGAAACATGGCATCATTCCATTGGCTCTACCACATCACAAATAATGATCTAAGGGTATGCAATGATTGGAGATTGATTGAATGTGATCAGACGACTCAGAAAGGCATCAAAGAAGCACAAGCACACGGATTGCCAAGCTGGCAATCCATGACTCCTCCTTACTAGAACTTTCTCTTCCTTGTTATAAATAGAAGTGCTAGGCTAGAGTTTTAGGTGGTGGAGTCTAGGATAGCGAAGCTCTGCCCAACTTATTTCTGAATTGTAGCAGTTAAATTTCCCTTCAATTGTAATTCTTACTTTTAATGAAATTAGTTTATGTTAAATCAATTTCAGTTTATTGTTGCTTACCACTTATTGTTTAGCTTTTAACACTATCTTACCAGCTTATTTTAGTTCATGCTTCTTTAATTACAAATCAACTTTCATTTTGTTCAAAAATCTTCATTTAATTCAGAAAATAAGAAAAATAAATAAAAAGGTTGTTCAATCATTTCATTCAGCTTTCATAAAAGCTTTTTAGATGTAGTTTGTATCTCATACTAGCTTTAGAGCTCTTGTGAGTATGATTTCAGTTTCATAGTTCTTTAATCTAAAGCAGTCATCAATAGGCAACTACAGTATTTGGAGCTGGTTCATGGTGTATTTGGTATGTTAAGTTGTCTCAAGGAAGAGCTTAGCCTATCTAAAGATAGGCTTCTATGGAAAACCCTTTGTTCATGCTAAGGGTGGTTAGTAAGTCTCTAATTCACAAATTTCAATAAGCTTTTGATGAAGTTTTAGTGTAGATTTGTTTTCTGAGATTTAGTAGATTAGAGTTGTTGTTGATTGATCATTTTGCTTTTGGTAGAGTATTATTAGCTTATTGGATCATTAGATTGGAGTATTGTAGTGTAATTCTTTGTTTCATAGTTATTTTAGACAGATAAGGGAGTGTTTGGATTTGCTAGAAACTGTGTTGAGTTGTTGTTGTTTAACTGTTTCATGATCACACTTAGGTTACATTAGTGTAATAATAGAGTAATTTAGCATAAAAATAAGTAGGTACTTCATAAAATAGTCAAAGATTAGGTTTAAAATTAGCTTAACTGTTAAAATAATATAAATCAGTTAGTGAGTTTGTAGTGATAGTTGCATTATTGTTCATAGTAGCTTAATCTAGTATTCTTATAGCTTAATATTACAAATAGGAGTTGTTATAATCAATAGAAATTGAATTTGGTCAAAGTTTGGTTCATAGCATTTAGTCAACTGTTTTTAGTATCTAGTTTATGTATGCACCTATTCTCAGCTTTAGATAGAGTAATGAATGATTGTTATTGATAGGGCTTCTTGGTATTTTAGTTACTCAGTAGTACAAGCTTTGTTTTGCCCCATTAATATTCTGGATTGGAGCTTATTTAGTGAGCTTATTGATGTCTGCAAGTTAGTAGTATAGATTAAGTATGCTAATTTGAAAATTAGGACTGCAGTGTGGATTTTAGCTTATAGCCTTAGCTTATTTTTGGTTTCTGAGCTTCTTTGAGTATATTGAAGTTGTTTTCATAGTTCCTATACTTCAGGCTTATTCAGTTTCTCTATTGCTTATTCCATTGCTTATTTTGACTACTTATTACTTGCTTCCTAATTTTCTATGATACATTTGTTCATATTTGAGTTTCATTGAGCTTGTTTGAGTATATTGCATCTGTGTTTCAAGTATCATACAGTTTTGGTACAAGTGCTTATTAATAAGCACTTGTATTAAGCTGTTTTGCACTCATTAAGCACTTCTACTGCTTATTTCTTTTTCAAAATTTTTCTCCAAGTTTCTTTTAATATTTTAGCATTTCTGTGAATTTTTCATATTTTTCTGAATTAGTTTACTATTTTTCTTAATTTTTCTTAGTTTTTAATCATTTTTAAATACTTTTTAATAAATTAAAATCAAATAAAAATCAGAAAAAGCTTTAAAAAATCCAAAAATATTTTAGATAATTCTTTTCTATTATTTTAGAATTTTCAAAGTTGAATTTGCATTTTTTCCCATTTATTTTTACAATTTCTCTTATTTTTTAATTACTTTTTATATTCCAAAATTAGAAATAAATTCATAGAAAATTAATAAAAACTCAAAAAAATATTTTTCTTTTTCTCAAAAATTATTTTAAGTAGTTTAAGATTTTTAGAAATTTAGTTCATAATTTTAGGATCATTTTTAATAAATAGTTACGTTTTAATTCGTACGATTACATTTTAAAATCGCGTTTGAATTCCCGTTTTTAGATTTAAATCATTTGTGCATACATAGCTTATACCTTCTGCTTATTTTATCGTTTCTTTTCACTATTTTCACTTTTCCACTTTTCACGACAGGATTTTGCAAATCGAATTTCACGATTCCATTCAACCTTCGTTGGAATACGACTCGGGTAATCCGTATTTCTTGCGGATTTCCTCGATACTTAATATATATACTAAATTGAGTAAATCACATGTATAGTCTTTTTGATAATCTGGCATTGCGGATACTTGAGTTGAACGGATCAACTTCTCTGTATACCGGCCACCGCGTTACGCTTCCGTCGTTTACTCTTGCGCTTTCAGAGAATACCTTGTCGCTCTTTTTGGAGTCGGATTTGACTCCCTTGAGTCGCGTGTTATGGTTAATCCTTTCAGCTTCTCTTTCCGCGCAGTGGTGTGTTTGCTTTGTAAGGTCATGTGGGTATGAGCGTGGGGATTTTTCATTGTTCTGTAGCCTTCTATGCATTCCATTCTCCGACTTCTCATATACTATTATGTTCTTCAATTTTCGTTTTCCTGGTGCCTTCGGATTTTTGCATTCCATTGTCAAACCAAAAGTCAACCTCCATCCACCTCTTCCCTCCCAAACCACACGTGAACCCTAGGCTGCTACTACTCCAACATCATCATCACAACTCTGCCAACACTCCACCCCTACCCCTGCTCCACTACCTTTCCACCACAATAAAACAAACTACCCCCTGCCAAGCCCTAAAAGCCAAAAGTACAAAGCTCCAACTTTTCCCGCCAAGAAATGATACCAATGGCTGAGATCATGTTAGATAACATCAAGGGATGGGATTGAAGCTCCAGGAACAAGACAAAGAAGGAAACAAACCCTAGTTTTAAGTTTAAGTATAAATAAGTTATTGTATGCCTTGAAAAAGGCAGTAGGTTTTAAGTAGGAAAATTAGAGTAGAATTAGCTTGTAGTTTAATTTTTATTAAGTATCTTTACTTTCAATCTCAGTTGTAACTTTTACCTTAAAACTTAATAAAAGTTTTGTTTTTCATAAAAAATTGTCCAAGCTTATTATTTTGCCTAATTTCTACTTATTTTTGATATTTATTGTGTGTTCCATTATTGATTAACCCACGCCTGTTTGCCTTGATTATTTCTTGAAGTAAGCTTAGAATGTAGTTTGTAAGGATGTAGTTTAGAGTTTATTGAACCTGTCTCATATTAGCTTGTAACTGCTCATGGTGTAATAGCTTAATAAGTTGCTTATTCTGTCTTAATTACTGCTTGAAATAATATAGTTTAGCTTAGTATTGGTTAGTTATAATTTAAGGTCAGTTGGTTTAAATTTCACATAGAAACTGTGTCATATTAGCTTGTTATTGCTTTTTGTGTATTAGCTTAACAAGCTTATTATTCAGGGTTAGAATCTACTCTTTAGGATTTATATAACTTATTTAAGAGTGGACTTTCACAAATCTCACCTTATATCAGCTTGTTCTAGTGTCAAACTCAAAACAGTCCACCCTAAAGGGGTGTTTGGCACAAGGGATTCCTAGCTCTCTAACCTGTTTTGTCCATTCTTTTCAGTTTAATCTAGCCATTAGTCATTAGTTAGTAACCATTGTCAAGTAATATCTGTTAGTTCTAGGCAGTTTTTGAAAATTTGATAGCTAGTATCTAAACCTTTCATGTTCAACTGTTTTCTTGTGATAGGCTCATTAGACTCCTACTTTTGCCACTTATGTCATTGTTATTCATTCACTTCAATTAGTGATAGGATATCTTTGCAAGTCAGAAACCACCCAGTCTCATCATTTAGTTCACTGCATCAGCTAAACAGGTTCCAACACCCCTTTGCAGCCTAGTTATTACTTTTACTCATATTGCATCAGTTAATCTAAGCTTAGGTTAGTTTAGTTTAAGTAATTTAGTTGTTCATTATCTAGTACCTTAGTTTCCAAGTCGAAATCCACCAATTTGACCACTTCACCCACTGCATTCAGTTAAGATAAAGCCCAAACCCACTTTGATTCACATTTTTAGTTTGCTTATTTGTAGGACTCATGGTCTGAAATTTAGTGTGTAACTTATTTGCTAGCTTGTTAACATGGTCACATTTTTATTTTAATTTTAGGATTTTATCCCAAGCCTGTGCTTATGCTCAAAGTTGCTCCATTTGAGCAACCTCTGCCCTGCACCCATTCAGTTTCATAGACCCAACTTTGGTGGGACCCGCAGGCCTGACCAGTGGGCCCCACAAGGTAGTTCTTGGCTTATTTGGAAGTCCACTGACCCAGCTTGTAATATCAAATCTCATTTTTCATTTTCAAGCTTATTTGATAAGCTCATTAAGCCTACTAGTTGTCTGCTTTGGTCTGCTTAGATTTTGGGGTCTGATTTGTTGCCTTTGGCTTTATTTTGCTTACTCCTTGTGCTCATTTGCCCTTGTTTGCTTATTTGTAGATTGCTGCCATTAGCATTAGCTTATTTGCCCCATTAGATCAACTCTTAGCTCCTTATTGTAGCTTTTTAGATTTTTAACATAGCATTAATTTTGGCAAACTATCCCAACTGCTTTCTTTTAGATCAAATGTTAGGTTAGTTAGAATAGGATTTAAAGTTAGATGTTTGTTCTATGATTAGCATGCTATATAGTGATCAACTGTTTAAGCTTATTTTAGCTTTTGGAACGTATTTGGTTTGCTTATTATAGGGCTGCAACTCATTATTTGCAGGCTTGCTCTGTGCACTCAGGGGTGTTCATAAGCTCCTCAAGAGCTCACCTCTTGAGCTTTTCCTGAGGTTGTGGGCTTTTTGGAAAGCCCACTTAGCTACCTCACCAAATCCAAGCTTCTTTCGAGCTTAAAATTCCTTGCTCATAGCTTATTTTGCCTCACAAGTCTCACTCACCCAACTGAGTATACTGGGCATTCAGTCTATTCACCAAACTTCACAAGCTCATTGTGAGCCCCTCAGTGGGTCCCACCTTGAATTACTTGGTTCTTTAAGAAGCCTACCATCTCAGCTCACTAGTTTCAGACCTTATTTGGGTTTATGAGCTTATTTGATAAGCTTATTTGAACCTTCTTAAAGCCTGCAGGGACTGTTTGTTTTTAGTAGTTGTGGATTTGCTTATTTTGTTCTCCTAGCTTATTTGTTGTTATTTTTCTTGATGTCTCAGCTTATTTTGGTCTCTTTCAATTGCTTTTATGTTATTTTCAGTTTGGTGTTCAGTTGTAGCTTGTTTGATAGCTTTTTCAGTTTCAAAATTCACTTATTAAGCTTGGTAAGCTTAACTGTGAAGGACATAAGCTTCCACTGAGCTTATTTTTAAGTTCCACAGATTTTTCCTTCACAAAAGTTCTTTATTATTGTTGTTAAATCAGTTGTGTAAAGAGGAAATTCAAAAATAAAAATGTTTTGCAGAATGGTCATAAGCCAGATTTGAACCCTAGACCTCTTGGGTTGACCTGGTCAACGCCAGACCAAAGGGGTGCACCATCTGGGCTACCCAGTCCTTAGTTTAATTTCTTTTCTCAGTTATTTATATAGAAGTCAAGTTTCTATTAGCTCATATAAGCTAATAAGCTGATTTCCAGCTTATTAATAAACTTATCACCTCTTTTATATTTTTCCTAGCATTAGTGTACCATTTAGTATTTTTATAAAAAGTTTTATAATTTTCACTGCTCATATAGTATTTATTATAATTTAAATTAGCTTTATTAGTATTTAAATAGATTTTAATTGATAATAATTAAATAAAAAGTCAAAAAAATAATTTTCTTTTTTCTAAAATTTTCTTTTATCATTAGGATCGTAAAAATATAATTTTCATGTCCATAGGGTTAGCGTAGCATAAAATTCACTTTTTATTTAGCGCACTCGCGTTTATTTTAAGTTTAACTCGCGTTTTATTTAAATAACTTTCACGTTTTTAAATTTAGGTTACGTAGTTTGTAAAATTAGAAAAACCAAAAACATAAATAAAGTGATAGCTTCTATTTAAGCCGTTTGGCTTATTTTTCTGCTTACGTATAAGCAATTTCTGATTTTAAGTTTTTTTTTAGAGTGCGTTTTAAGTTAACTAGGTTTCACGTAATTGTTAATATAGTTTGTTTAAATCGTTTTCCTTCGTATTCCCTTAGTGTAATCATTCAAACCCATATATACCCTTTCCCGTCCAAATTCACCCGATCAAATAACCGTTTTGATTACAATTCACACCTCGTCGGGACATACGACCCGGGGAAACCTTATACTTCCGCGGAGCATTGACTCTAAGCAGTTTGACTTGGTTGACCATTCCTTGGTCAATATAAGTTAGGTGGTTCGGGCTCAATCAACTTTTGGCGCCGCTGCCGGGGAGGTTGTGCGCGTTTATCTAAACGGTTTTTCTGATTAGTGTCTTTGGAATTCGTTCCATTGTACATTTATCCATCCTTGTTCATATTTTCATAAAAACAAAACCCAAAAACATTTTCTTTCCTATTTGTACAATATGTTTATCCAAAAACCCAAAAATATTCACTTTTACCCTCTCGCACCTTTGATTCTTCATCCCTACCCCTCCCAAACCATTTGATTCTTTCTATGTCTCATCCACACTTTCTGGTTTGCCAGTGGTGTGGTAGTTCTTATAATGGTGGTAATTGCCCCGGTTGTGGCATGGTAGAGTCAGGAAACGGGTCTGTCTATAACCAAGATCCCTATTCTTACCATGACACCACTGATTCATTCCACCAGCTACCACACCATCAGTCTCAGCAGTTTTACTGTTGTGAGTACTGTGGTGGTTCACACTACAGTTCTGATTGTCAATCGGGAAACACGCTTGTCTATGAGCAGTTTCCTGATAACGGTTATGACTCTAGCACGTACAACCCACAGCCTCAACAGTTTTACTGTTGTGATTTCTGTGGAGGTCCACACTTCAGTTCAGATTGTCAAACGGGGAATCCATACCCTTGTGACAATTTTGACACACCCTATTACGACCAACCTCCACAGTACGATATGAATCAAGCACTTCTTCCAGAAATGCAAAATCTGATGACAATCGTTGATGAGCTTAAGGGTTTAGTTGATGACTTTGCCCAAAGACATACTCATCAAAAATCCATGGAAGAATTGCTTGCTGAAGAGCAGGCTGCTAGAATAAATTCCCAAGATGAATGTGAAAAATCTATTCGGGAATCCATTGCAAGAGAAAAAGCAGCCAAGTCTAGCTCTTTGTTCCGTTTCATTCCTGATGACAGTGATGATGAGGATACACTTGATATCCTTGAATTTTATAAAACTTCAAGTTCATCAGTTGATACCCCAGCAGTTGAGATTCCATCTCAAACAACTGCTATCACACCCGAAGTTCACACTCACTCTCTGATTATGGGGGATGAGCATCTTAGCACTATTCCTAATAAGGAATCGGACGAATTAATAAAGTCTAGTGTTGAGATCCTTGTCCCAATACCGAGAGAGTCACAGGGAACTTTGGATGATATGTGTGATATTCCTTCACCTCTTGAGTGTTCAAACGATCAATTTGAGACTTTCTCAGATTATAGCGATGATTGTATATCTCATGGAGACATTGAGTATATTGAGGCACCACTGCCTCAATCTGATGTTGATCCTCTTCTTGAGGAGTTCGCTGATGAACTTGCTCACATCGATCCACTTTCATTGGAAGGTGATGATGGTCTCCTCGATTTCCAAGCCGATCTGGGAGAAATTGAAAGTCTCCTATATCATGATCCGTCACTCACTTCTGATCCCGACAGTCCAATAGAGAATATTAATCTCTTGATTCCCGAAACATTCGATACGACTCTCACCAATCCTCTATTTGAATTCGATTCTGAATTCACTATGATTTCTAATAATCCAATCTTTGACGAGGATTGTGATGAGTCCACAATGGAACATGAGTTCACAGATTCATATCTTGTGAATAATTCTCTTCATGAGGAGTTCTCCGGTGAACTCACTCATCATGTCATGACTCCTCCGGAGTTTGATAGCCCGGGGGGAGATGCTCTCAATCATGAGAATTTGCAAATTCCCACCCACCCTCCCGGGTTGTTTACGAGCTTACCCTTTGAAATCCAAACTCAGGCTACGGAGCCTCCTCTCGAGGAAGAAGATCAAATCATGCTTTTTATCATGATTTTCTTCCTTTTCTTCACCTATACGGTGACTTCTTCTCTTCTTCACTCCTTCGGGAATGAAGACACTATCTTTGATCCCGACATTTTCATGTATCATTACCTTGAGCCGGATGTTTATAGGGTTTTCACCCTAAGTGTGGGGGAGTCCCCCATGCTATGGTTACTTATGATGTGAAAAAACAAAATGGTGTTTTCCACGCTTAGCTTGTAATGTTGCCCTTTTACGTTCAAAATGTCGGCATAATAGCCGGGATTTTGAATATTGAGGACAATATTCATGCTAAGTGTGGGGGGGGGGGGTATTCGCTATGCTAGCGAATTTTATCACATTTTACTATATAATACCCCCGTTTTTGCCAAAATTTCAAAAAATTTAAAAAAATTTTCACTGGTGCTTCAAAATTTTTGTGGTAATCAGTCCGCCTTGTCTAAGCGACAAAAGGGATTGGCTAGTCCAGGAGCAAACGGCTCTTGGGAAAGACATATCAAATCCGTTTACGGCTTGCAATTTGCCCAAAATTGTGTGGTTCATCAACTCCCCGAAAACAAATGAGTTGGCTAGCCCGCAAGATTATGGCTTGTGGTAAAGGCCGTGGAAAAACCATAATTGGTAATCAGCTCACCAAGATGTTGACTATTCCATCAAGAGCTGGCTAGTCCAGAAGCAAACGGCTTTTGGTAAAGATTACTCAAATCCGTTGACAGCTGGTGGTTTGCTCAAAATCACACGGTTATCAGGTGTGCCACAGTTCTTACACCTGGCTACTCCAGAAGTGATGGCTTTTGGTAAAGAGTTTTTCAAATCCATCAAGTTTTCAAAACAGTATTGCTAGGGACTAGCAATAGTTTAGTGTGGGGGATTGATGAGTGCTCAAACACTCATCATTTTTGGTGTAATCTGAACTGGAAAACATACAAAAACACTCAGAAATGCATCAAAATACTAAAAAATATTTCAAAATTGTGTTTTATATGTTTTAGATGCAAAATGAGCAAAAACAGACGAAAAACGTACAAAGTTTGCAAAATTGGCAGTTTCAGTTCCCCAACTTTCAAAAATTGGCAAAACTAGTCCCTGGATATTCAAAATATTGAAAATTATCACCAAAGGTCCTTTTTAAATCATAATTTGTCATATTTAGTCCTTTGGTGAAAAATTGGAAAAGTTTTAGAAATTTACAGTTTGGTCCCTGGAGTTTCAGATTTTGGCAGAATTGGTCCCTGGTGGGATATTTTTGAAAGGAAAATCAATTTTTATCCTTGGAAAATCAAAATGTGTCAAAAATGGTCCTTGGGTAAAAAGTTTTGTGGAAATTACATTTTGGTCCCTCATGTTTGGAAAATTACACAATTGGTCCCCGGGAAACTTAATTTTGGAAAATATTAAATAGTGATCCTTGAGATTATCAAGCATGGCAAGATTGGTCCTTATGATATCTATGGAATGATGGCATTTTCAGTCCTTGCATTTTTACTAAATTACATGAATGGTCCTTGTGTAATACTACTTAACCAAATTGGACCTTTGTTGTTTATTCTACCCAAATACCAAACCAAACCAAAAATCCAGTCCAACATAAATAACACCCAAGCCCACATTTTTTTGGCCCAAACCCACTAAAACCTAAACTAATACCCCGTTTACTATCCCACCCTAGTCAAACCAAAAGTCAACCTCCATCCACCTCTTCCCTCCCAAACCACACGTGAACCCTAGGCTGCTACTACTCCAACATCATCATCACAACTCTGCCAACACTCCACCCCTACCCCTGCTCCACTACCTTTCCACCACAATAAAACAAACTACTCCCTGCCAAGCCCTAAAAGCCAAAAGTACAAAGCTCCAACTTTTCCCGCCAAGAAATGATACCAATGGCTGAGATCATGTTAGATAACATCAAGGGATGGGATTGAAGCTCCAGGAACAAGACAAAGAAGGAAACAAACCCTAGTTTTAAGTTTAAGTATAAATAAGTTATTGTATGCCTTGAAAAAGGCAGTAGGTTTTAAGTAGGAAAATTAGAGTAGTATTAGCTTGTAGTTTAATTTTTATTAATTATCTTTACTTTCAATCTCAGTTGTAACTTTTACCTTAAAACTTAATAAAAGTTTTGTTTTTCATAAAAAATTGTCCAAGCTTATTATTTTGCCTAATTTCTACTTATTTTTGATATTTATTGTGTGTTCCATTATTGATTAACCCACGCCTGTTTGCCTTGATTATTTCTTGAAGTAAGCTTAGAATGTAGTTTGTAAGGATGTAGTTTAGAGTTTATTGAACCTGTCTCATATTAGCTTGTAACTGCTCATGGTGTAATAGCTTAATAAGTTGCTTATTCTGTCTTAATTACTGCTTGAAATAATATAGTTTAGCTTAGTATTGGTTAGTTATAATTTAAGGTCAGTTGGTTTAAATTTCACATAGAAACTGTGTCATATTAGCTTGTTATTGCTTTTTGTGTATTAGCTTAACAAGCTTATTATTCAGGGTTAGAATCTACTCTTTAGGATTTATATAACTTATTTAAGAGTGGACTTTCACAAATCTCACCTTATATCAGCTTGTTCTAGTGTTAAACTCAAAACAGTCTACCCTAAAGGGGTGTTTGGCACAAGGGATTCCTAGCTCTCTAACCTGTTTTGTCCATTCTTTTCAGTTTAATCTAGCCATTAGTCATTAGTTAGTAACCATTGTCAAGTAATATCTGTTAGTTCTAGGTAGTTTTTGAAAATTTGATAGCTAGTATCTAAACCTTTCATGTTCAACTGTTTTCTTGTGATAGGCTCATTAGACTCCTACTTTTGCCACTTATGTCATTGTTATTCATTCACTTCAATTAGTGATAGGATATCTTTGCAAGTCAGAAACCACCCAGTCTCATCATTTAGTTCACTGCATCAGCTAAACAGGTTCCAACACCCCTTTGCAGCCTAGTTATTACTTTTACTCATATTGCATCAGTTAATCTAAGCTTAGGTTAGTTTAGTTTAAGTAATTTAGTTGTTCATTATCTAGTACCTTAGTTTCCAAGTCGAAATCCACCAATTTGACCACTTCACCCACTGCATTCAGTTAAGATAAAGCCCAAACCCACTTTGATTCACATTTTTAGTTTGCTTATTTGTAGGACTCATGGTCTGAAATTTAGTGTGTAACTTATTTGCTAGCTTGTTAACATGGTCACATTTTTATTTTAATTTTAGGATTTTATCCCAAGCCTGTGCTTATGCTTAAAGTTGCTCCATTTGAGCAACCTCTGCCCTGCACCCATTCAGTTTCATAGACCCAACTTTGGTGGGACCCGCAGGCCTGACCAGTGGGCCCCACAAGGTAGTTCTTGGCTTATTTGGAAGTCCACTGACCCAGCTTGTAATATCAAATCTCATTTTTCATTTTCAAGCTTATTTGATAAGCTCATTAAGCCTACTAGTTGTCTGCTTTGGTCTGCTTAGATTTTGGGGTCTGATTTGTTGCCTTTGGCTTTATTTTGCTTACTCCTTGTGCTCATTTGCCCTTGTTTGCTTATTTGTAGATTGCTGCCATTAGCATTAGCTTATTTGCCCCATTAGATCAACTCTTAGCTCCTTATTGTAGCTTTTTAGATTTTTAACATAGCATTAATTTTGGCAAACTATCCCAACTGCTTTCTTTTAGATCAAATGTTAGGTTAGTTAGAATAGGATTTAAAGTTAGATGTTTGTTCTATGATTAGCATGCTATATAGTGATCAACTGTTTAAGCTTATTTTAGCTTTTGGAACGTATTTGGTTTGCTTATTATAGGGCTCCAACTCATTATTTGCAGGCTTGCTCTGTGCACTCAGGGGTGTTCATAAGCTCCTCAAGAGCTCACCTCTTGAGCTTTTCCTGAGCTTGTGGGCTTTTTGGAAAGCCCACTTAGCTACCTCACCAAATCCAAGCTTCTTTCGGGCTTAAAATTCCTTGCTCATAGCTTATTTTGCCTCACAAGTCTCACTCACCCAACTGAGTATACTGGGCATTTAGTCTATTCACCAAACTTCACAAGCTCATTGTGAGCCCCTCAGCGGGTCCCACCTTGAATTACTTGGTTCTTTAAGAAGCCTACCATCTCAGCTCACTAGTTTCAGACCTTATTTGTGTTTATGAGCTTATTTGATAAGCTTATTTGAACCTTCTTAAAGCCTGCAGGGACCGTTTGTTTTTAGTAGTTGTGGATTTGCTTATTTTGTTCTCCTAGCTTATTTGTTGTTATTTTTCTTGATGTCTCAGCTTATTTTGGTCTCTTTCAATTGCTTTTATGTTATTTTCAGTTTGGTGTTCAGTTGTAGCTTGTTTGATAGCTTTTTCAGTTTCAAAATTCACTTATTAAGCTTGGTAAGCTTAACTGTGAAGGACATAAGCTTCCACTGAGCTTATTTTTAAGTTCCACAGATTTTTCCTTCACAAAAGTTCTTTATTATTGTTGTTAAATCAGTTGTGTAAAGAGGAAATTCAAAAATAAAAATGTTTTGCAGAATGGTCATAAGCCAGATTTGAACCTTAGACCTCTTGGGTTGACCTGGTCAACGCCAGACCAAAGGGGTGCACCATCTGGGCTACCCAGTCCTTAGTTTAATTTCTTTTCTCAGTTATTTATATAGAAGTCAAGTTTCTATTAGCTCATATAAGCTAATAAGCTGATTTCCAGCTTATTAATAAACTTATCACCTCTTTTATATTTTTCCTAGCATTAGTGTACCATTTAGTATTTTTATAAAAAGTTTTATAATTTTCACTGCTCATATAGTATTTATTATAATTTAAATTAGCTTTATTAGTATTTAAATAGATTTTAATTGATAATAATTAAATAAAAAGTCAAAAAAAATAATTTTCTTTTTTCTAAAATTTTCTTTTATCATTAGGATCGTAAAAATATAATTTTCATCTCCATAGGGTTAGCGTAGCATAAAATTCACTTTTTATTTCGCGCACTTGCGTTTATTTTAAGTTTAACTCGCGTTTTATTTAAATAACTTTCACGTTTTTAAATTTAGGTTACGTAGTTTGTAAAATTAGAAAAACCAAAAACATAAATAAAGTGATAGCTTCTATTTAAGCCGTTTGGCTTATTTTTCTGCTTACGTATAAGCAATTTCTGATTTTAAGTTTTTTTTTAGAGTGCGTTTTAAGTTAACTAGGTTTCACGTAATTGTTAATATAGTTTGTTTAAATCGTTTTCCTTCGTATTCCCTTAGTGTAATCATTCAAACCCATATATACCCTTTCCCGTCCAAATTCACCCGATCAAATAACCGTTTTGATTACAATTCACACCTCGTCGGGACATACGACCCGGGGAAACCTTATACTTCCGCGGAGCATTGACTCTAAGCAGTTTGACTTGGTTGACCATTCCTTGGTCAATATAAGTTAGGTGGTTCGGGCTCAATCAACTTTTGGCGCCGCTGCCGGGGAGGTTGTGCGCGTTTATCTAAACGGTTTTTCTGATTAGTGTCTTTGGAATTCGTTCCATTGTACATTTATCCATCCTTGTTCATATTTTCATAAAAACAAAACCCAAAAACATTTTCTTTCCTATTTGTACAATATGTTTATCCAAAAACCCAAAAATATTCACCTTTACCCTCTCGCACCTTTGATTCTTCATCCCTACCCCTCCCAAACCATTTGATTCTTTCTATGTCTCATCCACACTTTCTGGTTTGCCAGTGGTGTGGTAGTTCTCATAATGGTGGTAATTGCCCCGGTTGTGGCATGGTAGAGTCAGGAAACGGGTCTGTCTATAACCAAGATCCCTATTCTTACCATGACACCACTGATTCATTCCACCAGCTACCACACCATCAGTCTCAGCAGTTTTACTGTTGTGAGTACTGTGGTGGTTCACACTACAGTTCTGATTGTCAATCGGGAAACACGCTTGTCTATGAGCAGTTTCCTGATAACGGTTATGACTCTAGCACGTACAACCCACAGCCTCAACAGTTTTACTGTTGTGATTTCTGTGGAGGTCCACACTTCAGTTCAGATTGTCAAACGGGGAATCCATACCCTTGTGACAATTTTGACACACCCTATTATGACCAACCTCCACAGTACGATATGAATCAAGCACTTCTTCCAGAAATGCAAAATCTGATGACAATCGTTGATGAGCTTAAGGGTTTAGTTGATGACTTTGCCCAAAGACATACTCATCAAAAATCCATGGAAGAATTGCTTGCTGAAGAGCAGGCTGCTAGAATAAATTCCCAAGATGAATGTGAAAAATCTATTCGGGAATCCATTGCAAGAGAAAAAGCAGCCAAGTCTAGCTCTTTGTTCCGTTTCATTCCTGATGACAGTGATGATGAGGATACACTTGACATCCTTGAATTTTATAAAACTTCAAGTTCATCAGTTGATACCCCAGCAGTTGAGATTCCATCTCAAACAACTGCTATCACACCCGAAGTTCACACTCACTCTCTGATTATGGGGGATGAGCATCTTAGCACTATTCCTAATAAGGAATCGGACGAATTAATAAAGTCTAGTGTTGAGATCCTTGTCCCAATCCCGAGAGAGTCACAGGGAACTTTGGATGATATGTGTGATATTCCTTCACCTCTTGAGTGTTCAAACGATCAATTTGAGACTTTCTCAGATTATAGCGATGATTGTATATCTCATGGAGACATTGAGTATATTGAGGCACCACTGCCTCAATCTGATGTTGATCCTCTTCTTAAGGAGTTCGCTGATGAACTTGCTCACATCGATCCACTTTCATTGGAAGGTGATGATGGTCTCCTCGATTTCCAAGCCGATCTGGGAGAAATTGAAAGTCTCCTATATCATGATCCGTCACTCACTTCTGATCCCGACAGTCCAATAGAGAATATTAATCTCTTGATTCCCGAAACATTCGATACGACTCTCACCAATCCTCTATTTGAATTCGATTCTGAATTCACTATGATTTCTAATAATCCAATCTTTGACGAGGATTGTGATGAGTCCACAATGGAACATGAGTTCACAGATTCATATCTTGTGAATAATTCTCTTCATGAGGAGTTCTCCGGTGAACTCACTCATCATGTCATGACTCCTCCGGAGTTTGATAGCCCGGGGGGAGATGCTCTCAATCATGAGAATTTGCAAATTCCCACCCACCCTCCCGGGTTGTTTACGAGCTTACCCTTTGAAATCCAAACTCAGGCTACGGAGCCTCCTCTCGAGGAAGAAGATCAAATCATGCTTTTTATCATGATTTTCTTCCTTTTCTTCACCTATACGGTGACTTCTTCTCTTCTTCACTCCTTCGGGAATGAAGACACTATCTTTGATCCCGGCATTTTCATGTATCATTACCTTGAGCCGGATGTTTATAGGGTTTTCACCCTAAGTGTGGGGGAGTCCCCCATGCTATGGTTACTTATGATGTGAAAAAACAAAATGGTGTTTTCCACGCTTAGCTTGTAATGTTGCCCTTTTACGTTCAAAATGTCGGCATAATAGCCGGGATTTTGAATATTGAGGACAATATTCATGCTAAGTGTGGGGGGGGGGGGGGGGGGGGGTATTCGCTATGCTAGCGAATTTTATCACATTTTACTATATAATACCCCCGTTTTTGCCAAAATTTCAAAAAATTTAAAAAAAATTTCACTGGTGCTTCAAAATTTTTGTGGTAATCAGTCCGCCTTGTCTAAGCGACAAAAGGGATTGCCTAGTCCAGGAGCAAACGGCTCTTGGGAAAGACATATCAAATCCGTTTACGGCTTGCAATTTGCCCAAAATTGTGTGGTTCATCAACTCCCCGAAAACAAATGAGTTGGCTAGCCCGCAAGATTATGGCTTGTGGTAAAGGCCGTGGAAAAACCATAATTGGTAATCAGCTCACCAAGATGTTGACTATTCCATCAAGAGCTGGCTAGTCCAGAAGCAAACGGCTTTTGGTAAAGACTACTCAAATCCGTTGACAGCTGGTGGTTTGCTCAAAATCACACGGTTATCAGGTGTGCCACAGTTCTTACACCTGGCTACTCCAGAAGTGATGGCTTTTGGTAAAGAGTTTTTCAAATCCATCAAGTTTTCAAAACAGTATTGCTAGGGACTAGCAATAGTTTAGTGTGGGGGATTGATGAGTGCTCAAACACTCATCATTTTTGGTGTAATCTGAACTGGAAAACATACAAAAACACTCAGAAATGCATCAAAATACTAAAAAATATTTCAAAATTGTGTTTTATATGTTTTAGATGCAAAATGAGCAAAAACAGACGAAAAACGTACAAAGTTTGCAAAATTGGCAGTTTCAGTCCCCCAACTTTCAAAAATTGGCAAAACTAGTCCCTGGATATTCAAAATATTGAAAATTATCACCAAAGGTCCTTTTTAAATCATAATTTGTCATATTTAGTCCTTTGGTGAAAAATTGGAAAAGTTTTAGAAATTTACAGTTTGGTCCCTGGAGTTTCAGATTTTGGCAGAATTGGTCCCTGGTGGGATATTTTTGAAAGGAAAATCAATTTTTATCCTTGGAAAATCAAAATGTGTCAAAAATGGTCCTTGGGTAAAAAGTTTTGTGGAAATTACATTTTGGTCCCTCATGTTTGGAAAATTACACAATTGGTCCCCGAGAAACTTAATTTTGGAAAATATTAAATAGTGATCCTTGGGATTATCAAGCATGGCAAGATTGGTCCTTATGATATCTATGGAATGATGACATTTTCAGTCCTTGCATTTTTACTAAATTACATGAATGGTCCTTGTGTAATACTACTTAACCAAATTGGACCTTTGTTGTTTATTCTACCCAAATACCAAACCAAACCAAAAATCCAGTCCAACATAAATAACACCCAAGCCCACATTTTTTTGGCCCAAACCCACTAAAACCTAAACTAATACCCCGTTTACTATCCCACCCTAGTCAAACCAAAAGTCAACCTCCATCCACCTCTTCCCTCCCAAACCACACGTGAACCCTAGGCTGCTACTACTCCAACATCATCATCACAACTCTGCCAACACTCCACCCCTACCCTTGCTCCACTACCTTTCCACCACAATAAAACAAACTACCCCCTGCCAAGCCCTAAAAGCCAAAAGTACAAAGCTCCAACTTTTCCCGCCAAGAAATGATACCAATGGCTGAGATCATGTTAGATAACATCAAGGGATGGGATTGAAGCTCCAGGAACAAGACAAAGAAGGAAACAAACCCTAGTTTTAAGTTTAAGTATAAATAAGTTATTGTATGCCTTGAAAAAGGCAGTAGGTTTTAAGTAGGAAAATTAGAGTAGTATTAGCTTGTAGTTTAATTTTTATTAATTATCTTTACTTTCAATCTCAGTTGTAACTTTTACCTTAAAACTTAATAAAAGTTTTGTTTTTCATAAAAAATTGTCCAAGCTTATTATTTTGCCTAATTTCTACTTATTTTTTATATTTATTGTGTGTTCCATTATTGATTAACCCACGCCTGTTTGCCTTGATTATTTCTTGAAGTAAGCTTAGAATGTAGTTTGTAAGGATGTAGTTTAGAGTTTATTGAACCTGTCTCATATTAGCTTGTAACTGCTCATGGTGTAATAGCTTAATAAGTTGCTTATTCTGTCTTAATTACTGCTTGAAATAATATAGTTTAGCTTAGTATTGGTTAGTTATAATTTAAGGTCAGTTGGTTTAAATTTCACATAGAAACTGTGTCATATTAGCTTGTTATTGCTTTTTGTGTATTAGCTTAACAAGCTTATTATTCAGGGTTAGAATCTACTCTTTAGGATTTATATAACTTATTTAAGAGTGGACTTTCACAAATCTCACCTTATATCAGCTTGTTCTAGTGTTAAACTCAAAACAGTCCACCCTAAAGGGGTGTTTGGCACAAGGGATTCCTAGCTCTCTAACCTGTTTTGTCCATTCTTTTCAGTTTAATCTAGCCATTAGTCATTAGTTAGTAACCATTGTCAAGTAATATCTGTTAGTTCTAGGCAGTTTTTGAAAATTTGATAGCTAGTATCTAAACCTTTCATGTTCAACTGTTTTCTTGTGATAGGCTCATTAGACTCCTACTTTTGCCACTTATGTCATTGTTATTCATTCACTTCAATTAGTGATAGGATATCTTTGCAAGTCAGAAACCACCCAGTCTCATCATTTAGTTCACTGCATCAGCTAAACAGGTTCCAACACCCCTTTGCAGCCTAGTTATTACTTTTACTCATATTGCATCAGTTAATCTAAGCTTAGGTTAGTTTAGTTTAAGTAATTTAGTTGTTCATTATCTAGTACCTTAGTTTCCAAGTCGAAATCCACCAATTTGACCACTTCACCCACTGCATTCAGTTAAGATAAAGCCCAAACCCACTTTGATTCACATTTTTAGTTTGCTTATTTGTAGGACTCATGGTCTGAAATTTAGTGTGTAACTTATTTGCTAGCTTGTTAACATGGTCACATTTTTATTTTAATTTTAGGATTTTATCCCAAGCCTGTGCTTATGCTCAAAGTTGCTCCATTTGAGTAACCTCTGCCCTGCACCCATTCAGTTTTATAGACCCAACTTTGGTGGGACCCGCAGGCCTGACCAGTGGGCCCCACAAGGTAGTTCTTGGCTTATTTGGAAGTCCACTGACCCAGCTTGTAATATCAAATCTCATTTTTCATTTTCAAGCCTATTTGATAAGCTCATTAAGCCTACTAGTTGTCTGCTTTGGTCTGCTTAGATTTTGGGGTCTGATTTGTTGCCTTTGGCTTTATTTTGCTTACTCCTTGTGCTCATTTGCCCTTGTTTGCTTATTTGTAGATTGCTGCCATTAGCATTAGCTTATTTGCCCCATTAGATCAACTCTTAGCTCCTTATTGTAGCTTTTTAGATTTTTAACATAGCATTAATTTTGGCAAACTATCCCAACTGCTTTCTTTTAGATCAAATGTTAGGTTAGTTAGAATAGGATTTAAAGTTAGATGTTTGTTCTATGATTAGCATGCTATATAGTGATCAACTGTTTAAGCTTATTTTAGCTTTTGGAACGTATTTGGTTTGCTTATTATAGGGCTCCAACTCATTATTTGCATGCTTGCTCTGTGCACTCAGGGGTGTTCATAAGCTCCTCAAGAGCTCACCTCTTGAGCTTTTCCTGAGCTTGTGGGCTTTTTGGAAAGCCCACTTAGCTACCTCACCAAATCCAAGCTTCTTTCGGGCTTAAAATTCCTTGCTCATAGCTTATTTTGCCTCACAAGTCTCACTCACCCAACTGAGTATACTGGGCATTTAGTCTATTCACCAAACTTCACAAGCTCATTGTGAGCCCCTCAGCGGGTCCCACCTTGAATTACTTGGTTCTTTAAGAAGCCTACCATCTCAGCTCACTAGTTTCAGACCTTATTTGGGTTTATGAGCTTATTTGATAAGCTTATTTGAACCTTCTTAAAGCCTGCAGGGACTGTTTGTTTTTAGTAGTTGTGGATTTGCTTATTTTGTTCTCCTAGCTTATTTGTTGTTATTTTTCTTGATGTCTCAGCTTATTTTGGTCTCTTTCAATTGCTTTTATGTTATTTTCAGTTTGGTGTTCAGTTGTAGCTTGTTTGATAGCTTTTTCAGTTTCAAAATTCACTTATTAAGCTTGGTAAGCTTAACTGTGAAGGACATAAGCTTCCACTGAGCTTATTTTTAAGTTCCACAGATTTTTCCTTCACAAAAGTTCTTTATTATTGTTGTTAAATCAGTTGTGTAAAGAGGAAATTCAAAAATAAAAATGTTTTGCAGAATGGTCATAAGCCAGATTTGAACCCTAGACCTCTTGGGTTGACCTGGTCAACGCCAGACCAAAGGGGTGCACCATCTGGGCTACCCAGTCCTTAGTTTAATTTCTTTTCTCAGTTATTTATATAGAAGTCAAGTTTCTATTAGCTCATATAAGCTAATAAGCTGTTTCCAGCTTATTAATAAACTTATCACCTCTTTTATATTTTTCCTAGCATTAGTGTACCATTTAGTATTTTTATAAAAAGTTTTATAATTTTCACTGCTCATATAGTATTTATTATAATTTAAATTAGCTTTATTAGTATTTAAATAGATTTTAATTGATAATAATTAAATAAAAAGTCAAAAAAATAATTTTCTTTTTTCTAAAATTTTCTTTTATCATTAGGATCGTAAAAATATAATTTTCATGTCCATAGGGTTAGCGTAGCATAAAATTCACTTTTTATTTCGCGCACTCGCGTTTATTTTAAGTTTAACTCGCGTTTTATTTAAATAACTTTCACGTTTTTAAATTTAGGTTACGTAGTTTGTAAAATTAGAAAAACCAAAAACATAAATAAAGTGATAGCTTCTATTTAAGCCGTTTGGCTTATTTTTCTGCTTACGTATAAGCAATTTCTGATTTTAAGTTTTTTTTAGAGTGCGTTTTAAGTTAACTAGGTTTCACGTAATTGTTAATATAGTTTGTTTAAATCATTTTCCTTCGTATTCCCTTAGTGTAATCATTCAAACCCATATATACCCTTTCCCGTCCAAATTCACCCGATCAAATAACCGTTTTGATTACAATTCACACCTCGTCGGGACATACGACCCGGGGAAACCTTATACTTCCGCGGAGCATTGACTCTAAGCAGTTTGACTTGGTTGACCATTCCTTGGTCAATATAAGTTAGGTGGTTCGGGCTCAATCAACTTTTGGCGCCGCTGCCGGGGAGGTTGTGCGCTTTTATCTAAACGGTTTTTCTGATTAGTGTCTTTGGAATTCGTTCCATTGTACATTTATCCATCCTTGTTCATATTTTCATAAAAACAAAACCCAAAAACATTTTCTTTCCTATTTGTACAATATGTTTATCCAAAAACCCAAAAATATTCACCTTTACCCTCTCGCACCTTTGATTCTTCATCCCTACCCCTCCCAAACCATTTGATTCTTTCTATGTCTCATCCACACTTTCTGGTTTGCCAGTGGTGTGGTAGTTCTCATAATGGTGGTAATTGCCCCGGTTGTGGCATGGTAGAGTCAGGAAACGGGTCTGTCTATAACCAAGATCCCTATTCTTACCATGACACCACTGATTCATTCCACCAGCTACCACACCATCAGTCTCAGCAGTTTTACTGTTGTGAGTACTGTGGTGGTTCACACTACAGTTCTGATTGTCAATCGGGAAACACGCTTGTCTATGAGCAGTTTCCTGATAACGGTTATGACTCTAGCACGTACAACCCACAGATTGCGCTGGGTCCCACAGATTGCGCCAACTTGTTAGTGCAAAAAGTGTGGCTGGGTTAAGATTGGGCTTAGTTCGTGTGGGCCGTCCTTGATGGCTCATCCGCTATGTGACTTATGCTCTAATCCAAGTAGTAGATTGAATCCCTGCACAAACAAAGGTAAACCGTTAGCCTTATCGTGGGGACGGACCCCACGATTAAGCTCCGGCGTAAGAGTAAGTACTCATGTTGACAGAGAAATATGTGTGTATTGGGATGAGTTAGAAAGTCATACCTCGAGAATGTGTACCGAGGTTACCTTTTATAGGTGGTCGAAATGCTAGGGTTCCCTAGTATTTCGCATATTGCTGTAGTGGTCGAGATGGGACCCTTGTCTGGCAAGGATTCGTAGCTTAATCGATGATTTCGGACGTGGACCATTTTCAGACCGTAGGCTGGTCCGTGAGCGTACTTCGGGGGTGCCGCTCGAGTGGTCTATACACGTCCTGTATGTCCGGACTGCACTGCTTGTGGCTTGGGCTTTAGTCATATCAGGTTTGTTAAGCTGGGGCCCGGTTTGTTTGTTGGGCTAGAGCCTGGTTATGCGTAATGTTATCCAGGCACAATAATATATAGTCCAGGCCCGGTTGTATAGCGTATTCCAGGCCCAGTACCAGGCCTAGTAAGCCTGCTATCCGTACTATACGTCATAAATGATGCACCAATTTTTATAACTGAGATGTACTAAAAAAAGTGCATCGCGGTTATAAAATTTTGGCGGGTAAATTTGTGGCCCGAAAAAAAAATTTTGCCCCACAAAAAATTTTTTTTGCGGGATTTTTTATCTTTTTTTTTTTTGGGGGGGGGGGGGGGGGTTGGGGGTGGAGGTGGGGGTATGTTTCAAAACATACCCTTGAAGTTTGAGATGTTTCAAATTCGACCTTATATCTTTTTTTCTCACTTTTCAATCCAAACAATTTTTTCTATAACCCTACCCTATATATATATATATATATATATATATATATATATATATATATATATATATATATATATATATATATATATATATATATATAGGGTAAGGTTCTAGAGAAAAGTCCACTTTGGTAGAAAAGTGAGAAAAAAAGTGATAGGGTTTAATTTGAAACATCTCAAACTTCATGGGTATGTTTCGAAACATACCCCCACTCCACCCCACCCCACCCCCCCCTCCCCCCCCCCCCCCCCCCCGCACCCGCCCCCCAAAATTTATAACCCTGATGCACCAATTTTTAAAACTGAGATGCACTAAAAAAAAAGTACATCAGGGTTATAAATTTTTGGCCAAAAAAAAAAATTTTTTTTTTGGCGGGAAATTTTTTTTTTCCGGGGGGGGGGGGGGGGGGTGGGGGGTAGGGTGCGAATTTACAAAACCTCCTTAAAGAATGAAGGAAAATACAATTAGGTCCCTGTAGTTTGGTGTGAAAATAAGGAGGGGCTGATTTGTACACTTTTCTACCAAAGTGGACTTTTTTCATGAACCCACCTCTATATATATATATATATATATATATATATATATATATATATATATATATATATATATTTGTAGTTCATGAAAATTTGAATAATTCAATTTTGGTATACGTGCGTGTAGGTGATGGGAAACTAAAAAATATGTGACGCCGACCTTGACTTGCCCAATTGTACTGCGGAATATTGCCTGAGTCGTTGTAAAGCTTGGTTTGGAAATAGCGCCAAAGGGTTATGTAAAACGAATAATACGAAGTGTCGTTGTTTTTGGTTTTGTAAAAAAAATAATCATAAATAAATTAAATAAGTAGTTCTGTTTAACTTAGGAGTTATGATATTTTAATGCTCTCTTTATTGAATTTGTAAAAATTATTTGGATCTAAGCTATTTCAAATTGTAAGAGTAACTTGTTCAATGAGTTAGCTAAAAACTTATGAGTTTTGGTTATGCTCTTGATATGAATGGGTACATTGTGAAACAAATCAAATGGAAATGAAATTTGTGACTCAATTAATATGTAAAAGTGAGACAGTCTATGTGCAAATTAAATGCGTAAATTATTGATTAAATACAAAGTTATTCACTACTACAAAAAATAGGCTTTAGATACGATCTTTTAGGCTTTTGGTATGGTTTTTGAACTGTACAAAATATTGGCTTACCAAAAATAAAACATTTTCTTGGTACGGATTGGTACGATATTGAAAATGCTCTTTTACCAAATGCTCTTCCAGCAAGGGTCTTACAAACTAAACTAGCGTTAGTGATGAAAATTACTTTACTAACCATTACTTTTAATGAAAGTGTATCTCATTATAAGAGTCTGGCTCGTTTACTAAAATAAAGTTCTTTCAATTTATTTTATTTACAAACACTAATGTATGCACGATTATTTCCAAACATTGAAATGTACAAGTGAAATTTCTTTTATTTTGACCCAAACAATGTTCATTGCTGCTATAACCTGACCCAAACACTCTTTATTGCTGCAGTAACCTAATCCAAAAGCGCCTTATTCGCTAATTATTCTAGACTTCATTCCTTACGAGTAACCGCACCTCCTCACTAACATCGCTTCGGCACTAACACTAACTGAATCAGGAGGACGTGATTCCTTTTTAATGGATGGGTGATGTAACACCCGTGAAAATTTCAGATCATTAAATTACTATTTATATTTACTCATTATTCTATTTTAAATAAATTTACTTTTATTTTCGGAAAAGTTACCTACGTACGTCGTAACACATACAATTAATTCAAACCGACACTAAACTATGCCCAGTATACACTTTCTATTTACTTTTGGTTCCTTACAATCCTATTTTAATAGTCCTAATTTAATTTGCCAATTTTACATAAACCTTGCACCATTTACGTTTTACGCAATTTAAATCTACGTTTTTAGGTTTTAACCACGTTTAAACCCTTCGATGAACTCACCACTCATCTAAGCTACTAAAATAGGTTATGTTAACAAGTTTTAAGTTTTTTCTATGTTTTACATTTTATTACTACCCGGTTTTACATTTCGCGTAAAAACCTCACGTTTGCAATTACCGGGAGGAAACTACACATTGTAACTCACTAGTTATCAAATCTACACAACAAAACCTGTTGATATAAATAATGCCTAAAAATGTTATTAACATGTATCGATATCTCTATGTTTTGGTAATCACAAAACGTAAACTCATTGAACTATAAATTATGACGTAAACAAGTATTTAGTCATAAATATTAATTTCAACATCCAAATCACTTAATGTATGAATAAACAAAGTGTCTAATGCATTCTATGATCAAAGAAACATTTTCTTAATCAGAGTTTTATAAAATGTCACAAATATTTTTTATTTTTTAGAAAATCATTTTTGGTATTAAATAAATATGTTTAATTAACCATAAATATATGAATTCAAGTTTTCAACCAAAAATGGCAAAAATATTTTAGAAAAAAGCTTCCCCACTAAAAGACAAAGCTGGGCAACGTTCAAGAGGGGCAGCCCCCTTAATTAACTAGGCGGCCCCCTTAATTATTAAGGGGAACGGCTACGCTCCTGAGGTCCCCAGCTTTGCCTATAAATACTGGGTGATTCCTGCATTTTTTCCTCACCTTTTACACTCTAAACTTTTTGATCTAAATCTCCTTTCCTATTCTCATTAACCCTTTGATCATATAATCATAAGCTTTTATTTTCAAGTGATTCAAGCTTCAACCTTTCTAGTGCAAGATAAGAATACTTCAAATCCTTCAAGACAAGAAGTATTATAACTTGGTGTGATCTCTACATCTAAATTGTTTGTGCATCATCATTTGTATATAATTCATCCATTTATGTATAAGTTGTGAATATTAGTTAGATAGGTATAAGCATAAGGAATTAGGCTAGTAAGGTGTGAAGGTAGAAATGTTATGAAGAGATTGTGGTGTGTAATTAGTATAGGTGTGAAGAAGTTGTGGTGTGATTAACTAGTGCTTAGGTGTGAAGAAGTTGTGAAGTAGTTGTGAAGAAGGTGTGAAGAAGTTGTGGTGTGATAAGTGGTGTGTAAGGTTTTCTCTGCCATAAGGGAGCTTGTTTACATAGTGAAGAAAACTCTCGAGTTAGGTGCTTGGGGAGTGGAGTAGGGCAAGGAAGGTGTCCTTGTAGCCGAACCACTATAAATCTCTTGTCTCGCGGTTCAATCTTTCCATCTCTCATTCACTACTTTACTTACTTTGTTATTTAGTCTATATACATATATACCTGTTGATATTGTGCAAGAGTAGATTTCACATAAACTAGTATCAACATTTTTTGAAACAAAGTTTTTATAAAATTAAAAAGACGTAAAACTATTCAACCCCCCTTCTAGTTTTCCACAATTGGTAATATCATTGATTTTTCTGGTAGATTCACGTCGGGTATCATTATTTCGGCTTCGTGATTTGGTTAGTGTGAAGAACTTGCATACGTGAGATGATCTTGTTGATTTCTTGCATTTCACCCGAAAGAACATTTTGCACTTCATTGAGAATGGAAGAAATAGTGTACTCCTAGAGGGATTTATCTAATATTTTGGACATTGGTCGTATGGATTCGTGCCAAGTATGCAGGATACTTGTTGAGCGATTTATTGGGTCGATGAACATTGGTTGGATAGATTCGTGCAGGGTATTATTATTCGACTTTATTTATGTGCTTGAAAGTTTATCTCAATGAAGAAGACAAAGAAGCTTTCCATGTGTACTTCAGTATCTACAACAATTTCCACTGCTACTTCAAAGTCAAAGTAGTGTTCCGAAAGCCGTTTGTTGAGACTTCTAAGATGAATTATGACCTGTCTCTAGGGATAGTTAGGTTTAAGGATGAGAACGATGAGATAGCTTACCAAATGCCCTATAAGATTGAACAATTTCATCTTTTATCAAACATCGAAAAGGAACACACGCAAGCGGTCTACTATAGGAATGATGAGGATAGACGTAGAGGAGTAGACTATGTTATGAATAAAAATATTTTGTTTTTACAAGGAATGCTTGCAACTAGGTCCGAAATACAAAACTAAAATCGATGATGACCTAGGAACCGTGACCTATGACGAGGTCATGTAATAGCCCTTAATCTTGAGTCTAGCTACAAGACTTGTAATAAAGAAAAGCGCTTCTTGGGAGGCAACCTAGGTTTTATTTTTTTTGTTTGATCGTTTGTTTATTTGATTTTATTTGCTTCCGTATGCATGCTTTATTTTTATTGTTTGTGGATCATGATTCATAATAAATTGTGAAAATTCTTTACCTTGTTGTTTGTTTTAACTTCATAAAAAGGTATTTTGCAAAAGCTAAGTGTAAGGGAAATCTAAATTTGTTTTTAAAGAACGGAATTGGACATGAACCACAACAATATTAAATGAACATGTATATTAGTATTTTTTTGAGTCAAATGCATGTATCGAGTCATAATGATGTTTTGCAGGAATTCCAGGAATTAAGGCGTGAGTTTTTCCAGAAATTTTCCGGAAACTTAACATGAGATTTCTCTCAGAGCACTCTGACGGCGTCAGGATCATAACCTGACGGCGTCAGGTGTAAAAATCTGAAAATTTTTTGCTAGTTTTGTTTTTCTAACGGAGTCTTAAAGTTTTTATTAATTCTTTAGTTTTATAAACTCTAGGAAATCTGCAAACATTCATTCCACAAGCATTATATCCTTATATATATATAGATTGCCGCCGATTTTACGCGAGGTTTGCCAAGATTGTTTTCTCAGGTTTAACAGGTTATATTGGACAAGAAGATGATTTATATTTCTGGAGGGAAGCTTTCAACGTTCATTTTCTTGGAGGAGGATTTAACCATGTTATCCATTTATCCACACCAAACGAATTAGGGGAGTATTTGTTTCATTCTTTTACCTTCATTACTTTTACATCTTTTTTATTGAACATTGGGGACAATGTTTAGCTTAAGTGTAAATGATGATACCTTAGAGGATGCAATTACACTTGAGTTTGTTTGTTCAATAGTAGGCGTGCAATAAAACTAAGGGAAACACTTGTTAGGGTAATTTTAGAGCCAAATTTAAATTTTTTTACAACATTTAGGAGTGAAGCTTTAGCCTTAATGAGCGTCTCATGGATAGGAGTTGTATGACTAGCACTAAAACCGTACCACTAAAAAAAAATTTACACCCAAATATGTGAGGTTCACCTTTAGATTTGTTAGGAAAAGCATTCATTATTAGTGCTTATGAGTATACCGGTAGCACTTAGATTCTAGAACTTACGTTAGTGATGAATCCTAAGTCCGCTCGTGAGACTACATTCGTGTAGTTAAGATTTACTACATGATAAGAGGTATTAGGATCACCCTTGTATTAAACCTGTATTATAATTACTTGACCAATAAAGTCATAGTTACTTGACTAATAAAGTCAATTAATTTTCCCACACCTTTGCGTTGTACTCATTTTTAGTACACGATACCCCTAGTACACCCCTCCGAGACTATCTTTTTCGTTTCTAACTTTAAGCATTTTACTTAAAGGAAGAATTTGTTTACAATCCCCCCCCCAAATGTGCAACCAAATCGCCTTAGCCTTTCGTTTATGCACTCATCTTTAGTGCATTATTGTTACATGTCTTAAACCCTTAGTTAATTGTCTAATTGATTACATGGTTGCTAAGTCGAGTCATATCTTGTACATATTGTTTTGGGACAATTGGGACTCATGGGTAAAGTACTATTGTTATGGAGTAATGGGGAAGAACATCATTTATTACCCCCATATGTGCGTTAATCTTAAAAAGTACTCCAAGTGTTTTGATTATCTTGATTCGAGTCATTAGAATAGTTGATTCTAAAGTATGTAAAAGTTCAAGTGTAAGAGGAATGCAAATTCCCTATGATGTATTATTTTGGATGGTAGGGTAAGAGTGTATGCAAAAAAAATAAAAAAAAAACAAATAAAATATAAATAAAAAAATAAAAAAAGAAAAAGAAAGAGAAAAAAACATACGAACTACCATCCCGTTTCCTTTTATGTTTATTTTATGTTATTGTTAGTTTTTGATTAGCTTAAGTCGAGTCGAGTCTTGGCTTAGCAACACCACATTGTACATGTAATTAACAAAGATGATTAACTCGCCACCAGTAAATATTGCCTTTATCCAACAAAACCGTGTTTATCATATCCCCACACCTCACGTTAGAACCCTTTAAAAAGACCTCTTTGATAGTTTATCCTAGGTACTTACGCCAAGTGGTGGAGGTTTGATCCTTTCCGAGGCCTATGGTAATCTATTTGCTATGACAGGTAGTGAGAGATGTTTTCCATTTCCATATTGTGATATATAGTTTATTACACCCGAGAGATGTGAGTATCTAAACACTATTTGTGAGGTGCTAGTGTATAATTTCCGTGCTTGTTTTTGGTTGAAGTGGAGCAATTATTTGTTGCAATTACTTTTATATTAGTGTTAAATGACCCTAACTTGTATTTTGATTAGAATAAAAGCACATTTGCTTGAGGACAAGCAAATCTCAAGTGTAAGGGTATTTGATGAGACGAAAAGTGTACCACTTTTGGGGGGTCATTTAAGACCAAAGTCGAGATTATTTGATCAAATATTGCCTTAAATCGTTCCTTTTGTCATTTTAGGTACTTTTGAGAGGAAATTTACAAAAGGAAGCATTTTGGACGTTTTTGGAGCGAAAAAGTGAACAAAACGACAAAGTCTCAAAATCATGCTGAAAATTGTACATGACGGCGTCACAGGTTGCTAGTGATGGCGTCAAGACTTGACAAAGAGGTGGATAAATCAAATACACGTGACGCGCCAGAGAGTTTTCCAAAGGAGTCGTGACGGCGTCACCCTTTAGGGTCGCCAAGGCCGTCACGTATTGTCACAAAGAGAGACAGCCCAGAGTATGCAAAGAGTGACGGCGTCAGAAGTGGATCTAGGCAATACGAGTATTATTTCTGCGGCGAGTTGACTGATGACGTATAGTCTATATTCGGATCACGAACCCAACTGATAAACATTACTAATGCCCAAAGCCCACCACGAATGGGCTATCATAACAATGATGTGGGCCACCATGCTAACGGTTTAGGCTCACGAAAGCCCAAACCCAAAATTATTTATGGTTTGATATAGATATCTCTTATTTAAGGGATATATCTCAAACCGGATATAGACCGAAGAGTAAGGAGCACGTATCCAATAAGGATTTCGTGCCTATATAAAGAATATCATAAATCTCGTTAAAGGTACGGCTTACAACCCTAACTCTTCAACATAACCCTAAAAACCGATTACTTACTCTCACCCTGGAGGATAATCGTGGGAAACAATCCCACGATAGGCCTAACGGTGTTTGTTTGTTTTCTTAGTGCGCAGGTCTCAAGCATTAAGATCGAATTGGTACAAGAACAGGAACCCAAATAAGGAACGCCCAACTTTTGTATCAACAAGTGGCGCCATTCGTGGGACCCTACACTAAGAACTAGAATGACGAAGCACAAAAACTCAAGCCATCGGACTCCGTAGTTGGAAAAAACACATGGTGACTCCCAGAGGAGGAAGAATCAAGATTCGATCCCTCGACAGGCCTCTGGATCTACCAGCGCACCTGGTCACAAAGAAACGAGCCCAACCCTACCTCTCCCAACGGTAGAATTGCCCACAGGGGCTGCTCAGACCACCATAGTGGTTCCAAGCACTGAAGAACTTCAGCGCACTCTCTTCAATACTCCCCATCAAACAGCACCCCTCGTGGACAACACTGCGCCACCAGGCGTGCCTAACAGAGATAGGGGACCTAATACGGAAGCAAATATCCTTGCACTGGAAGAGAACGCGCCTGAGCTAACGTTAAGTAATTTTGTATCCCAAAATTACGAAACTTTAACCAACCTCATGCAAGAGGAAGCAAGGAGAAGTTCAAGTCAGAGCCTACAAGCCCGGCTTAACTTTAATCCTGAGTACGAAACATCCCCATCACGCTACCAGAAGGAGGGGCGTGAGAGGCGTAGCAATGTCCACGATAGACTTGGTACATCATCTGATTCACAATACTCGGAGGAGTACGAGGACAACAAGAGGCGTACCAATGTCCACGCTAGATTTGGTAATCGCAGGATGCAAGATAGACTTGGACGACAACGCTCACCGAGCGAGAGCTCTTCAAGGTCTGGAAGCAGAAAAATCCATGATAGACTGGGAAGACGAATTTCCCCAAGTGAAAGCCCCTCAAGCTCAGACTCCGAGGAAAAACGGCGTAAGCGCCGCAGAAGAGAGAACTCTTCCTCAAGTGACTCCTCAGACAATGAGCACAAAGAGACAGGACACTGGAAGTCCAGAGGAAGACACCGCGAGGAAGAGGACTCTTCCTTGGCGCCGCCAAAAAATTGATGCATTCACACGGCACATCAGCGATTATGTAGATCACAAGAAAAGGCGCATGCCCACCAATGTTAAAACATATGACGGAACAGGGGATCCTGATGATCACCTAAAAATTTTCGAATCCACTGCTGCTATCGAAAACTGGCCACAACCCGTGTGGTGCCATATGTTAAACTTCACCTTGGTAGGGAATGCGCGAACTTGGTTCAGCAAGCTTCCACGAAGAAGCATAACCGGGTTTGAAGAGTTGCGAAAAGCATTCCGTTTGAACTTCACTCAAAGAAAGAAGTATGCCAAGAACCCTGTTGAACTGGCCAGAGTCAAACAGCGCCTAGGGGAATCAACAAGTGCTTACGTGGAGCGTTTTAAAGATGAATGTATACTCGTCAAGGCGTGTCCGGAAGTGCTGAAAATCTCAAGGTTCATGAATGGGATTAATAACCCAGAACTCATTAGGAAATTAAATGATAAGGTTTCATAAACCTTTGATGAACTAATGAAGCGCACAAGGTCCTTCATCCAAGGAGAAGCAGCTGCTGCGGATAGCAAAAAAGGCTACTCAAATTATAGGCAGCAAGAACAGCCTAGGAGACAATCCAATGATCAGAGTAGCAATCGTAGCAAGAATTATCGCAGTCAGGTAAGCGGACGAGATAATGAGAAATACACCCCCCCCCCCCTCATGAAGTCTCCGAGGGAGATATTTGTAACAGAAGGCGCAAACTTCCCAAAATCACCACCAACGAGTGTGTCCAACTACGACAACTAATTGACAAATTAGTAAAGGATGGTAGAATGGATCACCTCGTTAAGAATATTAAAGAAGGAAAGGATAAACAAAAGAATGGAGGTAAGAAAGAGCCACCCAAAGATAAGGCTGACATTGTTTACATGATACAGTCATGGCAGCGCAAAACGAAGCAAAAAATCAGCCAAAAATTCTCTTTTGGGAATGAAATATCCTTCCCCACTCTAGCTGCGGACAACGCAGTAGTAGAGCCGCTAACCATTGAGATACATACTGGGGGACACGATATCCGTCGCATGTATATTGATGGAGGAGCATCCGCAGACATTCTGTATGAACATTGTTTCAAGAGGATGCGACCTAAGATACAAAGTCAGTTAATTCCGACCACGACGTTGCTGACTGGCTTCACAGGAGAAAAGATATAGCCTATGGGGCAATTGCGCTTACTTGTAGTTGTTGGTGATGAACAACACTCTACAGCAACCTGGATAAACTTTCTGATAATCAAATCTCCTACACCATACAACGGCATCATTGGGAGACCTGGAATATCATCCATGCGCGTTGTACCATCCACAGCACATGGGATGATCAAATTCCCAGTAGAAGGAGGCATTGTCACCCTCTACAATACCACTGTGTCACCTAAAGAATGAAACACAGTAACCAGTGAAGTGGAGAATGTTCCAGAACAGCGCCCAGCTAAATTACCAAACCTAAAATTTTCCATTCATCCTGACTACCCAGATCAACAAATATCAATTGGAGAGTCGCTATCCGACAAAGGCAAAGCAGCTGTGTGCGCACTCTTGAAAAAGAACCTAGATATCTTTGCGTGGGAATCAAAGCACATGACTGGAGTGCCACGATCTATCACAAAGCACAAGCTACAAATCCGACAAGGATATCCTCCAATACGACAGAAAAAGCGCGGCTAAGATCCAGATCGCGTAAAAGCCATCCAGGAAGAAGTACACAAACTTGTAGACGCAGGCATCATGCGAGAAGTCTACTACCATGACTGGCTTTCTAATCCAGTAATGGTAAAGAAGAGTGATGGCAGTTGGAGAATGTGCGTAGACTTTACTGATCTTAATAAAGCATATCCATAGGACTGTTACCCGCTACCAGAGATAGACTGGAAGGTAGAATCTCTGTGTGGATATCCCTTTAAATGTTTCCTAGACGCATACAAAGGGTACCATCAAATTCAGATGGCTGAGGAAGATTAAGAGAAAATAGCCTTGCGCACAAGTCAAGGGGTATATTGCAAATACAAAAATGCCTTTTGGCCTTAAGAACGCGGGCGCAACATATCAGTGTTTGGTGGACAATGCGTTTGAAAAGCAAGTAGGTCGCAACCTAGAAGTTTATGTCGATGACCTTGTTATCAAGAGTCATACTGAGGAAGAATTGGTGCGCGACATTGAGGAAACATCTAGCAGCACTTCCCAAACTTGTTGCACCCCGGCCAGGGGAAGAATTGATTATGTACTTATCTGCAACTCATGGAGCAGTCAACGCAGTGCTATTAACAAATAGGAACTCCGTTCAAATACCAATATAATTTGTAAGCAACGCACTCAAGAAGAGAGAGACTAACTATACTGCCATGGAAAAGCTGGTCCTAGCTCTAGTATTTGCAGCTAAGAGACTGCGCAGATACTTCCAAGCGCACCCAATAGCTGTAATTACGGACCAACCAATCAAGCAAGTTATCTCTAAACCTAACGCATCGGGACGGCTACAAAAATGGATTGTGTTGTTGAGCGAGCATAACATCTCTTATAGACCGCGCACTGCGATTAAAGGACAGATCTCGTGTGAGGATGGATCAGGCGCATGCCTTATTCTCACTAATCCAGATGGAACGAAATTCACTTACGCATTACGTTTTGAATACACAGCCACAAATAATGAGGCAGAATATGAAGCCCTACTTGCGGGACTACGCATTGCAACTCAAATGGGTGTACGCAACCTAGAGGCAAATATAGATTCCCGACTAGTAGCAAATCACGTGCTAGGCGAATATGTGGCTAAGGAGGAACATATGATCCAATACCTCGAGAAGACGAAGTCTCTAATCCAGAATTTTGACATGTTCACCATTAAACAAGTCCCTAGAGGAGAAAATAGGAAAGAAGATGCGCTTAGCAAGATCGCATCTACAAGCTTTGCGCACCTGTCAAAACAGGTATTGGTAGAAACTCTGAAGGATAAATCAATCTCGGAGATGGAAATATCCATGGTGATAGAGGAACAGGATCCTACGTGGATGAAACCTATCATTGAGTTCATAAGTAAAGGGATCTTGCCACAAGAACAGAAGGACGCTCGTAGGGTACGACGCACAGCGCAGAGATTTGAACTCCGAGACAGCATCCTATATAGACGTTCGTTCCTACAACCATGGCTCCGGTGCGTTGGACCTCTTCAGGCAGATTACGTACTCTGACAGATTCATGCTGGTTCATGTAGTATGCACTCGGGACCAAGTATGCACACCAGGATACTATCGGCCTACTATGCACCGCAATGCGCGGGATATGATAAAGAAATGTAGCGATTGCCAAGTCCACAGGGCAATCCTACGCTGACCACAACAAGAGCTAACTCCCATCACCTCACCATGGCCATTCTATAAATGGGGCATTGACATCATAGGCCCCTTTCCAGTTGCAGCGGGAGGGATAAAATTCCTCATAGTGGACATAGATTATTTTACTAACTGGATCGAGGCAAGAGCAGTAGCAAGCATCACAGGCAACCAAGTCAAACGCTTCGTTTGGGACAACATTGTATGTCGCTTTGGCCTACCTGGAGAAATTATCTCGGACAACGAAAAACAATTCCGTGATAACCCATTCAAAGACTGGTGCGCGCAATTAAACGTTACAAAACACTTTGCGTCAGTTAAGCACCTACAAACCAATGGTTTGGTTGAACGCGCGAATCGCAGTCTAGGCGAAGGAATACAAGCCCTCCTTGACAAACATAAAGGAATAGGGGTGGATGATTTGTCGCATGTTTTATGGGCGCACCGCACGACAATAAAAACTAGCACTGGCGATACACCATTCTCTCTTGTCTACGGGACAGAAGGTGTCATACCAGCCGAGATTGGAATGCCAACTATCCGCACGGCAGAAGTCAATGTCACAAATAATGACCACGAGCGACACATAGACTTAGATTTGTTGGAAGAAAGGCGCGAACGCCCAGCTATACGCGAAGCAAAAGCTAAGTAAAAAATGAAGAAGTATTATGATGCAAAAGTCAGGAACACTTCTTTCAGGCCAGGAGACTTTGTGTACCGCGCCAATGATGCAAGCCACGCAGAGGACACGGGCAAGCTTGGACCCAAGTGGGAAGGACCCTATGAGGTCACAGAAACACTAGGCAACGACGCGTACAAGTTACGTGATATGGAAGGCCATGAGCTAGCATGCACGTGGAACATCTGCAATATCAAGAGATGCTATCTTTAGGACAGGCTACGACCCACGCATAGACAACTTTGCACTTTAGTAAGTGCCCAATAAATGTCTGTGTACTTGATTTTTCTTTTTTAGGGAATTGTCTTTTATTTTCAAAAACTTGCAAGTATTAATAAAACGTTGTGGTTTCTAGCTAACTCTATAACACATTTAACCTTGTTGCTTACATATTTTCTTATGTCTCAATATTGTTACTTTATATTTTGCCTACATGGCGTGCATGCACTTAATAAGACTTACAATGGCAGAAAGGATGAGTAAACCTACTAAATAACTCGTTGAGTACGAGGGTTGCAAACCCATCAACAATTGGATCACGCATCCTTGCTAAACACCTTACTTTCAAGACGTTGAAGTAAGTTTAAATGCGCATCCCACAAAGGATACACAACATAATGTACACCATACATGTTTAGCAATTTACGAGCCACGACTCATGGTAATTTGATATAGTATTTGCAAGACAATGCAAGCCTATCCATACACTTATGATTTTTTTTGTTAAGTTATGCACTTAATACAAGTCATCCTAAGTATGTCTCAATTTCAATTTAACTCTTGGATAGTCTTTTACAAAAAAGAACAATATTCTAAGTACAAAATGATACAAACAAGACGTACAAAAAAGTTAAATATTATTATAAGAACCACCAGTTTATACAAAATTACATACACAAAAATCCATAGATATCTACATACTATGAGCACGTCTATGACTTGAGCTACTAGCTGTAGACGCTAACTCCCCAGCCTCACTCAGCCTTTACAGCAGGCTGCTATCATCCTGAGATACCGTCGGTACGCTGACGGGAATCCCATCAGACATAGGGAGATGGGCTGCGCCAACACCGCAGAGAATAGCATTCCCTTCCACACCGCAGGGAATCCCATCAGACATAGGGAGATGTGTTTGGCCAGAGTCAGGCCCTGCATGATCACACTGATAGGATAATCTTGATCATGCTCTAATCGGGCGATATGAGGAAAGTTGAAGACCTTCATCTTCTCCATGGCCTCCACAAGGTCATCAAAAGCATTCGCCTTATACCAAGGCACTTCTGCAAGCGGCACGGTTAGCATCTTGCTCTCATGAAGTTCCTCCGTAGCCTGAGCCTTGCCACGTGCCATGGCGCACTCCACAACCTTCCCAAAGGCCTCCACAACTTCCTGGGACTCCAGCGTGCCCATGGCAGCCAAGCGCAGACCATGGCTGATCAACCACCTGTAAATACAACAACGCACGCGTTAGAAGATAAAGAGCATTTAGGCACATAGAGTTGGAAAAAGAATTCACAAAGAGAATACATACCTGCGCTCAACAATAGTAGACATAAGATGAGGATACAACTCCTCATCATACTCGATACTCAACTTACGCAGCTTGCTCTCCTACACCTACAGAGCCGTCTCCATACGCTCGCGGAATTCATCAATCAAGGCGAAATGCTTGCTCCTATTTTCTTGCAAGTACTTAAACCACCAGGTGCAGCTATACCTGTACTGCTCAGCAGCAGCACGCTCGCGCTTCAGATCCACCATCAAGGACAGCTTTCTCATCAGCAAGCCTCCTAGCATGCGCAGTGGTGGACTCTACGTCAGTCCGCGCATCAGCCAACTGCCCCCTCAGTAGTGCAATCTCTTCATCCTTCTGAGCGAGACTGCTACTTTCACCAACATACCGAGCCTTGAGTTGAGTGACCAACTCAGCCTGACGCTCAGCAGCCTTGCGCTTAGAACCTCGGCGCTCCTCTTCAGAGTCGGTGTCAACTTTGAGGATACCAACACTATCAGACGACTCAATGCGCACGGGCTCAGGAGCCGCCACTCCTTGCGCAGGCACAGTCTGCACTAGAGTTGCATTCACAACCGGTCGCGCACTCTCAGAGGACTCTTCTTGCGCAGGCTCCAGAAGACGCCCAGCGGTAGCCTCCAAGATAGGAAACTCACCCTCCCTTAGGGGGCGCACACCCACAGTTACCTGCGTGGGCTTTGTCAATCTCACCACGGAAAACAGATCCATCTCTGCGCAACACATGAACGAACAAGAAAAGAACAAGTTAGTTGATAAAATCAAAATATACAAGAACGCTTACATTATAAATGCGAGGATAAGAAAGGACAAGCACCCACCCCGACCACTTCCATCCAAAAATGTTGGCACTTCATCACTTCCCCCGAAGTAGTTGCGACTCATTCCCATGTGAACCAGAAACTCCTCGGGATAGGAGTTGATTGGGATGCGGTTACCATTAATGGTCTCCGCATCCTCCACGTTGTACGTACCGGGATCTGGGTGCTCATCCTTTGGAAGCCCCCCTTGGGTATAAAACTCAGAGAGCGTGGTGAATACCCTATCATCTATCCAAAAAAAGCTTTCCCTCCAACCCCTAAGGGTGTCTATTTTATTAGTGTAACACTGATAGCGCCCTGGGCGCTTTGAAAATGTTACCTACCCGTTCGACCACGATGTGTGGTAAAACGCGCGAAAGAGGTTGATAGTGGGATTTATCGCAAGTAAGCGACAATTTACCTCAAAATTTGTTATTTTTGCCGCACCTATACATTGCAGCTGAGAGATATGCAGACGGTAGAAGTTGAGCACGTCGCTGATGAGTGCTCAAACACTCATCATTTTTGATCAAATCTGAACTACAAAACATACAAAAACAATCAAAAAGTCATCAAAATACTTAAATTATCCCAGGGATTGTGTTTTATGTGTTTTAAATGCAAAATAAGCAAAAACAAATGAAAAATGATCAAAGTTTGCAATATTGGTAGTTTCAGTCCCCCCCAAGTTTCAAAACTTGTCAAAAATAGTCCCTATGCATTTATTTTGAAAGAAAAGTCAACCCAAGTCTTTTGAAAGTCAATAATAAAAAAATAAGATACTTGGGTCAAAAGTTTCAAAAGTTGACATGTTTGGTCCTTCAAATTTCAAATTTGTCAAAAATAGTCCTTGGGAATTTTGAAAAGTGGAAAATTGCAAAATTGGTTCTTGGATTGTTAATACTTGGCAATATTGGTCCTTTGGATAGTTTTGTGGAATATGCAATATCAGCCCTCAAAGTTTGGTCAATTTACATATTTGGTCCTTGTGTTTTGCTATTAAACCAACCGGACCTTTAATATCTTTAATCCAATACCAAACCAAACCAATTCCAAAGCCCAGCCAACACCCCCAAGCCCATCACCACATCCCTAGCACAACTTCCTTTTTAATATCAAACCACAGGGTCAAAACGTCAAACCCATGGTCAAAGGACCGGTCAACTCCACCCCTAACCTCTTTTTCCCCCGTTTTTCAGGCATACTGTCTCCCCCCCCCTCCACCTTTTTACCAAACAAACCCTCTACAATAAATGCACCCCATCTACCAAACCAACCCCCATCACCACCTCATTTATACTCTCCACCAGAACCACTAATTTTGCCCCGTTCTATTCTGGTGCCAAAATACAATCAACAACTCAGATGCATCAAAAGCTAATTGGACGATTGGGATTTAGTCAAGGGTCAAAGGAGAAGCCTAGGGGAGTGCTATTTTTCAAAAGGAAGCCATGTGGAAGAAGTGTGCCCTAATTTAGTCTCGTTATATAAGTAGAAGCTCATGTGAGCCTTAGTATGTATGTAGTAATATAATTTAGTTGTTTTACTATCTATTCCACCTTTTGTAATCTGTTTTCAGTGAATGCAAGTTAAGTTTTAAGTTTTAATATCTTTTTCAATTTTCAAGTTTCAATTGTGAATTCCAAGTTGTTGTTTAAGTTTCATCAGTTGTTCTCAAGGCGTTGTACACTCTCACAAGCTCAAACAATAAGCTTATAGAAGCTCAGTGAGCCTCTATATCAATCAAAAACCAAGTTTTAGTAAATTATTAAAAAAATAAAAAAAAAAATTATAAAAAGCATGTGCAGGGTGAAGAAAGCAAGGAGCACAGTATATTAGGGATGGTTGTGGGTTAGAGACCTCATGGGAGGTCAATAGATTGGTTCATGGTCCTTGGTTCATGATAAATAAACAGGAAGGCATTTGTAAGGCATTTCTTCAAATTTCAAGTTTAATGTTATATTGCTTATTATAGCTTATCACCATGCTTTCTGAGTTTAGTTAGTGAAATTTATTCCTTTTGTAGCTTAAAATTAGTTGTAATATATTTGGAACTCATTGGACCTTAAAAACTTAACTTGACTGTAAAAATTGCATTAGTTGAATTTCTGGGGTATAATACTTATATCCTTGTTTTTTTATGCTTATTTAGGTTCACTTCATCATAATATTGTTTTAGGAGTCAGTTTTATGGCTTGAATTAGTAAAACCATTTGAAATTCATAAAATCAGTTAGTTAATAGGGTGTTTGGATTTAACTGATTTGCTGAGTATTTCTTGGCTTGGTTTGTTAAAACTTGATCAAGCATAATTTTTAGTAGTAAAATAGACTAGGTAACCCAAGTTTTAATGGTAGTAAGTTTTAAAAGTCAAAATCTCTTTTTAATGATCATCACAGTTCACTGTTTAGGTTTAGGGGTGGCATAACGACCATTTAGGCTTAGAACTTGTTAATGTAGCTTATTTTGGTCTTATTATACCTTAAATCATCAAAACCACTCAAGAAATTAGGATCAAAATCCACCAAAGTCAACTTAGGATAACAAGTTAAAAAGTCAAAAATTTGCTTATCTCAGAAATCTCATTTTTTGCAAGAATTGTTTGGAATTTTGTGGATAGATCTAAAACTTGTGCTTTTTACATGTCAAAGTATATCAGCTGAACTACTGAATTTCATCATCAAAACATTTTTGTGAATTTTTGTGTGCAAGTTACAAGCTCTCAAACTCAATTGCAGGGGAAGGACCTCCCTTGTGCACTGCTATCAGGCCAAGTGACCCAGCTTTAGTGGACCCCACAGGCCTAACCAGTGGGCCCCATGACCTGATTATTGGCTTATTAGAAATCCCATAAGCTAGGCTTTTAGGTTTTTAGCTTATTGTGTGGATTAGAATCTTTTTGATAGGGCTGCAAGTGCCCTTTTGTTTGTCCCATTCCCTGAGCAAAGCTGATAACTCAGCTTTTGTACCCAAAGTCCAACCCCCCTCCTGATCTCAATTATGTGACCCAGTGGGTGAAACCTAGGTTTTTAGATAGCCAATAAGCTCAGCTTATTGGCTCAACTCTTTGTTTGGACTTCGAAGGTCTCAAGTGGACCCCACAGGCCCTCAAAGGTGCCCCTTTGGACCTGTTTTTGACTGTTTGGTGTTTAGATTGCTTACTGCTTATGAACTGCTTATTTCTTGTGATTTTTGACTTCATTTAGATGATTATAAGTAGTTGTGAATCTGTTTAAAGCTTGTTTGTGTTTTTAACATCATTTGGTAACATTTACAAATCAATCAAAGTTCTAATAAGCTAAAAAGCTCATCTGTCAAATTAATAAGCTCACCAAATAGCTTATTTTTGATTCTCAGCAAAGTTACCTTCACAAAAGTTATTCAAAATCATTCCATAAGAAGTTGTGAAACAGAAAATTCTAAAAAAATCCAAATTTAATAGAAGTGATAGCTTCTATTTAAGCCAATTGGCTTATTACCTCAGCTTATTTATAAGCTAATCTCATTTTTATATTTTTCCTAGGCTTCTGGTAGTTAAAAATAATTTTAGTAATTTTCTCAGATTTTTCTTGCATCATTTGGTGTTTTTCTTAATTTAAATTAGTTTTTAATAATTAATAAATAGTAAATAATTAATATTAATTAATTAGAAAATCAGAAAAATACAAATTTAGTTTTAAAATTAGTTTTTAGTTATTTTTCATTTTTACAAATTTTATTTTCAAATTTCTAGTGTAATTTCATAAATAATTAGAGTTTAGGTTAATTTAAATAATTAAAAAGTAATTAATAATTAGTTAATAATTAGTAATAATTAATTAAAAAGTCTTAAAAATATATTTTCAGTTCTAAAATTAGTTTTATAGTATTTTAGATTTTTATAAGTTTAAATTTATTTTTCTAGGTTAATTTTATAATTATTTGTATTTTAGGTTAATTTAATTAATTAATATTAAATAGGAAATTAGTATTTATTTAATAATAATTATAAAAATAGTGTAAAAATTAATTTTAATTTTCCAAAAATTTTCTTTAATCATTAGGTTTGTAAAAATATCATTTTTATATCAGTAGCCTTTTTAGATACTCTCACTCACTTTTTATTTACGTACGTTTGTTCCCGTTTTCAGCAAACGTACGTTTTTTAGGTTTTTGCTAGATTCTTCTTAATCTAAATTCAAGTAATCAATCACATAGCTTTCCTAAGCTATTTCCTTTCATAATTCTTAAATAATTCTCATCACAACCATTTTCTGTGAAAAATCAACCGATCAAAAGCACGTTCAGATACAATTCACACCTCGTCAGGGTATAACGACCTGGTGATTTCCTATATTACCCGGAGATTGACTTTAGGCTATTTGACTTTGTTGACCATTCCTTGTTCAATATAAGTTGACTGTTTAGAGCCAATCAAATTTTGGCGCCACTGCCTGGGAGGTGTACGCGTTTCTGCAGCGTCTTTTGAGATTAGTGTTATTTCACGTTCGTCACTGTAAAAATCCACCACTTTTGTAAATTTTCAAAACACAAAAAAGTCATTAACACTTTTCCTAAAGTGTTAAAACACCAAAAAAAAATTAAAAACAACAAAACAGATCATAACGTTTTCTGAATCGGGTTTCTTTTAAGGTGATTCTTAAAGATAAACGATTTTAGATTACGAGACGATACCAAAAATATTGTCCAAAAAGTTTTTCACCCATACACAAAACCCAAGAACATCCGTCTTTTCTTGTGAATAATTATACATAAAAATAAACCGTCGCAAACCAAGGCAGAACACCTACCAACTGGGGGTGTGGATATAATAAGTTCCCAAACCAAAGATTTAAAACTTGCCTTTGTATCCCTGTAAGTGGTGTACCTTTCTTAAAAAAGCCACTTGCTTGTGATTATTGGTTAAATTCACTGTTGATTTGCCTCGATTTTGTTTTGATTGGTTTTTATCCCTAGTGCATGCGCACTCGTTCTTCAAGGTCCACTAGCCCATTACGTGAGCTTGTTAGGAAACCTCGAAGACCTCGTAGACGTTCAGCACCAACAGTCGGATCTGAGATCCGTATTGTTGCCACATCCACTGTCACCATGGCGGAAGACCGCCCCATATGTGAGCTTCTCCAAGCACCCATCGAGGGTTACGGAGATGCCGTTGTTGTTCCAGCCATCGTGGCTGATAATTTTGAGCTCAAAACTGGGTTACTCAATCTTGTAACCTCAAGTCAATTCTACGGTTTTGAGAGGGACGATCCTCATGTTCACATTCGATGGTTCAATAAAATCACATCGACCATCAAGTACAAGAATGTCCCTTGTGAAGCAATCAAACTTCTTCTCTTCCCATTCTACCTCGAGGGACAAGCCCGGATTTGGCTTGAAAAACAACCTCCTTAATCTATTGAGACATGGGAAGATCTTGTGAAAAAATTTATGAATGAATTCTTCCCACCTTCCAAGACCACGAGTCTTAAGAACGAAATCACCAAGTTCACTCAGAAATATGATGAATCTTTTGGTGAAGCGTGGGATCGTTTCAAAGAATTACTTCGCATGTGTCCACATCATGGTTTCTCAGAGTTGATGCAACTCGATACTTTCTACAATGGCATGAGCCAAGCTGATCAGGATTCTCTCAATGCCTCCGCGGGAGGTAATTTGTTGAGTAGAACCACAAAAGAAGCTTTGTAAATCATAGAAAACAAGTCCAAGGTCCGCTCTACACGAAGCAAGCCGATTGTTTCTCAAATCAATGCGGGTCCTTCCACTTCATCTTCTGTGGGTCAATCTAGCACGGATGCTAAGCTTGACAAGCTCACTGAAGCTATTCAAGCTTTGGTTCTCGCCAAACAAAAGAAAGTTTCCTTTCCACAACATCCTCCACCTGCTGAGGTTAAAAAAGTGGAAGTCCGTGTAACCTGTGGTGGACCGCATGCCTACTACAATTGCACAGCTACTGATGGTACTCCATATCAAGCTCATGCTGTTGTCGGGTCCCAAAATCAAGGAGGCAATCAATACCGCCCTCCTATGGACCCGAACTATCGTCCTCATCACTATCCTAGACCTTCCGGTTTTAATCAAAACCAAAATGTCCAAAACCGTGGCCAAAATCAAAATAGAGTGAACCAAGGTTTTCAAAACCAAGGTAACTTCAATCAGGGTCACGGTTTTCAAAATCAAAACCAAGGTTTCCAAAATCAAGGTTTCCAACATCAAAATCAAGGAAACTTTAACCGGAACCAAGGTCAGGGTAATTTCAATCCCGGGAATTATCATGGAAACAACCACCATAATCAAGGGAATTTCCAACATCAAAACCAAGGAAACTTCAACCAAGGTCCCAACCAAAACAATCGAGCTCAAAATTTCAATAACCCACCTCAAGCTATTGTTCCTACTGGGTCTTCATCTGATGAGTTGTTAAAGAAATTTATGAAATCCCAAGAAGAGTTGAACAAGTTGCTGGTCAGCCAGATTTCTGATATCAAGAAGTCTTTAAATGATCGACCCTCGGGCTCAGGTATTACTTTACCGAGCAACACGATCGCTAACCCGAGGGGCGATGCTAAGGCGATCACAACGAGAAGTGGTGCTTCATATGATGAACCCGCGATTCCTACTACCTCTTCTTCCTCTCCTCCAAAGGTAGTGGAACGTGAACCTGAGATGACAAAGGACAAGGTGCAAACTCCTAGCTCACGAAGTACAGCACATGTCCAACCTCAGGTTATTCCAGAAACCAGATGTAAGCCTGGAGTTGTATTTGAACCACCAGAAACTCCAGTGGACAACCCTAAATCCAAAACTTCTATTCCTTATCCATCACGTCTTAATGAACAAAAGCTCCGCGAAAAGGCTAGTCACCAAATGGATAAATTTTTCCAAATCTTCCAAGATTTGCACTTTGACATTAGCTTCGCGGACGCTATTCTCTTGATGCCCAAGTTTGCATCAACAATCAAAAATCTGTTAAGTAATAAGGAAAAACTCTTTGAGATGGCTAGAACTCCCTTGAATGAGCACTGCTCAGCAGTTCTCTTGAAAAAGCTTCCCGAGAAGCTTGGAGACCCCGGAAAATTTCTCATTCCTTGTATTTTCCCGGGGATGGTTGAATGCTTCGCCTTAGCCGATCTAGGTGCTAGCATTAACCTGATGCCATATTCTCGTCCACTTGGCATTGCCGAGGACGTATTCGTTATATATATATATATATATATATATATATATATATATATATATATATATATATATATATATATATATATATATATATATATATATATATATATATATATATGGCAGATTTTGTGATTGTTGACTTTGATGCCGATCCAAGGGTCCCTCTCATTCGTGGAAGGGGATTCCTTAGAACTGGGCGTGCTCTCATCGATGTATTTGAGCAAGAGATCACACTGCGTGTTGGAACGGAAGCCATTACCTTCAACCTCGATCAAACTTCGAGATACTCCTCCAATTATGACTCTGAATCGGTGAACCAAATAGATGTCATCGATATTGCTGCTGAGGAGTATGCTCAAGAGGTTTTAGGTTTCTTTGATGATTCTCCGAGTGAAAACTTCACTCCATCCTCTTACTCCATCATTGCCAATTGTTCTCCTTCCCTCACTCTGTTCGAGGTAAGTGACTTCATTTTAGAATAAATTGAGGCCTTTCTCAAAAGTGATTCGATTCCCGATGGAATCGATAACCAAGAGATTGACCCCGAGAGAGATATTCTCCTGCTTGAGAAATTATTAAACGGAGATCTCTCTCCTCTTCTTGTTCTACCACAAACACTTCATAAAGAGGAAGTAAAAAATGTTGAGAAAACTGATGACTTCCCTGAGGTTGAACTTAAGGACTTGCCGCCTCATCTTGAATATGCATTTCTGGAGGGTGATGATAAATTACCCGTCATAATTGCTAAAGATTTAAGCGTTGAGGAAACGACTGCTCTAATAAAGGTTTTGAAGTCACATAAACAAGCAATTGCTTTGCGACTCTCCGACATCAAGGGCATTGACCCTGAATTTTGTACCCACAAGATTTTAATGGAGGATGACTTCAAACCAGCAGTCCAACAACAAAGAAGGGTGAATCCCAAAATTCATGAGGTCATCAAACAAGAAGTTTTAAAACTTCTTAATGCCAGATTGATTTACCCTATCTCAGACAGTCCTTGGGTGAGCCCAATACATTGTGTTCCAAAAAAGGGTGGCATTACTGTTGTCACAAACGAGGAAAATGAGTTGATTCCAACTCGATTGGTTACGGGTTGGCGTGTCTGCATTGACTATCGCAAGTTAAATGACGCCACCCGCAAAGACCATTTTCCTCTGCCCTTTATGGATCAGATGCTCGAGAGATTAGCGGAGAATGAGTACTATTGCTTCCTCGCTGGTTTCTCGGGTTACTTTCAGATTCCCATTGATCCGCAAGATCAGGAAAAGACCACTTTCACGTGCCCCTATGGAACTTTTGCTTATAAACGTATGCCATTTGGCTTATGTAATGCTCCGGGCACGTTTCAAAGATGTATGATGGCCATATTTTCTGACATGATCGGGAAAACTATGGAGGTCTTTATGGACGATTTTTCGGTCATTGGGGATTCGTTTCAATCATGTCTCTCCCATTTAGACAACATGCTCAAACGTTGTGAAGACACAAAGTTATGTATAAATTGGGAGAAGAGTCACTTTATGGTCAAAGAGGGCATTGTCCTCGGCCATAAAATTTCAAAGAACGGGATTGAGGTTGAAAGAGCCAAAGTGGACGTCATTGAAAAATTACCTCATCCCACAACCGTAAAAGGTGTTAGGAGCTTTTTGGGTCATGCCGGTTTCTATCGTAGGTTCATTCAAGATTTTTCCAAAATCGCCCGGCCTATGACCCATCTCCTCGAGAAGGATGGTCCTTTTATCTTCTCCCCCGAGTGCATCGAAGCTTTTGAAACATTAAAGAAAAAGCTTACTGAGGCACCGATTCTTGTTGCCCCCGATTGGCACTTGCCCTTCGAACTCATGTGTGATGCTAGTGATTATGCGATAGGGGCAGTCTTGGGGCAACGAAAAACAAAACACTTTCAGCCTATACACTATGCCAGCAAAACTATGACCGAGGCTCAAAGTCATTACACCACCACTGAAAAAGAATTATTAGCTGTGGTGTACGCCTTTGAAAACTTTCGGCCATACTTGATATTGACCAAGAGCATAGTGTATACGGATCAATCGGCTTTGAAGTATCTTTTTGCAAAACAAGATGCAAAGCCGAGACTACTCCGTTGGGTTCTCCTCTTGCAAGAATTTGATATCATTATTCGTGATAAAAAAGGAGCCGAGAACCTAGCTGCTGATCATCTCTCCCGTCTTGAAAACCATCACCAAGATGCTTTCGAGAGAAAGGAAATAAACGAAACATTTCGTCTAGAAACCCTCAATGCGGCTTCTTTTCGTGGAGACTCGATTACCCCATGGTTTGCCGACTTTGCAAATTACCATGCGGGTAACTTTGTGGTGAAGGGGATGTCGTCCCAATAGAAAAATAAATTCTTCAAAGATGTAAAACATTACTTCTGGGACGACCCCTACCTGTTCAAAATCTGTGCGGATCAAGTTATCCGGCGGTGTGTTTATGGCCAAGAAGCCACTGAAATTCTCAAGGCTTGTCATGCTGGTCCCACGGGGGGCCACCACAATCTAAATTACACCGCCAAAAAGGTGTTTGATTCCGGTTTCTATTGGCCCACAATCTATAAGGATGCCCAAGAATTGGTCAAGTCCTGTGACCCTTGTCAACGTCACGGGAACATTTCACAAAAGAACGAAATGCCTCAAAATGCAATTCAAGTCTGTGAAATTTTTGACGTATGGGGCATCGACTTTATGGGGCCATTTCTGTCTTCTCATGGTAACAAGTATATACTCGTGGCAGTTGACTATTTGTCAAAATGGGTTGAAGCGAAAGCTTTACCTACAAATGATGCCCGAGTAGTTGTGAAATTGTTGAAAGCTCTTTTTGCCCGATTTGGAACTCCACGTGCTATTATTTGTGATCGTGGTACGCATTTCTGTAATGACAAGTTCGACAAAGTCCTGCAAAAGTATGGTGTAACTCACCGTCTTTCTACTGCGTACCACCCTCAGACAAGTGGATCGTGGTCGGATAAATTAGATGATGGACTCTGGGCTTTCCGTACGGCTTACAAAACACCCATTGGGTGTACGCCTTGCAAACTTGTATACGGGAAAGTGTGCCATCTTCCGATCGAGCTTGAGCACAAAGCCTATTGGGCTCTCAAGCATGCAAATTTTGACCTCAAAACTGCGGGTGATCATAGGAAAGTTCAACTGAATGAATTAAACGAACTTCGTGATCAAGCTTACGAGAACTCTTTAATCTATAAGGAAAAGACAAAGAAGATTCATGACTCCAAAATCAAGAATCGTGTTTTTAACGTTGGTGATCGAGTCCTTCTTTTCAACTCTAGACTCAAGATCTTCTCGGGAAAGCTAAAAACCCGTTGGACTGGTCCATTCACTATCGCGAAGGTTTATCCTTATGGCACCGTCGAATTATCTCAAAATGACGGTCCGAATTTCAAAGTGAATGGACATCGATTGAAACATTACTTTGGAGAGGACATACCATCAATGGTTGTCCCGGATCTCCAAACTTTCCCCAAGGACAATTGAATTCTGGAATCGAGTCAAGCTAGCGACTCGATGAACAAAAACAGTAGCACAATACGGGTTTTCACCCGTATCTCTGATTTCTTTCTACTTTCTACCAACTAAGTGTGGGGGAATGGCCACCCCCTGCTGTTTGAAATGTATATATGTATATACGTTTCAAAAAAAAAAAAAAAAAAAAGTATATATAGAAATAAAGTGAAATATGATGTTTCCACAGTTAGTTTCGAGTACTGCTTTTTTCCGTTCAAAGATTCGGCATAATAGCCGGGACTTTGAATATTGAGGACAATATTCATTTCTAAGTGTGGGGGGAAATTCTAGCAAATTTTATCACAATATATCTTCTAGTACCCCCGTTTTTGGCCAAAATTTTCAAAAATTTTTCACTTTATTTCAAAATTTTTGTGGTTATCAGTCCGCCATGTCTAACCGACAAAGGGATTGGCTAATCCAGGAGCAAACGGCTCTTGGTAAAGATAACTCAAATCCGTTGACGGCTTGCAATTTGCCCAAAATTGTATGGTATTTCAACTTGCCATATCCTAAAAAGTGAAAGAGTTGGCTAGCCCGCAAGATTATGGCTTGTGGTAAAGGCAGTGGAAAGCCATAATTGGTAATCAGCTCACCAAGATGTCGACTGTGTCCATCAAGATTTGGCTAGTCCAGAAGCAAACGGCTTCTGGTAAAGACAAATCAAAACCGTTGAAAGCTGGTGGTTTGCTCAAAATCACATGGTTATCGGTGTACCATGGTTCTTACTTGAACTGAAACATTTGGCTATTCCAAAAGTGATGGCTTTTGGTAAAGAGACTTCAAATCCATCAAGTTTTCTAAAAAGATTGCTAGGGACTAGCAATAGTTTAGTGTGGGGGATTGATGAGTGCTCAAACACTCATAATTTTTTATCAAATCTGAACTGCAAAACATACAAAAATAATCAAAAAGTCATCAAAATACTTAAATTATCCCAGGGATTGTGTTTTATGTGTTTTAAATGCAAAATAAGCAAAAAAAATGAAAAATGATCAAAGTTTGCAATATTGGCAGTTTCAGTCCCCCCAAGTTTCAAAACTTGTCAAAAATAGTCCCTATGCATTTATTTTGAAAGAAAAGTCAACCCAAGTCTTTTGAAAGTCAATAATCACAAAATAAGATACTTGGGTCAAAAGTTTCAAAATTTGACATGTTTGGTCCTTCAAATTTCAAATTTATCAAAAATAGTCCTTGGGAATTTTGAAAAGTGGAAAATTGCAAAATTGGTTCTTAGATTGTTAATACTTGGCAATATTGGTCCTTTGGATAGTTTTGTGGAATATGCAACATCAGCCCTCAAAGTTTGGTCAATTTACACAATTGGTCCTTGTGTTTTGCTATTAAACCAACCGGACCCTTAATATCTTTAATCCAATACCAAACCAAACCAATTCCAAAGCCCAGCCAACACCCCCAAGCCCATCACCACATCCCAAGCCCAACTTCCTTTTTAATATCAAACCACAGGGTCAAAAGGTCAAACCCACGGTCAAAGGACCGGTCAACTCCACCCCTAACCTCTTTTTCCCCCGTTTTTCAGGCATACTGTCTCCCCCCCCCTCCACCTTTTCACCAAACAAACCCTCTACAATAAATGCACCCCATCTACCAAACCAACCCCCACCACCACCTCATTAATACTCTCCACCAGAACCACTAATTTTGCCCCGTTCCATTTTGGCACCAAAATACAATCAACAGCTCTGATGCATCAAAAGCTAATTGGACGATTGGGATTTAGTCAAAGGTCAAAGGAGAAGCCTAGGGGAGTGCTATTTTTGAAAAAGAAGCCATGTGGAAGAAGTGTGCCCTAATTTAGTCTCGTTATATAAGTAGAAGCTCATGTGAGCCTTTGTATGTATGTAGTAATATAATTTAATTGTTTTAGTATCTATTCCACCTTTTGTAATCTGTTTTCAGTGAATGCAAGTTAAGTTTTAAGTTTTAATATCTTTTTCAATTTTCAAGTTTCAATTGTGAATTTCAAGTTGTTGTTTAAGTTTCATCAGTTGTTCTCAAGTCATTGTATACTCTCACAAGCTCAAACAATAAGCTTATAGAAGCTCAGTGAGCCTCTATCAATCAAAAGCATGTGCAGGGTGAAGAAAGCAAGGAGCACAGTATATTAGGGATGGCTGTGGGTTAGAGACCTCATGAGAGGTCAATAGGTTCGTTCATGGTCCTTGGTTCATGATAAATAAGCAGGAAGGCATTTGTAAGGCATTTCTTCAAATTTCAAGTTTAATGTTATATTTCTTATTATAGCTTATCACTGTGCTTTCTGAGTTTAGTTAGTGTAATATATTCCTTTTGTAGCTTAAAATCAGTTGTAATATCTTTGGAACTTATTGGAACTTAAAAACTTAACTTGACAGTATAAATTGCATTAGTTGAATTTCTGGGGTATAATACTTATAGCCTTGTTTGTTTATGCTTATGTAGGTTCACTTCATCATAATATTGTTTTAGGAGTCAGTTTTATGGCTTGAATTAGTAAAACCATTTGAAATTCATAAAATCAGTTAGTTAATAGGGTGTTTGGATTTAACTGATTTGCTGAGTATTTCTTGGCTTGGTTTGTTAAAACTTGTTCAGGCATAATTTTTAGTAGTAAAATAGACTAGGTAACCCAAGTTTTAATGGTAGTAAGTTTTAAAAGTCAAAATCTCTTTTTAATGATCATCACAGTTCACTATTTAGGTTTAGGGGTGGCATAACGACCATTTAGGCTTAGAACTTGTTAATGTAGCTTATTTTGGTCTTATTATACCTTAAATCATCAAAACCACTCAAGAAATTAGGATCAAAATCCACCAAAGTCAACTTAGGATAACAAGTTAAAAAGTCAAAAATTTGCTTATCTCAGAAATCTCATTTTTTGCAAGAATTGTTTTAAATTTTGTGGATAGATCTAAAACTTGTGCTTTTTACATGTGAAAGTATATCAGCTGAACTACTGAATTTCATCATCAAAACATTTTTGTGAATTTTTGTGTGCAAGTTACAAGCTCTCAAACTCAGTTGCAGAGGAAGGACCTCCCCTGTGCACTGCTATCAGGCCAAGTGACCCAACTTTAGTGGACCCCACAGGCCTAACCAGTGGGCCCCATGTGTCACAATTTGTAATTTCAAATCCCTTTTCAGATGTCGAAATTCCACTTCCATATTGGGAAGTTACTATTCACAATTACTATTCACCAATAACTATTCATCATTTTACTATTCATCATTTTTGGTGTCAGTTTGAGATTCCGAGAAGCGTTTAAAAATTTACTATTCACATGACACTATTCATTTCCGGAGAGAAAACACTATTCATGTACTTTATTCATTTCATCGTAAATTTAGTTTACGGGTAATTAAATTCGCGTAACCAGTGAGGTTTAGCTGCGAATTCATGCATCGTCCATATTTACATTCGCGTAACCAGTCGGGTTAAGCTGCGAATTCATGAAATCATCAGTAGGGACACTTCATACGGTCTAGAAATAGATTACATATCATCATAATGACATTTGCATACTATTCCACTCGTAGGATATTCCAATTACTATTTTTGGTATAATTGACTTTTTACGTATGTTTATTTTAAATAAACGTTAACACGCAACCAATAATGTGACTAACATGTCCGACGCTCCCGACTATGATCCTTATATATTTTTATATTCATTTTAATAATATATAAATTATATTATTAATTTACCCGGTATTTTGGAAATTTATTTATTTCGTATCGTAAGTTTAATATAATTACGACGGTTTTCGTAGAAACTAAACAATAATAACCCAAATACTCAATACTTGTACCCAACATATTTTTACAATTTTTATGACTTTATTATGTCCTGGCTAACTTCGTTAAAATTTATTTCTAGTTAACTCGGTACCCGGTATCACCTAAAACTAATAATATCTAACATAATCAACCAAAAGTCCACAAAAATCTTACAAAATCCATGTTTTTCTTCCACCCTCCATGAATTGCCCCCCCCCCCCCCCCCCCCCCCCCTCCTTGAATTGTGGATCTTGCCTCCTTGATATTTTCCACTTTATCATCTTATTATAATTTTCAAGAACTTCTCATTTACACATTCATGTAATAAAATTTACTAGCAAAACTCTCTCTTTTTCTCTTCTGTTTGCTCGGCCAACACAAGAACACAAGGAAGAGTCCATCAATTTTTCAAGATCAAATGTTAATTAAGTCTCATATGTATTTCTAGTTAGGGTTTTGTGTAAAAAACCCAAGGTTCATATACATCTTTCATCAAAAACTCCCTAATCTTTCAAGTAAGTATACAAAACTCATTTTTATAATTTTACCAAGTTCTTATTATGTTCATATGATTTTTATACAAGATCTACATGCATATGTTAGTTTATACCACTCTATATAATTGTTCCTTAGAAGTAGATAATAGGTAGATCCTTGTTAGATCCACTTGATTTATGATGTTTAGGAACCCATGACACCCTAAGAAGGTGTATGGTAAGATTAGACTGTGGAAAACTAGAAGGGGGGTTGAATAGTTTTACGTCCTTTTAAAATTTATAAAAACAAGTTTGTTTTAAAAACTTCGATTCTAGTTTATGTGATTTCAATACTTGCACTATATGAACAATTATATAGTAACTAACTAACTAAGCTAATATAGTAAAGGTAAATAAGTAAGTAATGAAAAGAGTTGGAGAGATCAAACCACAGCACAAGGATTTATAGTGGTTCGGCTACAAGGTCACCTTCCTTGTTCCTACTCCACTCCCCGAGTCACCTACTCGAGAGTTTTCTTCACTATGTCAACAAACTCCCTTATGGCGGAGAAAACCTTACACACCAATTTACACACCACAACTACGTCACAACTTCTACACAACTTCTTCACACCTATTTACTTCACACCTTTCTTCTTCACACCTATCTTCTTCACTTCAATCTACTTCACACCTATCTTCTTCACAACTACACTACTTCACTACTAATCAACTTCTACTTCCTACACAACTTCTATTTCTTCTAAACTACTTATTACAAACACAACACAACTTCACAAATGATATATATACACTATGCACAACTACTCTTCAATAATTCTTGAACTTAGTTATAGAAGGAGTGTTCTTCTCTTGCACTTTGGATGAGGATGGATGATAAGGGCTTGAATCACTTGAAACAAGGATTAATATACAAATGATCAAAGGGTTTTAGAGGATGTTTAGAGAGTTTGAGATCTGAAAATTTCGTGCAAAAGGTGAGGCAAAATTCCAGAATTAAGGTGGTATTTATAGGAGAAAAATTCTGACAATTTCTGACACAGGAGCCTGGCCGGTCCCCTTAAATCATGGCCGGCCCCCTTAAAATTAAGGGGACCGCCCCTTATAATTAAGGGGGCCGCCCAGCTGTAACGGCCAGAAAACTTGTCTTTTAGTGGGGAAAGTTTATTTGGTGAAAAACTAACTGATTTTGGTTAAAAATTTGAAATCATATATTTAGTATGATTAAAACATTTTTCTTTATTACCAAAAGTGTTTTTCAAAAATATATAAAATGTTTGTATAATTAAATAAACTTTGTATTAATTAATTAAATACCCCTTTGATCCTGAGATGTATTAAGCACTTGTTTATCCATACCTTAAGTGATTAAGTTGGATATAATGATATAAACTAGCTTAATACTTGTTTACGTAGTAATCTTTCGTTTGATGAGTTTGCATTTTGTGAACGTCAAAATATAGAGATATCGAAAAATATAAATAACGTTTTCATACATTATTTATGTCAACAATCTCCCCCTTTTTGATGATTACAAAATTTAAACTCATTAATCGAAAATTAGTATATATACAAGTATTATTGTGAGTTTATATTGGAGCTCCCCCTTGAAGGTTATCCCCCTTTTTGTTAGCATCAAAAAGGTTATCCCGAATTTATTGGAGCTCCCCCTTGAAGTATACTCCCCCTCGTTTTGAGGTCAAAAAGAAATCGAGATATGGATATCTTGCAAAAATATTTAGTGAACAAGCAACATATATGTGTATATAGCATGCAAGAGTAGAGACTAAACATAACCATAACATTGATAAAGTTGAATAGATACAACAAGTATTACAATAACAAACATAACAAGTAATGCAACTAACAAAAGCCTTAAAGGCTTACAATCATCACATAAATAATAAACCAAAGCTCAAACATGAGAGTCCTCTCTAGAGCTTGCCATCCAAAATGGTTTTAAGACAATTTTATTTGTAAGACACCAAGCATGTTTAATTGGGAGGAATGGATGGTGAACATGGAGATGGTGATGGTGGAGGAGTGTTTGTTGATGGTGGTGGAGGAGTTGTGATTGTTGTTGGTGGTTGATGCAACAAGTTTTCAAACAAAACATGTATTGCATTTCATCTCTTAGTCCGAACACAATTGTTCGGTTGTGGATGCAACAAAGGCAAGTGTCTCCATGAGCTTCAAGTAAGCTCCATGGGACGGGGTTATAGGTTGGTGGATTGATAGGGGATGATGAGAAGTATGCATCAAGAGGTGTTATTGGTGATAATGAGAGAGTGAGTGCAAGAGTTGTGTTTTCATTGGTAGGTTGTGATGGTTGATCAATTGTTGGAGGAGATAAGTGGGTGTTTATGTAGTCATTTATGGATGAAGTGGATGGTATGGAGGAAGTAGAAGCTCCATTTGTTGATGGTGTTTTAGAGGGTGCATTTGGTGCACTAGGAGATGAACATTGAGGTGGTGGTGATAGGGTGGTGTTGTCTTCATTTGTAAGATCAATGAAGAGTTGTTTTGGTGGAATAATGACAAGTTTTTGTTTCTTAGCATTGTTTAAATAGGTGGTTCTTGGTGATGACATAGTAAAAGGATGAGGTTTGATGAAGGTTGAGGATGATGGAATGTGAATCAAACATGCATGGGGATTATATAGTATGAAAATATGTTTAGAAGTAGAATTAATTTGAGATTGTATTGTTGGATTCCAAAATCAGTTTAGTTTTTAAGGGAATTGGTAGCTGGGACTAGCAAAAGAGATCACAAGGTGTGATATAGTCATTTTGTAGTATAGTTTTTAACCGAAGAAATGCTTAGGAAAGTATTTCCCCGGGTCGTGTCCCAGCGAAGGTGTGAATGGAATTCTTAATTCCCGAATCGTGAAACGTGTCGTGAAAACGGTAAAAAGTGATTTTGTGAGATTATACTAATGAATAAGTAAATGAAGCACAAATAACTAACTAAGCATGTAAATCAAATAAAAAAACTTAAAACGTAACGTAGAATCAAAAACGTAAACTTAAACGAAAAATAAACGTTAACGTACAAAATAAAACGCGACTTTTAAGCTACACGACTCCTACGGACTTAAAAATAATTTTGAAAACATAAAAATGATAAAAGAAAATTTTGAGAAAAAGAAAAATATTTTTTTGACTTTTTAATAATTTTTTATGAATTAAAAACTAATTAACTAATTAAAAATTAAAAGAAAATGCAAATAAGGTGAGAAAAATGAAAATTAAATTTTGAAAATTATAAAATAACTAAAAAGTAATTTTAAAACTAAAAACTAATTTTTTTTGGCTTTTTATGTGATTTTTAGGAATTAAAAAGTATTAAATCTAATTAAAAATTCAAAATTAATTCAAAATAAATGGGAAAAATGCAAAATAAATTTCTAAAAATCTAAAATAAATGAAAATAATTTTCTAAAATATTTTTGGATTTTTCTAGGATTTTTCTGATTTTTTTTGGATTTTTTTTATTAATTAAAAAGTATTAAATTTTAATTAAAAATGAAAATAAAATAAGAAAAATAGTAAATGGACTTAGAAAAATTTGAAAAAAATACAGAAAATCTAAAATATTAAAAAGAGCTTGAGAAAAAATTTTGAAAGAAAAATAAGCTATAAAAGTGCTGAAAAGCTAGAAACTGCTTATTTGGAGTGCTTATTCATAAGCACTCCTTGACCAAGTTTGACCAACTCTTAACCAAGTACTTATATGACCAAAATATGCTGAATGGAACAGTATTTAGATCAAAAGTGAACTCAGCAACACAGATTAAAGCTCAAACAGATCAATAAGCAACAATGAGGTACGCAATAAGCTAACAGCATAAGCAAAGAGTTCCAAAATAGTAAAATAAGCTATTATAAACACAAATGAACTAAGAAGAACCAACAATCTCAGAATTCAAGCTCAAACTCACATCAGCAGGCCTAAAACTTAAAACAGATACTATGGCTAAACCACACACTAGCAGCTGAGAAATAAGCAACCTAAAAAGCTAGCACAGATGTAAATAAACAAAGATTTAATAGGAATAAGCAACTAAGGAAACAAAAGAACTGATATGAACAGCTGATCACATGTAATAAGCCAGGGAACAAGATTGCAGCCTTGTTATGGAAACAAGAACTAGTTAGAACCCACAACCTGAGTCAGATCAAATAAGTTCTTCTAATAAGCTGAAGACACCACACAAAATTCAAATCCTAAAAGCTAGCTGAGCAGGCCTTCAATTATCAATCAATAAGCTCAACTAACCTAGCAGCTAAGGATTAATGGATTGGACTTATTTGGACAGATGGTGCAGCAGAGCACAAGCAATCCACTAATACTTTTTCCGCTTAACTTTTTGCCAATCAAATGTAGTCCAAAATTTGAAAACTCACTTTGTTTATTCACTTTAACTTCCAAACAACTCAGAAAACTAATTTTAACATTTTCCGAAAGGATTCGAGCTCTAAAATTTGATCTAGAAAATAAGCCTTAGAAACTAATTCAACTTCAACTGATGCAAATGTTACCAAAGACAATGAGTGGGAATGATTTAAATACCAAGTAACCAATGCAGTCCTACCTAATATCTTATAAGAACCTAATTCAAACTAAGTTTAACCACTAAATGCAACTTAATGAGATAACGCAATAACTAGATAATGAAACAGTTATTCTAAGTGAAGTTTGAAAAATCAATGCATATTATCTATATCTACTTAAAATGTCTAAGAGCTGCTAAAAATCTACTACTACTAACTACTGAAAACTGATTAAACTAAAGCTAGTGGTCAAAATGGTTACAAGCATTCAAAATGGCCATGTGCCAAACAACCCTATAAGTGACAGTTATGACTTGGATGATTCAAATATTCCTAAAATCACATTCAACTATCAACTCAATGCTACTAGAGATCTAACAGGCATAATATCCATACAATTACACAAGTAATAAACACAAAATGCAAGCAGAAACACAGATCTAATGAGCAACTAAAAACAGACAACAAATATAGCTAATGGAACAGTAAACAATCCAAACTACGCAAACTACTTGTATTAGTATCAAACCAACTAGAATAAACTAAATTAAACTGAAAATGAACAATAACCAACAGATTAAACAGATCTATACTAGAAATATAAATGGTGCAAAATTAAGCTAGGAAAAATAAAACGAGACTTACTACTACCTCTCAGCCAAACAGAGAGGCAATCCCACACAGCCTGTCTCTAAGACAGGCCAAAAGCTCCTATTGGCTGCCTTTTAACTCCAAATAAGCTGTTGCTTATTGAAATAAGCTAAGGTTGACTTCTGTTGACTTTTGTGCTTTTTGGGAGTGAATGACAAATTTAACTTACAAAACCTATTTATAAACTGATAGAAGCTTGAATGAAACAGTAATTGATCTAAATAACACGTGAATTTGCAATTGAAATTATATTTTTTTTATTTTTATTTATTTATTTATTTATTTATTTATTTATTTTTTTGGATTTATCACAATTCAAATGAAACAAAATTATAAATGGAATACACAAAATAAGTACTGAATTTAAACTAAAGGACAGTAACAATAAACAAAATTTAAAGACAATAAGCTAAATGAAAAACTGAATTGTATTAAAAAAACTGAGTACAAAGCCTTAAATTACAATTGAAACTGAATTTAAATTGCTGAAATTTAAATGACAAGAACTTAAAAAGTGGTCAAAACCTTTCTAAATACATGAAAAATCGGACAATTACAAAGGAGTGAGGAGGGGGTATATATACTGAGAGTATGAGCCTGCTAGGGTATGTCCAGGTCATCAATCCACGCCTCTTTGTGTTTCTTCAATTGAATATAGTCCCTTAGATCACCTTCCAGATGATTCCCACCAATCTCATCCCTTGGATTAATTGATTAACCAATCATTGTGCCCTGATTCCCACGGATGGCCAGCGTGTCATTCCCCTGACATGTCAGAATGGTTCTAGAAACAATTAATTGTACTAAATTTTCTGGGTTAAACTAAATTGGGGGGCGGGTAAAAGATTTTTGGGTGTATATACTGAAAGTTTGTTTTAAAATTGTGGAAAACTAGAAGGGGGGGTTGAATAGTTTTACGTCCTTTTAAAATTTATAAAAACAAGTTTGTTTTAAAAACTTCGATACTAGTTTATGTGATCTCAATACTTGCACTATATGAGCAATTATATAGTAACTAACTAACTAAGCTAATATAGTAAAGGTAAATAAGTAAGTAATGAAAAGAGTTGGAGAGATCAAACCACAACACAAGGATTTATAGTGGTTCGGCTACAAGGTCACCTTCCTTGTTCCTACTCCACTCCCTGAGTCACCTACTCGAGAGTTTTCTTCACTATCACAACAAACTCCCTTATGGCGGAGAAAACCTTACACACCAATTTACACACCACAACTACGTCACAACTTGATCAAAACTTCTACAACACTTCTTCACACCTTTCTTCTTTACTCCTATCTTCTTCACTTCAATCTACCTCACACCTATCTTCTTCACAACTACACTACTTCACTACTAATCAACTTCTACTTCCTACACAACTTCCATTTCTTCTAAACTACTTATTACAAACACAACACAACTTCACAAATGATATATATACACTATGCACAACTACTCTTCAATACTTCTTAAACTTAGTTGTAGAAGGAGTGTTCTTCTTTTGCACTTTGGATGAGGATGGATGATAAGGGATTGAATCACTTGAAACAAGGATTAATATACAAATGATCAATGGGTTTTAGAGGATGTTTAGAGAGTTTGAGATCTGACAATGTTAGCATTAAAATAGTTATATATAGAAGTGATGGTCATTCTCATATTGTAACTTTGTGTCGTTTGTTAAGATTAGTAATAGTTTAGTCATTGGGCCTTGGACTTGGCAAGCTAATATGTTATGTGCTATGTTTCATAAGCCTAGTTATCCAATCATGTAACCAAGTCCAAGCCCAAGCCCATCAAAGCCTATGTATGGAATTATATAAGGCACCTTACCTCTCATTTGTAAGGTGTGCTTGTGTGTGTATTGTGTTTGTTTTTTAATAAAAGTTCTCTTCGTCTTTATACTCTTTTTCTCACATATTAACGCCACACATATTGCATCAAGTCACCATCTTTACTTCTTCTAGTGCTTATATTTGTGTTAAAGTTGTTAGATATAAGGTCCTACAAGTGGTATCAATCGCCTAACAATGATTTAGGAGTGTGTGGTAATCGTATTTTTCAAGTTTTTTCTTAAAAAGTTGCATTTTTTCTTGCAAAAGAACACTTTTTCTTTAAAAAGTCTTGATCTTTAAGTGTTTTAGTGTTAAAGTTGTTGTTTTTCTTGAAACTTTAGTGATTCTAAGTGTTTTGGGAAAGATTTGATCAAAAGAATCAAGTGGAAAAAGTGTTTTTGGTTGAAAAAATCGGATTTTTTGGCTGTTTGGGTCATTCTACGCGTAAGATTTTGAGCATAGTACGATTTCAATGCAGTCAATAGTACATTTTGGTACTTTTTACGCATAAAAGTACTGTTTACGCGTAAGTTTGAGGTCAAAACCCTTTTCCTACGAGTAACTAGGGTCAAAACCCTCTTTTTACGCTTAAGTTGCAAATCCTACGCATAAGTTCAGATCCTACGCCTAAGATTGGATTCTACGCCTAAGATTGGAGTTTACGCATAAGATCTTGCGCATAAGTTCTTACGCATAAGTTTTTCTACGCAGAAGTTGTACTCAGTACTTCCCTGACTTGGATAAGTTTCTGGAATACTTCGACACGGGATATCCTTCAAGCTTGGACAAGTTTGAGAGATTTGTTTGGTTTTTAACCTTACGCATAAACATTTCTTACGCATAAGTTACAGCTTACGCGTAAAGTTCAAGTTTACGCATAAACTTAGTGTTTACGCTTAACCTTACACTTTACGCACAAATGATTCACGCACAAATGCTTGAAGATGAGCTGAGCAGGGTGTAATTTGGATTGATTATGGGTTAGTAGTCTTGTGGAAGACTTATAGGAAGGTTCTATTGGTCTTGGTTCCACATCTCAGTTTGAAAAATCAATGTAAGCAATTCTAATATTGAGCATAGTTGGTTATTATTGTTTCTTTGAAGTCATTTTTGTTCAAATAGTTTCAATTAAGTTTACTCAATCTGTTTAAGTATTAAAATCAGTAGTTGTAGTTTAATATATAAAAGTTTTAGTGTAATATTAATTTTAAAGGAGTGTTTGGTAAAATCTGTTTCAAAGTATTCCAGGGTATTGTAGTTGTTGTTTTTGGTTCAATCAAGTCATAATAGGTCTAAGATAACTAGGTAAGCCTTAAAATTAGTGTCTAGATAAGTGAAAGTCAAAATCAAACCCCATAATCCTTAACAGTCCACTGTTAAGGATTGTGGATTTGAAACCCATCTCATTAGCTCATAAGTTATAGTTTAAGCTTAATTTAGGTTAATAATAACTTAGTATAACACATACAGTTAGTAGTGATCATTAGAAATCCATAAAAGTCAACTAGTTCAAAGTTTCTTAAAAAGTCAAAATACACTTCTCAGATTTTCACAAAACTTGTGGGAATTTTGTAGATTTTATTATAAGGATCTAGGCTTTGAGATTTTGTGGAATTGTTCTCTACCACTTCAACTTTGGAATCCCATAATTGTTATATTTTTAGGAATTTAATTGTGGGTCCCACTCATCTCCAAACACAACTGCAGGGTGAGGGTATTCCCCTGCACCAGCAGCTCAGGGCACAACCACCCACTTTGTGGTGGTTTTGTGACCAACACAGTGGGTCCCACTACCTCTAATTAGCTTTTCCCAACCCCCCTCCTAGTAGACTCTTAGGTTTGACCAATTGTTTGACCTACAATTCAGTGGACCCCATCTAGAATAAGCCCTAAACCTTGTCCCTATTCTGTTTTCACATTGAATTTTGGATTAGCTTATTTGAGCTTATCAGCTTATCTACTGAGCTTATTTGATCATTTTAAGTTTTGACAAGTCCAATTAACTTGTATGAACCAGAATATACCAAGGTGGGTCCCACATAAGCTCATTTGAGCTTATTAGCTTGTTTAGTCAACATAAGTCAACTGTCACCCTAATTAGCTTATAACTAGCTTATTAATAAGCTATAAAATAGTTGTCTTTATTAAAGTTGTCTGTTTTTATATATAAATTAGTTTTGTAAAATAAAAACCAAGAAAAAACAATATAATAATAAGTGATAGTTTCTATTTAATTCAATTTAATTTTAATTTTCATTTTTAGATTTTAATTAAGTAAGTTGTGTTTTTATATTTTTATTAATTTCCTTATATATTAAAGTATTTTTAATAATTTTCTCAGATTTTTATTCTGTCTTTTAGTATTAATTAGAATTAAAAATAGTTTTATTAATAATTAATTAATAAATAAGTTATAAATAGCATAATTAGTTTTTATATAGTAACACCTATATTTTATATTTTTCCTAGCTTTTATAAGTCATAATATAATTTTAGTAATTTTTCTATAATTTTTACTGTTCATTTAATAGTTTTTATAATTTAAATAGTTTAATTAGATATTAAATAATAAATAGAATAATAATTAGTAAACTAGTTTATAAATACATAAAATAAAGTTTTTATAATTTTTTAGGATTCCTATGATGGTTAATTAGGTTTATAAAAATTTTCATAATTTTCTAAGTTATTTTAATAATATTTGTAATTTAAATTAGTTTAATTAGTATAATTAATATAAATAGTTTTTAATTAATAAAAAGATTATAAAAAGACAAAAAGATTTATTTTTATTTTTTATACTTTCTTCAAGTTCTATTTTAGGTTTAGAAAATATTTTTATAAGTTTTTAGTTTAATTTGTAGTATTTATAATTTTCTAATTAAATAGTTAAATAGTTTTTAATTAAATAATTAATAATAAATAATAAAATAATCTTAAAAATAGTTTTCTTTTTAATTTAAGTTTATTTTAAGTTTAAGTTTATAGAATTTTCATTTTTAACCCTTGTAGTTTATTTTTCTTAAAACTCACCTTTTTCTCAGTACGCAGTCGCGTCTGATTTTAAATTGGTGTACGTTTTTAATACCTAGCTTTCACGTAATCATTCCATTAGCTTACCTAAGTTATTTTAAGTTTTAAAACCCTAGTTAAACACACACACACACACTTTTATACCATTCCCTGTTCAGATTCACTCGATCACAAATTCGTTTATAATATCACATCGCACACCTCGTTGGGACTTACGACCCGGGAAAACACTGTATTCCTCGGAAGCATTTGTTTTAGACGTTTGACTTGGTTGACCATCTCCTGGTAAACTTAGTTGACTGTTTGAGGCGAATCAAAATTTGGCGCCGCTGCCGGGGAGGTTGTGCGCATTATTTTAAACGATTTTGCGTATTAGTGAGTTTGAATATACATCCATTGTATATTTACCATCTTTTATCTAAACTTTTATAAAACAAACACAAAAATATCCATCTTTACCCTCCTACCTTTTTTTTTGATTCTTTAGCTCTTTACCTTCTATCCATTTAATTCTAAACTTCTATATTCTTATGGCATCTATGAACCCCGAATTCTTATTCACGCTTGAAAAGTATCAAGCCTTGTCCGAAAAACTTAGAATTCGTGTTAATCATGATGATCCATCTATCCCTATTCCCTCTCCGGTGAGGGAAAGAGATCATGAAATCGAGGTGACAAAGGACCTTGTACTTTCCTCTGACGATGGAGGTGCTAAATACGTCCAAACCACGGTTGTCCAAAAACCTGAGCTCACAACTGTTCCTAAACCTTCAAGAATCAATCCTGATCTTTCACGGTTTACGATTAAAAGTTTATCAAGCAAACGTACAGAGCTTAGGGTAGTAACTGAAAAGAACGACTTACCTAACCTTCACGTTTATCAAGAACCAAAACCCGAGACCATAACGGAAGTGGTGGAAATTCCTAGCTCTCAGAGCACACCACTTGTCCCACCTCCTGATTTTGTTCCTTGTGTCGGTTGTGGTGAGCCTCTTTTCGGTTTTCCATGTCATTGGTGTACATGTGAACAATGTGGTAATGATATTCAAAATGGGAGTTGTTTATTTTGTGGATCGAGTAATTCATTTGCTTATGATCCTAATCAAAACTCATTCAACGACTCCTCAAATTTTTCCAACTACCCATCACATTCATACGAGCAAGAATCATATTATCCAAATATCAATGATGCTTCGTATCAAAATACACCAAGCCAGACTCAACAGTTTAACTGTTGTGAGTACTGTGGAGGTCCACACTTTAGCTCTGATTGTCAAACAAGGAATCCATTTCCTTGTAACAATTACGACTATTCGTTTCAAGATCCACCTCCACAGTACCAAATGAACCAAGCAACTCCTCAAAACCAGCAAGACCCTTGTCTAGAGGCTCTTGAAAAACTTAAAAACCTTAAGGAGGAGTTGGCTAATATGTCGTTTCACAATGCACCAAGTTCTTCTTGTGTACATTGTGGGGGTCCTCATAATGATGATCAATGTCAACTTTCCGGTTTTGACACATCCACACCCCCACAATTTCCACTCATTCAAAATTCTCGTGATAAATCTATCACAGAATTACTTGCTGAAGAACGTGCTGTTAGAAACAAAAGAAGCATGGAAGATTTAATTGCTGAGCAAAGAGTAGCCAAAATACGTGCCAATATTCGCTATGCTGCTTTTTCTGAGTACGATGATGACAGTGATGATGATGATAACATTGTTATCATTCAAAAAGATTCATCGAGTTCATCAGTTGAGACTCCTTCCATGGATATACAGGGGGAAAATAATATAACTGAATCACCAGCAGTAGAAATAATGGAACTTGTAGACTCCATTACTGCTAGCCCTTCTCAGCTCCCTCTGTATGTTGTTATCACACCCGAGGTTCCCACTCACTCTCTGAACATGGGGGATGAGCATCTTAGCACTATTCCTAATAAGGAATCGGACGAATTAATAAAGTCTAGTGTTGAGATCCTTGTCCCAATCCCAAGTGAGTCACAGGGAATTCTTGATTATATGTGTGATATTCCTACCTCCCTTGATAATCCAAATGAACAAATTGAGACTGTCTCTGATTCCAGTAATGATTGTTTATCTTATGGAGACATCGAATTTGTTGATGCATCAATTCCCGAGTCTAATGATGACTATCTTTTTGAAGAGTTCGCTGATGAACTCTCTCTTATGGATCCCATCCCACCAAAGGATGAAAATGAAGTCTTTGACTTTGAAGCGGATTTGAGAGAGTTAGAATTCTTTCCTACTCATGATCCTGCGTTTGAACTCACTCAGATCAAACCACTTCCTCCGGAAAGTGAAAATGATTTGGACGAATTCGAGGCTTTTATGAATGAAGATAGTTCAATTTCATACGAAGTTGATGATAATTATCTTGATCCCGAGGGGGACATTCTTTTTCTAGAAAGTTTGTTAAACGAAGATCCATTTCCCCCTCTTCCACAACTTCATAATAAGGAAATCAAATCAGTTGAGGAAACTGATAAATTTCCTGAGATCAAGCTTAAGGACTTGCCTCCTCCACTTGAATATGCATTTCTTGAGGAGGAAGTTCTTATCTTAATTGCTATTCAGATCTCCCTACTTTCCTTCACCTACCGGGTGATTTCTCCTATTCTTCACTCCTTCGGGAATGAAGACACTATCTTTGACCCCGGCATTCTCATTTATAAATTTTGAACTGGGTGTCATTATATCTCATCGGTGTGGAACTTTCACGTGCTTCAAATGTTTATCCAAATGTCTTGAATGAAAGTCCGATGAGATTGTCTTCCACTTGCTTCCCCATGGACAAATTAATTCGGGGTCGAGTCAAGCTAGTGACTCGGTAATTAAAAACATTAGCATGTACATAGGTTTTCACCCATGTTTCACCCTAAGTGTGGGGGAGATGTCCCACATGTTGTATATATATGAAACTTAAAAAAAAAAAAAAAAAAAAAAAAAAAAAAAAAAATGTACATATAGTGATAGCTTCTATTTAAGAAGTTTTATCTTAAAAAATATTTGTATGTATATACATCTTAAATAAAGGCTATAGAATGTTTTCCTTTTATGTTCTAAGTTCGGTTTAACACCCGGTATTTTGAATATTGAGGACAATATTCAGTTCTAAGTGTGGGGGGAGATTCGTTATTCTAACGAATTTAAACACATGTTCCATCAAGAACCCCCATTTTAGCCAAAATTTTAAAAATTTTTCTCACTTAGAACGCAATAAATGGTATCAATCCTCCATGTCTAACCCACAACAGGATTGGCTAATCCAGGAGCAAACGGTTCTTGGTAAAGATAACTCAAACCCGTTTATGGCTTGCAATTTGCCAAAAATTGTATGGTTCCTCAACTCCCCATTATCCTCAAAAGCTAATGAGTTGGCTAGCCCGCAAAATTATGGCTTGTGGTAAAGGCTGTGGAAAATCCATAATTGGTAATCAACTCACCAAGATGTTGACTATTCCATCAAGAGTTGGCTAGTCCAGAAGCAAACGACTTTTGGTAAAGACTAATCAAATCCGTTGACAGCTGGTGATTTGCTCAAAATCACACGGTTATCAGGTGTGCCACAGTTCTTACACCTGGCTACTCCAGAAGTGATGGCCTTTGGTAAAGAGTTTTTCAAATCCATTAAGTTTTTCTCAATAGATTGCTAGGGACTAGCAATAGTTTAGTGTGGGGGATTGATGAGTGTCTAAATACTCATCATTTTATACCAATCTGAGCTGCCAAAACATACAAAAACACTCAAATATGTATCAAAATACTTAAAATATCTTAGAGGTGTGTTTTATATGTTTCAAATGCAAAATATGCAAAAACAAATGAAAAACGTACAAAGTTTGCATAATTGGCAGTTTCAGTCCCTCAAGTTTCATAAATTGTCAAAACTAGTCCCTGGTAATTCTAAAAACATGAAAATGTCATCAAAGGTCCTTTTTAATCATAAAGTTACGTATTTAGTCCTTTGGTGCAAAGTTTCATAAAATTACAAGTTTAGTCCCTGTACTTTGGAAATTGACAGAAATGGTCCCTGGGATGTAAAAACTTTGAGAAAAACAATTTTGGTCCTTATACTAATAATCTTTTGCAGGTTTGGTCCTTATGTGAAAAGTTTGGTGAATTTACATGATTGGTCCCTGAAGTTTGGTGAATTGGCAAATATAGTCCCCGGGTATTTTAAATGTGAAAATTATCAAACATACCCTTGTACTATTCACATTGGCAAGTTTGGTCCTTGTAACAACCTTGGTAGATAAACAAACTCAGCCCCCTGAACTTTCACCAATTTACAACTTTGGTCCTTGTGTATTATTTAAACCAAACGGATCCTTATTAATAAATAATCCAAACACTAAACCCAAAACAAAACTAGCCCACCCACCTATTCCCTTTGGGCCCAAGCCATTTACCAGCCCACACCCCAACGTTTATAATAAACGGGGTCAAACCCCTTGGTCAACAAAACCAAACCACCCTTACCAGGTCATCCCCTACCTCTCCACCTCACCCTGCTACTACTCCACACCTGTCCCAAACTTGCTCCCCACTCCTCACCAACTCACCCTCCACCTCCACATCTATCCAAGACCCATTTAATGCCTGATAAACCTCTCCAAGCAACCCCACAACTTTTGGCGCGAAAAAATATTTAAACGGCTAGGATCCTTTGCAGTGATCCAACGGTTCTAATTAATGGTGGGAATTGGTCCATTGGGTCCCACAAACCCTGGAAGTCCATTAAAAAGAAGAATGAAGCAGAGGAGAAGAGGTATTAGTTTAGGCTTAATTTAATTAGGTCGTAGGTAGTATAGTTTGTTCAATCAGTTGTAATTTCAATCAAACAAGCTTGTATCAGTTTAATTACATGTATTACAATCTTTTATCTAAGGTAATTTCAAATTTCCTTTGCTGTTTCAGTTTATGCAAGTTTCTTAGAATTTCAAAAATCTTAAATTGTTATCTGTTGTTGTTGGTTGTTGTTAAAGGTGTTCATAAGCTTATATAAGCTCTGACAAAGCATTATTAAGTCTTAGAAAACCTTGATCATCAGTTTAGATTAGAAAACTCAAAAATTCCAAAAATTCTAATAAATAAATAGAAAATAAAAAATTAGAGGAAAGAAAGGAAGATGAGCTGAGCAGGGTGTAATTTGGATTGATTATGAGTTAGTAGTCTTGTGGAAGACTTATAGGAAGGTTCTATTGGTCTTGGTTCCACATCTCAGTTTGAAAAATCAATGTAAGCAATTCTAATATTGAGCATAGTTGGTTATTATTGTTTCTTTGAAGTCATTTTTGTTCAAATAGTTTCAATTAAGTTTACTCAATCTGTTTAAGTATTAAAATCAGTAGTTGTAGTTTAATATATAAAAGTTTTAGTGTAATATTAATTTTAAAGGAGTGTTTGGTAAAATCTGTTTCAAAGTATTCCAGGGTATTGTAGTTGTTGTTTTTGGTTCAATCAAGTCATAATAGGTCTAAGATAACTAGGTAAGCCTTAAAATTAGTGTCTAGATAAGTGAAAGTCAAAATCAAACCCCATAATCCTTAACAGTCCACTGTTAAGGATTGTGGATTTGAAACCCATCTCATTAGCTCATAAGTTATAGTTTAAGCTTAATTTAGGTTAATAATAACTTAGTATAACACATACAGTTAGTAGTGATCATTAGAAATCCATAAAAGTCAACTAGTTCAAAGTTTCTTAAAAAGTCAAAATACACTTCTCAGATTTTCACAAAACTTGTGGGAATTTTGTAGATTTTATTATAAGGATCTAGGCTTTGAGATTTTGTGGAATTGTTCTCTACCACTTCAACTTTGGAATCCCATAATTGTTATATTTTTAGGAATTTAATTGTGGGTCCCACTCATCTCCAAACACAACTGCAGGGTGAGGGTATTCCCCTGCACCAGCAGCTCAGGCCACAACCACCCACTTTGTGGTGGTTTTGTGACCAACACAGTGGGTCCCACTACCTCTAATTAGCTTTTCCCAACCCCCCTCCTAGTAGACTCTTAGGTTTGACCAATTGTTTGACCTACAATTCAGTGGACCCCATCTAGAATAAGCCCTAAACCTTGTCCCTATTCTGTTTTCACATTGAATTTTGGATTAGCTTATTTGAGCTTATCAGCTTATCTACTGAGCTTATTTGATCATTTTAAGTTTTGACAAGTCCAATTAACTTGTATGAACCAGAATATACCAAGGTGGGTCCCACATAAGCTCATTTGAGCTTATTAGCTTGTTTAGTCAACATAAGTCAACTGTCACCCTAATTAGCTTATAACTAGCTTATTAATAAGCTATAAAATAGTTGTCTTTATTAAAGTTGTCTGTTTTTATATATAAATTAGTTTTGTAAAATAAAAACCAAGAAAAAACAATATAATAATAAGTGATAGTTTCTATTTAATTCAATTTAATTTTAATTTTCATTTTTAAATTTTAATTAAGTAAGTTGTGTTTTTATATTTTTATTAATTTCCTTATATATTAAAGTATTTTTAATAATTTTCTCAGATTTTTATTCTGTTTTTAGTATTAATTAGAATTAAAAATAGTTTTATTAATAATTAATTAATAAATAAGTTATAAATAGCATAATTAGTTTTTATATAGTAACACCTATATTTTATATTTTTCCTAGCTTTTATAAGTCATAATATAATTTTAGTAATTTTTCTATAATTTTTACTGTTCATTTAATAGTTTTTATAATTTAAATAGTTTAATTAGATATTAAATAATAAATAGAATAATAATTAGTAAACTAGTTTATAAATACATAAAATAAAGTTTTTATAATTTTTTAGGATTCCTATGATGGTTAATTAGGTTTATAAAAATTTTCATAATTTTCTAAGTTATTTTAATAATATTTGTAATTTAAATTAGTTTAATTAGTATAATTAATATAAATAGTTTTTAATTAATAAAAAGATTATAAAAAGACAAAAAGATTTATTTTTATTTTTTATACTTTCTTCAAGTTCTATTTTAGGTTTAGAAAATATTTTTATAAGTTTTTAGTTTAATTTGTAGTATTTATAATTTTCTAATTAAATAGTTAAATAGTTTTTAATTAAATAATTAATAATAAATAATAAAATAATCTTAAAAATAGTTTTCTTTTTAATTTAAGTTTATTTTAAGTTTAAGTTTATAGAATTTTCATTTTTAACCCTTGTAGTTTATTTTTCTTAAAACTCACCTTTTTCTCAGTACGCAGTCGCGTCTGATTTTAAATTGGTGTACGTTTTTAATACCTAGCTTTCACGTAATCATTCCATTAGCTTACCTAAGTTATTTTAAGTTTTAAAACCCTAGTTAAACACACACACACACTTTTATACCATTCCCTGTTCAGATTCACTCGATCACAAATTCGTTTATAATATCACATCGCACACCTCGTTGGGACTTACGACCCGGGAAAACACTGTATTCCTCGGAAGCATTTGTTTTAGACGTTTGACTTGGTTGACCATCTCCTGGTAAACTTAGTTGACTGTTTGAGGCGAATCAATATTCAAATTTTTCCCACCACGCCTGCCGCTAATATTATTAGTCTAGTATACGCGGTTACAAGTCGCGCACACTAGACTGGGGGGACATGATGACGTATAGTCTATATTCGGGTCACAAACCCAAATGATAAACATTACTAATGCCCAAAGCCCACCACGAATGGGCTATCATAACAATGAGGTGGGGCACCATGCTAACGGTTTGGGCTCACGAAAGCCCAAACCCAAAATTATTTATGGTTTGATATAGATATCTCTTATTTAAGGGATATATATCAAACCGGATATAGACCGAAGAGTAAGGAGCACGTATCCAATAAGGATTTCGTGCATATATAAAGAATATCATAACTCTCGTTAAAGGTACGACTTACAACCCTAACTCTTCAACATAACCCTAAAAACCGATTACTTACTCTCACACCGGAGGATAATTGTGGAGACAATCCCACGATAAGCCTAACGGTGTTTGTTTGTTTTCTTATTGGGATCTAAGCTATTTCAAATTGTAAGAGTAACTTGTTCAATGAGTTAGCTAAAAACTTATGTGTTTTGGTTATGCTCTTGATATGAATGGGTACATTGCGGAACAAATCAAATGGAAAGGAAATTTGTGACTCAATTATTATGTAAAAGTGAGACAATCTATGTGCAAATTAAATGCGTAAATTATTGATTAAATACAAAGTTATTCACTACTACAAAAAATAGGCTTTAGGTACGCTCTTTTAGGCTTTTGGTATAGTTTTTGAACTGTACTAAATATTGGCTTACCAAAAATAAAACATTTTCTTGGTACGGATTGGTACGATATTGAAAATGCTCTTTTACCAAATGCTCTTCCAGCAAGGGTCTTGTAAACTAAACTAGCGTTAGTGATGAAAATTACGTTACTAACCATTACTTTTAATTAAAGTGTATCTCATTAGAAGAGTCTAGCTCGTTTACTAAAATAAAGTTCTTTCAATTTATTTTATTTACAAACGCTAATGTATGCGCGTTTAATTCCAAACATTGAAATGTACAAGTGAAATTTATTTTATTTTGACCCAAACAATGTTCATTGCTGCTATAACCTGACCCAAACACTCCTTCTTGCTGAAGTAACCTAATCCAAAAGCGCCTTATTTGCTAATTATTCTAGACTTCATTCCTTACGAGTAACCGCACCTCCTCACTAACATCGCTTCGGCACTAACACTAACTGAATCAGGAGGACGTGATTCCTTTTTAACGGATGGGTGATGTAACACCCGTGAAAATTTCAGGTCATTAAATTACTATTTATATTTACTCATTATTCTATTTTACATAAATTTACTTTTATTTTCGGATAAGTTACCTGCGTACGTCGTAACACATACAATTAATTCAAACCGACACTAAACTATGCCCAGTATACACTTTCTATTTACTTTTGGTTCCTTACAATCCTATTTTAATAGTCCTAATTTAATTTTCCAATTTTACATAAACCTTGCACCATTTATGTTTTACGCAATTTAAATCTACGTTTTTAGGTTTTAACCACGTTTAAACCCTTCGATGAACTCACCACTCATCTAAGCTACTAAAATAGGTTATGATAACAAGTTTTAACTTTTTTCTATGTTTTACATTTTATTACTACCCGGTTTTACATTTCGCGTCTTAAAAATCTCACGTTTGCAATTACCGGGAGCAAACTACACATTGTAACTCACTAGTAATCAAATCTATACAACAAAACCTGTTGATATAAATAATGCCTAAAATGTTATTAACATGTATCGATATCTCTATGTTTTGGTAATCACAAAACGCAAACTCATTGAACTATAAATTATGACATAAACAAGTATTTAGTCATAAATATTCATTTCAACATCCAAATCACTTAAGGTATGAATAAACAAAGTGTCTAATGCATTCTTTGATCAAAGGAACATTTTCTTAATTACTAGATTTTTATAAAATGTCACAAACATTTTTTATTTTTTAGAAAATCATTTTCGGTATTCAATAAATATGTTTAATTAACCATAAATATATGAATTCAAATTTTCAACCAAAAATGGCAAAAATATTTCAGAAAAAAGCTTCCGCACTAAAAGACAAAGCTGGGCAACGTTCAAGAGGGGCAGCCCCCTTAATTAACTAGGCGGCCCCCTTAATTATTAAGGGTAACGACCACGCTCCTGAGGACCCCAGCTTTGCCTATAAATACTGGGTGATTCCTGCATTTTTTCCTCACCTTTTACACTCTAAACTTTTTGATCTAAATTAACCCTTTGATCATATAATCATAAGCTTTTGTTTCCAAGTGATTCAAGCTTCAACCTTTCTAGTGCAAGAGAAGAATACTTCAAATCCTTCAAGACAAGAAGTATTATAACTTGGTGTGATCTCTACATCTAAGTTGTTTGTGCATCATCATTTGTATATTATTCATCCATTTGTGTATAAGTTCTGAATATTAGTTAGATAGGTATAAGCATAAGGAATTAGGCTAGTAAGGTGTGAAGGTAGAAATGTTATGAAGAGATTCTGGTGTGTAATTAGTCTAGGTGTGAAGAAGTTGTGGTGTGATTAACTAGTGCTTAGGTGTGAAGAAGTTGTGAAGTAGTTGTGAAGAAGGTGTGATAAGTGGTGTGTAAGGTTTTCTCTGCAATAAGGGAGCTTGTTTATATAGTGAAGAAAACTCTCGATTTAGGTGCTCGGGGAGTGGAGTAGGGCAAGGAAGGTGTCCTTGTAGCCGAACCACTGTAAATCTCTAGTCTCGCGGTTCGATCTTTCCATCTCTCATTCACTACTTTACTTACTTTGTTATTTAGTTTATATACATATATACCTGTTCATATTGTGCAAGAGTAGATTTCACATAAACTAGAATCAACATTTTTTGAAACAAAGTTTTTATAAAATTAAAAAGACGTAAAACTATTCAACCCCCTTTCTAGTTTTCCACAATTGGTAATATCATTGATTTTTTTGGTAGATTCATGCCGGGTATCATTATTTCGGCTTCGTGATTTGGTTAGTGTGAAGAACTTGCATACATGAGAAGATCTTGTTGATTTCTTGCATGTCACCCGAAAGAACATTCTGCACTTCATTGAGAATGGAAAAAATATTGTACTCCTAGAGGGATTTATCTAATATTTTGGACATTGGTCGTATGGATTCGTGCCAAGTATGCAGGATACTTGTTGAGGGATTTATTGGGTCGATGAACATTGGTTGGATAGATTCGTGCAGGGTAATATTATTCGACTTTATTTATGTGCTTGAAAGTTTATCTCAATGAAGAAGACAAAGAAGCTTGCCATGTGTACTACAGTATCTACAACAGTTTCCGCTGCTACTTCAAATTCAAAGTAGTGTTCGGAAAGCCGTTTGTTGAGACTTCTAAGATGAATTATGACCTGTCTCTAGGGATAGTTAGGTTTAAGGATGAGAACGATGAGATAGCTTACCAAATGCCCTATAAGATTGAACAATTTCGTCTTTTATCAAACATCGAAAAGGAACACACGCAAGCGGTCTACTATAGGAATGATGAGGATAGACGTAGAGGAGTAAACTATGTCATGAATAGAATATTTGGTTTTTACAAGGAATGCTTGCAACTAGGTCTGAAATACAAAACTAAAATCGACGATGACCTAGGAACCTTGACCTATGACGAGGACACGTAATAGCCCTTAATCTTGAGTCTAGCTACAAGACTCGTTAATAAATAAAAGCACTTCTTGGGAGGCAACCCAGGTTTTATTTGTTTTGTTTGATCATTTGTTTATTTGATTTTACTTGCTTTCGTATGCATGCTTTATTTTTATTGTTTGTGGATCATGATTCATAATAAATTGTGAAAATTCTTTACCTTGTTGTTTGTTTTAACTTCATAAAAAGGTATTTTGCAAAAGCTAAGTGTAAGGGAAATCTAAATTTGTTTTTAAAGAACAGAATTCGACATGAACCACAACAATATTAAATGAACATGTATATTAGTATTTGTTTGAGTCAAATGCACGTATCGAGTCATAATGATGTTTTGCAGGAATTCCAGGAATTAAGGCGAGAGTTTTTCCAGAAATTTTCCAGAAACTTAACATGAGATTTCTGTCAGAGCACTCTGACAGCGTCAGGATCATAACCTGACGGCGTCAGGTGTAAAAATCTGAAAATTTTTTGCAAGTTTCGTTTTTCTAACGGAGTCTTAAAGTTTTTGTTAATTCTTTAGTTTTATAAACTCTAGGAAATCTGCAAACATTCATTCCACAAGCAGATTTTACACGAGGTTGCCGCCGAATTTACGCGAGGTTTGCCATGATTGTTTTCTCAGGTTCAACAGGTTATATTGGACAAGAAGATGATTTATATTTCTGGAGGGAAACTTTCAACGTTCATTTTCTTGGAGGAGGATTTAACCATGTTATCCATATATCCAAACCGAACGAATCAGGGGAGTATTTGTTTCATTTTTTTACCTTCATTACTTTTACATCCTTTTTATTGAACATTGGGGACAATGTTCAGCTTAAGTGTAAGGGGAAGGTAAATGATGATACCTTAGAGGATGCAATTGCACTTGAGTTTGTTTGTTCAATAGTAGGCGTGTAATAAAACTAAGGGAAACACTTGTTAGGGTAATTTTAGCAACAAATTTAAATTTTTTTACAACATTTAGGAGTGAAGCTTTTGCCTTAATGAGCGTCTCATGGATAGGAGTTGTATGACTAGCACTAAAACCGTACCACTCAAAAAAATTTTACACCCAAATATGTGAGGTTCGCCTTTAGATTTGTTAGGAAAAACATTCATTATTAGTGCTTATGAGTGTACCGGTAGCACTTAGATTCTAGAACTTGCGTTAGTGATGCATCCCGAGTCCGCTAGTGAGACTACATTCGTGTAGTTATGATTTACTACGTGATAAGAGGCATTAGGATCACCCTTGTGTTAAACCCGTATTATAATTACTTGACCAATAAAGTCATAATTACTTGACTAATAAAGTCAATTAATTTTCCCACATCTTTGCGTTGTACTCATTTTTAGTACACGATACCCCTAGTACACCCCTCCGAGCCTATCTTATTGTTTCTAACTTTAAGCATTTTACTTAAAGGAAGAATTTGTTTACAATCCACCCCAAATGTGCAACAAAATCACCTTAGCCTTTCGTTTATGCACTCATCTTTAGTGCATTATCGTTACATGTCTTAAACCCTTAGTTAATTGTCTAATTGATTACATGGTTGCTAAGTCAAGTCATATCTTGTACATATTGTTTTGGGACGATTGGGACTCATGGGTAGAGTACTATTGTTATGGAGTAATGCGGAAGAACATCATTTATTACCCCCATATGTGCGTTAATCTTAAAAAGTACTCCAAGTGTTTTGATTATCTTGATTCGAATCATTAGAATAGTTGATTCTAAAGTATGTAAAAGTTCAAGTGTAAGGGGAATGCAAATTCCCTATGATGTATTATTTTGGATGGTAGGGTAAGAGTGTATGCAAAAAATAAATAAATAAAAATTAAAAAATTAAAAAAGAAAAAGAAAGAGAAAAAACATACGGACTACCATCCCATTTCCTTTTATGTTTATTTTATGTTTTTGTTAGTTTTTGATTAGCTTAAGTCGAGTCGAGTCTTGGCTTAGCAACACCACATTATACATGTAATTAACCAAGATGATTAACTCGCCACCAGTAAATATTGCCTTTAACCAACAAAACCGTGTGTATCATATCCCTACACCTCACATTATAACCCTTTAAAAAGACCTCTTTGATAGTTTATCCTAGGTGCTTACGCCAAGTGGTTGAGGTTTGATCCTTTCCGAAGCCTATGGTAGTCTATTTGCTATGACAGGTAGTGAGAGATGTTTTCCATTTCCATATTGTGATATAGAGTTTAATACACCCGAGAGATGTGAGTGTCTAAACACTATTTGTGAGGTGCTAGTGTATAATTTCCGTGCTTGTTTTTGGTTGAAGTGGAACGATTATTTGTTGCAATTACTTTTATATTAGTGTTAAATGACCCCTAACTTGTATTTTGATTAGAACAAAAGCGCATTTGCTTGACGACAAGCAAATCTCAAGTGTAAGGGTATTTGATGAGACGAAAAGTGTACCGCTTTTGGGGGGTCATTTAAGGCCAAAGTCGATATTATTTGATCAAATATTTCCCTAAATCGTTCCTTTTGTCATTTTAGGTACTTTTGAGAGGAAATTTACAAAAGGAAGCATTTTGGACGTTTTTGGAGCGAAAAGTGAAGAAACCACAAAGTCTCAAAATCATGCTGAAAATTGTACATGACAGCGTCACAGGTTGCTAGTGACGGCGTCAAGACTTGACAAAGATGTGGATAAATCAAATACACGTGACCCGCCAGAGAGTTTTCCAAAGGAGTCGTGACGGCGTCACCCTTTAGGGTCGCCAAGGCCGTCACGTATTGTCACAAAGAGAGATGGCCCAGAGTATGCAAAGAGTGACGGCGTCAGAAGTGGATCTAGGCAATACGAATATTATTTTGGCGGCGAGTTGACTGATGACGTATAGTCTATATTCGGGTCACGAACACAAATGATAAACATTACTAATGCCCAAAGCCCACCACGAATGGACTATCATAACAATGATGTGGGCCACCATGCTAACGGTTTGGGCTCACGAAAGCCCAAACCCAAAATTATTTATGGTTTGATATAGATATCTCTTATTTAAGGGATATATATCAAACCGGATATAGACCGAAGAGTAAGGAGCACGTATCCAATAAGGATTTCGTGCCTATATAAAGAATATCATAACTCTCGTTAAAGGTATGACTTACAACCCTAACTCTTAACCATAACCCTAAAACCCGATTACTTACTCTCACGCCGGAGGATAATCGTGGGAGACAATCCCACGATAAGCCTAACTGTGTTTGTTTGTTTTCTTAGTGCGCAGGTGTCAAGCATTAAGATCGAATTGGTACGAGAACAGGAACCCAAATAAGGAACGCCCAACTTTTGTATCAACAAGTGGCGCCATCCGTAGGAGCCTATACTAAGAACTAGAATGACGAAGCAAAAAACTCAAGCCAGTGGACTCCGCAGTTGGAAAAAACATATGGTGACTCCCAGAGGAGGAAGAATGAAGATTCGATCCTTCGACAGGCCTCTGGAACAACCAGCACACCTGGTCACAAAGAAACGAGCCCAACCCTACCTCTCCCAATGGTAGAATTGCCCACAGGGGCTGCTCAGACCACCACAGTAGTTCCAAGACTGAAGAACTTCAGCGCACTCTCTTCAATACTCCCCATCAAATGGCACCCCTCGTGGACAACACTGTGCCGCCAGGCATGCCTAACCGAGATAGGAGACCTAATACGGAAGCAAATATCCTTGCACTGGAAAAGAACGCGCCTGAGCTAACGTTAAATAATTTTGTATCCCAAAATTACAAAACTTTAACCAACCTCATGCAAGACGAAGCAAGGAGAAGGTCAAGTCAGAGCCTACAAGTCCGGCTTAACTTTAATCCTGAGTACGAAACATCCCCATCACGTTACCAAAAGGAGGGGCGTGAGAGGCGTACCAATGTCCACAATAGACTTGGTACAGCATCTGATTCACAATACTCGGAGGAGTACGAGGACAATGAGAGGCGTACCAATGTCCACGCTAGATTTGGTAATCACAGGATGCAAGATAGACTTGGATGGCAACGCTCACCGAGCGAGAGCTCTTCAAGGTCTAGAAGCAGAAAAATCCATGATAGACTGGGAAGACGAATTTCCCCAAGTGAAAGTCCCTCAAGCTCAGACTCCGAGGAAAAACGACGTAAGCGCAGCAGAAGAGAGAACTATTCCTCAAGTGACTCCTCAGACAACAAGGATAAAGAGACAGGACACTGGAAGTCCAGAGGAAGACACCGCGAGGAAGAAGACGAAGATATATCTCTTCCTTGGCGCCGCCAAAAAATTGATGCATTCACACAGCGTATCAGCGATTATGTAGATCACAAGAAAAGGCGCATGCCCACCAATGTTAAAACATATGACGGAACGGGTGATCCTGATGATCACCTAAAAATTTTCGAATCCGCTGCTGCTATCTAAAACTGGCCGCAACCCGTGTGGTACCATATGTTTAACTCCGCCTTGGTAGGGAATGCGCGAACTTGGTTCAGCAAGCTTCCACGAAGAAGCATAAACGGGTTTGAAGAGTTGCGAAAAGCATTCCGTTTGAACTTCACTCAAAGAAAGAAGTGCGCCAAGAACCCTGTTGAACTGGCCAGAGTCAAACAGCGCCAAGGGGAATCAACAAGTGCTTACGTGGAGCGTTTTAAAGATGAATGTATACACGTCAAGGCATGTCCGGAATTTCTGAAAATCTCAGGGTTCATGAATGGGATTAATAACCCAGAACTCATTAGGGAATTAAATGATAAGGTTCCCCAAACCTTTGATGAAGTAATGAAGCGCACAAGGTCCTTCATCCAAGGAGAAGCAGTTGTTGCGGATAGCAAAAAAGGCTACTCAAATAATAGGCAGCAAGAACAGCCTAGGAGACAATCCAATGATCAGAGTAGCAATCGCAACAAGAATTATCTCAGTCAGGTAAGCGGACGAGATAATGACAAACACACCCCCCTTACGAAGACTCCGAGGGAGATATTTGTAACAGAAGGCGCAAACTTCCCAAAACCCCCACCAATGTGCACTCCGGAGGATCGGCGTTTAGGGAATGGATACTGCGAATACCATGGACAAAAGGGCCATACCACCAACGAGTGTGTCCAACTACGACAACTAATTGACAAATTAGCAAAGAAGGGTAGAATGGATCACCTCGTTAAGAATATTAAAGAAGGAAATGATAAACAAAAGAATGGAGGTAAGAAAGAGCCACCCAAAGATGAGGCTTACATTATTTACATGATACAGTCATGGCAGCGCAAAACGAAGCAAAAAATCAGCCAAAAATTCTCTTTTGGGAATGAAATATCCTTCCCCACTCTAGCTGCGGACAACGCAGTAGTAGAGCCGCTAACCATTGAGATACATACTGGGGGACACGATATCCGTCGCATGTATATTGATGGAGGAACATCTGCATACATTCTGTATGAACATTGTTTCAAGAGGCTGCGACCTGAGATACAAAGTCAGTTAATTCCGGCCACGACGTCGCTGACTGGCTTCATAGGAGAAAAGATATGGCCTATGGGGCAATTGCACTTACTTGTAGTCGTTGGTGATGAACAACACTCTACAGCAACCTGGATAAACTTTCTGATAATCAAATCTCCTTCACCATACAACGGCATCATTAGGAGACCTGGAATATAATCCAAGCGCGATGTACCATCCATAGCACATGGGATGCTCAAATTCCCAGTAGAAGGAGGCATTGTCACCCTCTACAATACCACTGTGTCACCTAAAGAATATAACACAGTAAGAATATTCCAGAACAGCGCGCAGCTAAATTACCAAACCTAAAAGTTGCCATTCATCCTAACTACCCAGATCAACAAATATCAATTAGAGGGTCGCTATCCGACAAAGGCAAAGCAGCTGTGTGCGTACTCTTGCAAAAGAACCTAGATGTCTTTGCATGGGAACCAAAGCACATGACTGGAGTGCCACGATCTATCACGAAGCACAAGCTACAAATCCGACAAGGATATCCTCCAATATGATAGAAAAAGCGCGGCCAAGCTCCAGATCGTGTAAAAGCCATCCTGGAAGAAGTTCACAAACTTGTAGACGCAGGCATCATGCGAGAAGTCTACTACCATGACTGGCTTTCTAATCCAATAATGGTAAAGAAGAGTGATGGCAGTTGGAGAATGTGTGTAGACTTTACTGATCTTAATAAAGCATGTCCACAGGACTGTTACCCGCTACCAGAGATAGACTAGAAGGTAGAATCTCTGTGTGGATATCCATATAAATGTTTCCTAGACGCATACAAAGGGTACCATCAAATTCAGATGGCTGAGGAAGATGAAGAGAAAACAGCCTTCCACACAAGTCAAGGGGTATATTGCTATACAAAAATGTCTTTTGGCCTAAAGAACGCGGGAGCAACATATCAGCGTTTGGTGGACGATGCATTTGAAAAGCAAGTAGGTCGCAACCTGGAAGTTTATGTCGATGACCTTGTTATCAAGAGTCATACTGAGGAAGAATTGGTGCGAGACATTGAGGAAACATTCACAACATTGGGAAGGATCAATATGAAGTTAAATCCCAAGAAGTGTACCTTTTACGCTACAGAGGGCATGTTTCTTGGGTATTTGATAGAACCTGATGGCATTAAGCCCTGCCCAGAGAAAACAAAAGCTGTCATCAAACTTCCTTCACCACGCACACTGAAAGAGGTTCAATCATTAAACGGTAAATTAGCTGGGCTAAACCGATTCTTGTCTAAATCAGCAGACAAACCGCTTCCCCTCTTAAAGACACTCACGAAGTGCACAAAAAAGGGAGACTTTTGGTGGATTGCGGAAGCAGAAGAAGCTTTCCAACAGCTCAAGCAACATCTGGCAACACTTCCCAAACTTGTTGCACCCCGACCAGGGGAAGAATTGATTATGTACTTATCTGCAACTCATGGAGCAGTCAGCGCGGTGCTATTAACAGATAGGAACACCGTTCAAACACCAATATACTTTGTAAGCAAAGCACTCAAGAAGACAGAGACTAACTATACTGCCATGGAAAACTGGTCCCAGCTCTAGTATTTGCAGCTAAGAGACTGCGCAGATACTTCCAAGCGCACCTAATAGCTGTAATTACGGACCAACCCATCAAGCAAGTTATCTCTAAACCTGACGCATCGGGACAGCTACAAAAATGGAGTGTGTTGTTGAGCGAGCATAACATCTCTTATAGACCGCGCACTGCGATTAAAGGACATATATTAGCAGACTTCATCAGCGAAAAGCCAGAAACCGATACTCCACCTACAAAAAGCGATATAACGCTACAAGAACCATGGGTTCTATTCACGGACGGATCTTCATGTGAGGATGGATCATGCGCAGGCCTCATTCTCACTAATCCAGATGGAACGGAATTCACTTACGCACTGCGTTTTGAATTCACAGCCACAAATAATGAGGCAGAATATGAAGCCCTACTTGCCGGACTACGCATTGAAACTCAAATGGGTGTACTCAAACTAGAGGAAAATGTAGATTCCCGGCTAGTAGCAAATCTTGTGCTAGGCGAATATGTGGCTAAGGAGGAACACATGATCCAATACCTCGACAAGACGAAGTCTCTAATCCAGAATTTTGACAGGTTCACCATTAAACAAGTCCCTAGAGGAGAAAATAGGAAAGCAGATGCGCTTAGCAAGATCGCATTTACAAGCTTTGCGCACCTGTCAAAACAGGTATTGGTAGAAACTCTGAAGGATAAATCAATCTCAGAGATAGAAATATCCACGGTGATAGAGGAACAGGATCCTACGTGGATGACACCTATCATTGAGTTCATAAGCAAAGGGATCTTGCCACAAGAATAGAAGGACGCTCGTAGGGTATGGCGCACAGCGCAGAGATTTGAACTCCGAGACAGCATCCTATATAGACGTTCATTCCTACAACCATGGCTCCGGTGCGTTGGACCTCTTCAGGCAGATTACGTACTCTGACAGATTCATGCTGGTTCATGCAGTATGCACTCGGGACAAAGGTCTGTAGTGGCACGCGCCCTACGGTCAGGATACTATTAGCCTACTATGCACCGCGATGCGCGGGATATGATAAAGAAATGTAGCGATTGCCAAGTCCACAAGCCAATCCTATGCCGACCACAATAAGAGCTAACTCCCATCACCTCACCATGGCCATTCTATAAATGGGGCATTGACATCGTAGGCCCCTTTCCAGTTGCAGCGGGAGGGATAAAATTCCTCATAGTGGCCATAGATTATTTTACTAAGTGGATAGAGGCAAGAGCAGTAGCAAGCATCACAGGCAACCAAGTCAAACGCTTCGTTTGGGACAACATTGTATGTCGCTTTGGCCTACCTGGAGAAATTATCTCGGACAACGAAAAACAATTCCGTGATAACCCATTCAAAGACTGGTGCACGCAATTAAACATTACACAACACTTTGTGTCAGTTAAGCACCTACAAACCAATGGTTTGGTTGAACGCGTGAATCGCAGTCTAGGCGAAGGAATAAAAGCCCGCCTTGACAAACATAAAGGAATATGGGTGGATGATTTGTCGCATGTTTTATATGCGCACCACACGACAATAAAAACTAGCACTGGCGATACACCATTCTCTCTTGTCTACGGGACAGAAGGTGTCATACCAGCCGAGATTGGAATGCCAACTATCCGCATGGCAGAAGTCAATGTCACAAATAATGACGAAGAGCGACACATAGACTTAGATCTGTTGGAAGAAAGGTGCGAACGCGCAGCTATACGCGAAGCAAAAGCTAAGTAAAAAAATGAAGAATTATTATGATGCAAAAGTCAGGAACACTTCTTTCAGGCCAGGAGACTTTGTGTACCGTGCCAATGACGCAAGCCACGCAGAGGACACGGGCAAGCTTGGACCCAAGTGGGAAGGACCCTATGAGGTCACAGAAACACTAGGCAATGACACGTACAAGTTACGTGATATGGAAGGCCATGAGCTAGCACGCACATGGAACATCTACAATCTCAAGAGATGCTATCTTTAGGACAGGCTACGGCCCACGCATAGACAACTCTGCACTTTAGTAAGTGCCCAATAAATGTCTGTGTACTTGATTTTTCTTTTTTAGGGAATTGTCTTTTATATTCAGAAACTTGCAAGTATTAATAAAACGTTGTGGTTTCTAGCTAACTCTATAACACATTTAACTTTATTGCTTACATTTTTTCTTATGTCTCAATATTGTTACTTTATATTTTGCCTGCACGGCGTGCATGCACTTAATAAGACCTACAATGGCAGAAAGGATGAGTAAACCTACTAAATAACTCGTTGAGTAAGAGGGTTGCAAACCCATCAACAATTGGATCACGCATCCTTGCTAAACACCTTACTTCAAGACGTTGAAGTAAGTTTAAATGCGAATCCCACGAAGGATACGCAACATAATGTACATCGTACATGTTTAGCAATTTACGAGCCACGACTATTGGTCATTTGATATAGTATTTGCAACACAATGCAAGCCTATCCATACACTTATGATTTTTTTGTTAAGTTATGCACTTAATACAAGTCATCCTAAGTATGTCTCAGTTTCAATTTGACTCTTGGATAGTCTTTTACAAAAAAGAACAATATTCTAAGTACAAAATGATACAAACAAGACGTACAAAAAAGTTAAATATTATTATAAGAACCATGAGTTTATACAAAATTACATACACAAAAATCTATAGATATCTACATACTATGAGCACGTCTATGACTTGAGCTACTAGCTATAGACGCTAACTCCCCAGCCTCACTCAGCCTTCTCAGCAGGCTGCTATCATCCTGAGATACCGTCGGTACGCTGACGGGAATCCCATCAGACCTAGGGAGATGGGCTTCACCAACACCGCAGAGAATAGACTTCCCTTCCACACCCTTCTTGCGAGCAACCCTGGTCAAATGGGCCTCTAAGCATTTCTTCAAAGAAATCTTCTTCTCAAGGGCGAAGGGATTGAGCATGTGGCGGGGGCGAGCAAAGATAGGCACCTTCAGCTGCGACTCATCTGGCTTCAAAAAGAAGTCAAGCTGCGCTTCCGCATCTTCAGCTATGTGTTTAGCCAGAGTCAGGCCCTGCATGATCACACTGATAGGATAATCTTGATCACGCTCTAATCAGGCGATATGAGGAAAGTCGAGGACCTTCATCTTCTCCATGGCCTCCACAAGGTCATCAAAAGCATCCGCCTTATACCCAGGCACTTCTGCAAGCGGCACGGTTAGCATCTTGCTCTCATGAAGCTCTTCCGCAGCCTGAGCCTTGCCACGTGCCATGGCGCACTCCACAACCTTCCCAAAGGCCTCCACAACCTCCTAGGACTCCAGCGTGCCCATGGCAGCCAAGCGCACACCATGGCTGATCAACCTCCTGTAAATACAACAACGCACGCGTTAGAAGATAAAGAGCATTAAGGCACATAGAGTTGGAAAAAGAATTCACAAAGAGGATACATACCTACGCTCAGCAATAGTAGACATAAGATGAGGATACAACTCCTCATCATACTCGATACTCAAATTACGCAGCTTGCTCTCCTGCACCTTCAGAGCCATCTCCATACGCTCGCGGAATTCATCAATCAGGGCAAAATGCTTGCTCCTATTTTCTTGCAAGTACTTCAACCCCCAGGTGCAGCTAGACATGTACTGCTCAGCAGCAGCACGCTCGCGCTTCAGCTCCACCATCAAGGACAACTTCTCATCAGCAAGCCTCCTAGCATGCGTAGTGGTGGACGCTACGTCAGTCCGCGCATCAGCCAACTGCGCCCTCAGTAGTGCAATCTCCTCATCCTTCTGAGCGAGACTGCTACTTTGACCAACTCAGCCTGACGCTCAGCAGCCTTGCGCTTATAACCTTGGCGCTCCTCTTCAGAGTCGGTGTCAACTTTGAGGATACCAACACTATCACACGGCTCAGTGCGCACGGGCTCAGGAGCCGCCACTCCTTGCGCAGGCACACTCTGCATAGGAGTTGCATTCACAACCGACTGCGCACCCTCAGAGGACTCTTCTTGCACAGGCTTTAGAAGAGGCCCAGCGGTAGCCTCCAAGATAGGCAACTCATTATATACATCTCTGCGCAACACATGGAAAACAGATCCATCTCTGCGCAACACATGAACGAACAAGAAAAGAACAAGTTAGTTGATAAAATCAAAATATACAAGAACGCTTACATTATAAACGTGAGGATAAGAAAGGACAAGCACCCACCCCGGCCGCTTCTATCCAAAAATGTTGGCACTTCATCACTTCCCTCGAAGTAGTTGCGACTCATTCCCATGTGAACCAGAAACTCCTCAGGATAGGAGTTGATTGGGATGCGGTTACCATTAATGGTCTCCGCATCCTCCACGTTGTACGTACCGGGATCTGAGCGCTCATCCTTTGGAAGCCCCCCTTGAGTATAAAACCCAGAGAACGTGGTGAATACCCTATCATCTATCCAGAAAAACCTTTCCCTCCAACCCCTAAGGGCGTCTATTTTATCAGTGTAACACTGATAGCGCTCTGGGCGCTTTGAAAATGTTACCCACCCGTTCGACCACGATGTGTGGTAAAACGCGCGGAAGAGGTTGATAGTGGGATTTATCGCAAGTAAGCGATAATTTAGCTCAAAATTTGTTATTTTCGCCGCACCTATACAGTGCAGATGAGAGATATGCAGACGGTAGAAGTTGAGCACGTCGCTAAAAAACAGGGATATATGCACGCGTTGGTTTGCAAACTCAAAAAATCGCGTGTATACCCCGATTTTCCCCTAAGGGAAGTCTGCAATACATGCGTCTGCATCCAGTACTTCCGGATGCACCGCAAGCGGGATGAAATAATCGGAGGTGAACTGACGTAGTTCATCCTCGTCCATCTCAGAACGGAACTCTTCTAATTGACGAACCATTTTTACTAAGGTGCGCACACAAAATTACCTTTGAAGATATTAGTTTTCTGAAAAAGGATTCTTAGTAGGGAAGAACATGGCATTTTTTGCGCTGTGGAAAACACAGTAAAAATGGGACGTCTTTATATAGGGTTTCCCCTTGCCTCGGATGAACGACATGTGGATCCCACTACCTCCATCGTGTGGCTAGAATACCATGAGGTACAAGCACTTTTTCACGTTTTCCGAAGGACACGTGGATGACCTCCCCATTTACCGAGGTATTTTTGGGATATTTTTGGACTACATACATAGTCCAAACTTTAGGAGGTGGATATTCGAATTTTTCCAGCCACGCTTGCCGCTGATATTATTAGTCTAGTATACGCGGTTACAACCCGCGCAAACTAGACTAGGGGGACATGATGACGTATAGTCTATATTCAGGTCACGAACTGAAATGATAAACATTACTAATGCCCAAAGCCCACCACGAATGGGCTATCATAACAATGATGTGGGCCACCATGCTAACGGTTTGGGCTCACGAAAGCCCAAACCCAAAATTATTTGTGGTTTGATATAGATATCTCTTATTTAAGGGTTATATATCAAACCGGATATAGACCGAAGAGTAAGGAGCACGTATCCAATAAGGATTTCGTGCCTATATAAAGAAATCATAACTCTCATTAAAGGTACGACTTACAACCCTAACTCTTCAACATAATCCTAAAAACCGATTACTTACTCTCACACCGGAGGATAATTGTGGGAGACAATCCCACGATAAGCCTAACGGTGTTTGTTTGTTTTCTTAGTGCGCAGGTTTCAAGCATTAAGATCGAATTGGTATGAGAACAGGAACCCAAATAAGGAACGCCCAACTTTTGTATCAATATTGACGGCGTCAGACCTTACACTTGACGTCGTCAGAATGTAAAATCTATATATAGGTTTCTAGTTTTCATTCATTGTGTGCAGCTTTGAATGGAGTAAACCCTAGACAAATTTTAATGATATTTTAAGGGTTTCAAACCCTCGTTTCATCCATGCTTAATTGAAGATAAGTCTTTCAACAAATCATTCAATATGTCTATATGTTGTGTGATTATATCTTATCCTTGTCTTTTGTTTAACATGCTAGGCTAGGTTTTCTTTGTGTTTGCTTAGATGTAATGAAACTTAGATATTGATTATTGGTTGGTTGTTTGTTTATAATTGTTGTAGATGAATGAATTCGATGTTAGGCTTAAGAAAACTGGCAGACTTCCAATTGGTAACTTGCTTGAACGTCTTAAGAAACACGATCGGAGGTGTACTACGATATACTGGTTATATTTAATGCATAGGTAACTACTAATGAGGCCATGTTAGGAGGTAGTAGTCGGCTCTACATAGGAAGAGGTAGAAGCTTATAGAGTTAGGGAAGATCGTACATGGCCCTACGAATGGTATTAAGGAATATAACCCGTCATCCATGCAATTGTAACAAACTAATCAACCGGTAAAAGATAGCTAGCGAGTAGTGAAATCTAAGTAAACACATTTTCTCTCATTATTGTTTTCGCTATAATTAGTTTAGGTTTATATATATATATATATATATATATATATATATATATATATATATATATATATATATATATATATATATATATATATATATACTAGCTTTCAAAGCCCGCCCGATGGGCGGGCATGACTTATAAATATCGTTGGCATAAATTTCTATAGCGAAAGAAGGGTTTTAAAAAATGGGCGGGCATGACTTATGAATATCGTTGGTAAAAATTAGTTAACGAAAAATAATATATAAACATAGAATATTATTTAGTAAATGCATTATCAACGGGAAAAAAATAAATGTTTATCGAGTATGAGAGAAAAAAAGTTACGAAGTAGTACGTAAGAAAAAAGTATACAATCAAATAAACTTAAATGCGAAACAAAGCTTCTTGTATACACCGTTTGTTGTTGATTTTGCGTAATTATTATCCTTATCACAACTAAAAAATCTTCAATTCCTTTATGCTCTTCGAGACATCCACATACACTTTTCCGTATGAGAAAATTGGCCTCTATAAAAACGGCCAAACAGCTTCATAGTTCTTTTTAGCTGCAAATTATTGAAAATTATAAACATCTATGCAAAGCATATTGTACGCATTTGATTTTCATTATATCTTTTGTCGGCTCTATTAAAGGTCGTATATGTGGAGTAGAAAAAATGTTACTGCAAGAAAACCCATTCATGTGTTGCTCATCTAGCTAATAAAAAGCGATGAACGATGTAGTCTTCAACAATAGTTATAAAAGTGTCGGATGCTATAAACGTAAAATCCTTTCAGTGGGTTGTTGAGATGGGTGTTTGCAATGCAGTTCAATATTATTCATGGGAGCAACACCCATTGGATTTTCTTGTAGTTTTGTGTATTTTTGTCTCAAAGATGTAATGTGATTATTAGTTCGTGTTTGGTCCTAGATCCATAATCAAGTAAGGTATAGTTTAGTTGATTCACGGATCTATCTCCATGTATTGTATGTTTTACTTCAACTTTTTTGAAGGTTTAATCACATCATCTTTCTTTGCCAAAAAGAAAATAAAAAAAAAATAATAAAAATCTAATGGAATATCAATTAAGCAGAGAAAGAGAGAGTGCCAGCACCTGAACAAAAAAGCTAAAAGCAAACTTTGCACAGAGAAGAACAACTGATGAGTGCTCAAACACTCATCGTTTTTGATATATTTAAACTGCCAAAACGCACAAAAACAATCAAAAAGATATCAAAATACTTAAATTATCACAGGGATTGTGTTTTATGTGTTTTAAAAGCCAAATGTGCAAAAACAAAGAAAAAACGTACAAAGTTTGCAGTATTGGCAGTTTCAGTCCCCCAAGTTTCAAAACTTGTCAATTTTAGTCCCTATGCATTTATTTTGAAAGAAAAAGTCAACCCAAGGTTTTGAAAGTCAATTTCACAAAATATTACATTTGGGTTGCAAGTTTTCCAAAATTACGTATTTAGTCCCTGAAAAATCCAAAAATGGCAAAAGTGATCCCTGGGAAGTTTTGGAATTTTGAAAATTGGAAAAATACAAAATGGTTTTGGATCTTTGGAATATTGGCACAGTTGGTCCTTGGAAGCAAAATTGGAAAGTTACAATATTTGTCCTTGAAGTTTGATAGAATTGCAAAAATGGTCCTTGATTACTTAACAAGCCAAACCGGACCCTTTGTTAAATTATCTAAACCCAAAAGCCAAGCCCCACCCAAGCCTTGGTCTGATCCAGCTACACAACTCAGCCCACCACTTAGCCCAAAATCCTAAACCGCTTTAAATAATACCCAGCGTTGACCCCAGTCAACCCTTTCTTCCCCAACAATACCGCGCAAAACCAGGGTATACATCCCCCCCTCCTCACCTTTTCACCAACCAAGCCCCCCCACAATAAATTCCCCTCACCTAACTAACCCACCACCATAAATGCCCTCACCAACACCCACCAATACCACTCAGAATTGCCCCGACATGATTTTGGCGCCAAAAAGCCAATCAATGGCTAGGATTGATCAATGCCTAATTAAACGATGAGGATTTGGTCAGAGGGTCAAGGCAAGGCATGTGGGACTCTCAGTTTTCAAAAGTAAGCCATGTGGAAGACCTTAGGCATTAATTTTAGGTCGATATATATAGAAAATCTCATAGAAGCTTTTGTGGTGTAATTTTCTTAGTTTTATTGTATTTTCAGTTTATTTTCAAAGCATTGTAACTCTTTTTATCAATGAAAGTTTAATTTAAAGCTTAATTCTCATTTTCACTTTTCAAAGTCTCAATTTAAATTTCCAAGTTCTAATTAAAGTTTCTAATGTGAGTTCAAGTAATTCAGAAGCTTATGTAAACTTAAAAACAAGGTTTGGAAAGCTTTATAAGCTTGTAAGATCATACTAGGCTCAGTTTTAAATATTTACTAAAAAATTCAAGAAAAATCAAAAATAAATGAAAAATTGGTGAAAAAGAAAAAGAAAGCAAGGAGCACAGTGTATTTAGGATGGCTGTGGGTTAGGTACCTCATGGGAGGGCATAGGATTGGTTAACTTGGTTCCTTGGTTCCTAATCAATTGGCTTGGAAGGCTATTGTGAGCTTATCTTTTCATTTCTACTCTATTATATAGTATAGTTGTTTGTTACTGATTAAATTACTCAATTGTTGCTTAAATATAGTAGTTTTATGCATTAGATTGTGTTGAGCACTTGTTTGAATCAAGTTTTTATCACAAACTGATTTTTAAGGAGTGTTTGGATAAGTGAGTTCCCTGAGCTCACTTGTGTTTTTGTGGTCATTTTCTGTTTAAACAAGTTACAATAGGTCTAAAGCAGTTAACCAAATCATAAAACACTTAGGGTAAATTGCTAAAAGTCAAAATTACATTCTAAATCTCTTCACAGTTAACTGTGAAGGATTTTAGGTTCATAAACCCATCATTTAGCTTATAAGTCATAACTCTAGCTTAATTTAGGTTAAATATAGCTTATAGTAACTTATTAAGTCAGTATTAGTGATTAGAATCTCAAATAAGTCAAACTTGGAAGTTTTACTAAAAAGTCAATTGTGCCATCTCAGATTTTGATCAAACTTTGGAAGCTTTTAATTTGATGGATACTAGGTTTTAGAGTCTGAGCTTTTACAAGCTTAATCTCTACCACTTTGTTGATTTTTGAGATTTTTTTTCAGAATTTATGGATTTTGTTTAGTAGGGCCCACCAGGCCTCAAAGTGAGTTGCAGGGCAAGAAACTTGCCCTGTCTCAGCAGTTCACCCTTACACCACCACCTTTTGTGGTGGTTTGTGGCCACTACAGTAGTCCAAGACTCTTGATTTTGGTTCACACCAACCCCCCTCCTACCAGGGAGTGATTTTTGACCATTACTTTGACCCCTAGGTCACTGGACCCCACTTGATTTAAGCTTGGAAGTTTGTCCCATAAACTGCATCAGAATACCAATACTTAAGTGCTTATCTTGGCTTTTTGGCTTATTGAGGCTTATTTGTTGTTTGATATCTGCTTATTATTGTTCATTGGACTCAGAGAAACCAACATTAATCATAGTGGACCCCACATCTCACCATTTGAGCTAAAAATACTCCACAGTCAACAAAAGTCAACTGTGGGTATAATAAGCACTTCAAGTGCTTATTTATTGGGTTTAAATAAAAGTGTCTTTGTTAAAAGTAGTTGTTTTTAGTTTATAATTAGTTTAGAAAAAGAAAAAATCCAAAAAAAAACCAACTTTAAAAATAGTGATAGCTTCTATTTAATAGGATTTATCAATTTAATTCTCTTTTTAATTTATTTCTAAGTAATATACCACTTTTATATTTTTAGAAATTCTATCTTAGGTTAAAATAATTTTATAAATTTTTCCAGATTTTTATTTTGTCTTCTAGTGGTATTTCTAATTAATTTTAGTTTAATTTAGTTTTAATTAATATTAATCAATTAAATAGCATAAGTAGTTTTTATAAAGTATAACATAGTTTTTATAATTTTTCTAGCTTTTATTTTAGTTAAAACATTTTCATAAATTTTTCTAGAATTTTAGTGTTCATTTTCTATTTTTTATAATATAATTAGTTTAATTAGAAATTAATAAGTAATTAGATTAATAATTAATTACTTAGTTTAAAAATACTTAGAATTAACTTTTTATAATTTTTTAGGATTCCTGTAATGGTTAATTAGATTTGTAAAAATTTTCTTAATTTTCTAAGCCTTTTTAGTATTTTTAATGATTCTAATTAATTTAATTAGTAATAAATAGATAATTAGTAATTAATTAATAATAAATAAATAAATAGTGTAAAAATAGTTTTTAATTTTCTTAAAATTTTCTTTAATTAATAGGATTGTGAAAATACCAATTTTACACTTTTAACCCTCCCAGTTCATCAGTTGTACTTTTTTGTTTTGTTCGTCTGTATACGTTTTTATTAAAAACGTAAGTTTTTAGGTTTTAGCTCAAATCTTCGTACTCCAAATTCCCGTAATCAATCACATAACTTTCCTAAGCTATTTCTGTTAATAATTTCCAAATAATTTTCACAACAAACCCTTTTCTGTGAATAACACCCGATTACGAATACACTAAAGTCACATTTCACACCTCAACGGGATTTAACGACCCGGTGATACATTATATTACCCGGAGCATTGATCTAGGCTATTTGACTTAGTTGACCATTCTTTGGTTAATTTAAGTTAGGTGATTTGGCATCAATCAACTTTTGGCGCCGCTGCCGGGGAGGTGTGCGCGTTTCTGTAGCGTTTTTCGAGATTAGTGTTATCTCACCTCACTCATTGTACAAATACCATCACTTGTGAATATTTTCAAAATCAAAACACATAAAAATGTCATTGACACTTTTCCTAAAGTGTTGAAACACCAAAAAAAAGTAAAAAACAACAAAACCATATCGTAACGTTTTCTGATTCGGTTTTCCTTTAAGGTGATTCTTAAGGAGAAACGAGTCTGGATTACGGGACGATAACAAAAATATTGTCCAAAAAGTTTTTATCCCTAGTGCATGCGCACTCGTTCTTCAAGGTCCACTAGCCCATTACGTGAGCTGGTTCGGAAACCTCTAAGACCTCGTAGACGTTCTGCACCAACAGTCGGATCTGAGATCCGTACTGTTCCACCTCCAGCTGTCATCATGGCAGCTGAACCCACTATGAACGAGCTTCTCCAAGCACCCGTCGAGGGTTACGGAGATGCTATCGTTGTTCCAACAATCATGGCCGATAATTTTGAGCTTAAAACAGGATTAATAAATCTGGCCACATCACGTCAATTCTACGGTTATGAGAGGGACGATCCTCAAGATCATATTCGATGGTTCAATAAAATCACTTACACCATCAAATGCAAAGATGTCCCCTGTGATGCAATCAAACTTCTTCTCTTCCCATTCTCCCTGGAGGGACAAGCCCGAATTTGGCTTGAAAAACAACCTCCACGATCCATTGAGACATGGGAAGATCTTGTGAAAAAGTTCGTGAATGAATTCTTTCCTCCTTCCAAAACCACAAGTCTCAAGAACGAGATCATGAAATTCACGCAGAAATTTGATGAATCCTTTAGTGAGGCATGGGATCGTTACAAGGAATTGCTCCGAAAATGCCCTCACCACGGTTTCTCTGATCTCATGACACAATGGTGTAAGCCAATCTGATCAAGACTCTCTAAATGCCTCCGCTGGAGGTAACTTCTTGAATCGCACCACAAAGGATGCTTTAGAGATCATTGAGAATAAATCTAAGGTCCGCATTCCCCGAAGCAGATCGGTTGTTTCCCAAAGGGATGTTGTTCCTTCTTCTTCATCGCCCGTGGCTCAGTCTAGCACCGATGCTAGCTTGATAAACTCACGGAAGCTGTCCATGCATTTGTTCTTGCCCAAAGCAAGAAAGATTCTTCTCCTTCTCCACAAGCTGAAATCAAAAAGATAGAAGTTTGTGTCACTTGTGGTGGTCCACATTCATATTATAATTGCACTGCCACTGAAGGCAATCCATTCGAAGTAAATACAATAGCCGGCAATTCCAACCAAGGAGGTAACCAATACCGTCCTCAAGTGGATCCAAATTACCGGGCTAGCAATCAGGGTGGACCACCCGGTTTTCCTCAAAATCCAAATAGGTTTAATCCTAATCCACCAAGGGGGCCTAATTTGCAAAATCAAAATCCTGCCCCCGTCAATCAGTACCCACCCCAAAGGGGTAATCAAGGGTATTCAGCTCCAAATTATCAAGATCCCCTCCCAAACGAGCTCAATAACTACATCAAAGTTAATGAGACCAAAATGAGGGCAATGCAAAATCAAATCTCAAATATGAAAAATGATTTTCAATCATCAATAACCAAACAGGGTCAAGAGCTGAAGAGTGAGTTGATGCAAACAAACAACAAAATTGATCAAAATCAAGGCAAGATTGAAAATATGCTTGCCAGTTTTATGAATCATCTCACTCCACCCTCTACATCAGGAGGTCTCCCAGCTAATACAGTTGTTAACCCCAAGGGTGAACTCAAAGCTATTACTACACGAAGTGGTAAAGCTTATGAAGAGCCGCCAGTCCCTCCTATTCCTCCTATTCCTCCTCCTCTTTATTCCGAGGAAGTTGAGACTGAGCCTGAGGCAACCATGGACAAGGTGCAATTTACTAGCCCACGAAGTACCGCACACGTCCACCCTCAGGTTGTTCCAGAAATTATACCAAAATCTGGACTTGTACCAAAACCGGGAGTTGTATTTGAACCATCAACAACTCCTGGAGAGAACCCTAAATCCAAACCTTCACTACCATACCCGTCAAGACTTAATGAGCAAAAGCTCCGCGAAAAGGCTAGTCACCAAATGGATAAATTTTATCAAATCTTTCAAGATTTGCACTTTGACGTTAGCCTCGCGGATGCTATCATCCTGATGCCCAAATTCGCATCGATGATCAAGAACTTGTTAAGCAACAAGGAAAAATTGTACGAAATGGCAAAGACTCCATTGAACGAAAACTGCTCAGCAGTTATCTTAAAGAAGCTTCCCAAGAAGCTTGGAGACCCTGGGAGATTTCTCATTCCATGTGTTTTCCCTGGGATGGTTGAGTGCTTCGCCTTAGCTGATCTTGGCGCTAGCATCAACCTGATGCCTTACTCAGTGTGGGAGAAACTCTCTCTTCCTCAACTCACTCCTACGTGCATGACTCTCGAGCTTGCCGACCATTCAATCTCTCATCCTCTCGGCATTGCCGAAGATGTATTCGTGAAAGTAGGAAAGTTCCATTTCCCCGCTGACTTCGTTGTTGTTAAGTTCGATGCTGACCCACGAGTTCCTCTCATTCTTGGGAGAGGATTCTTAAGGACGGGTCGTGCGTTAATTGATGTACACGAAGAGGAAATAACTCTTCGTGTTGGTAATGAAGCTGTAACCTTTAACCTCGATCAAACTTCGAGGTACTCCTCCAATTATGACGCCGAAACGGTTAACCGAATAGATGTCATTGATGTCGCGTCTGAGGAGTACGCTCAAGAGGTTTTAGGTTTTGTCGATGATTCTCCGAGTGAAAACTTCACTCCATCTTCTCACCCCATTATTGCCAATTCTTCTCCTTCCCTCACTCCGTTTGAGGGAAGTGACTTCATCTTAGAAGAAATTGAGGCCTATCTCAACGGTGATTCGACTCCCGATGGAATCGATAACCAAGAGATAGACCTCGAGGGGGATATTCTCATGCTTGAAAAGTTATTAAACGAAGATCCCTCTCATCTTCCTGTTCTACCACAAACACTTCATAAGGAGGAAGTCAAAAATGTTGAGAAAACTGATGACTTTCCCGCGGTTGAACTTAAGGATTTGCTGCCTCATCTTGAATATGCATTTCTGGAGGGTGATGATAAATTGCCAATCATTATTGCTAAAGACTTAAGTGTTGAGGAAAAGGCTGCTCTTATACAGGTTTTGAAGTCTCATAAACGAGCAATTGCTTGGCGTCTCTCCGACATCAAGGGCATCGACCCTGAGTTTTGTACTCATAAGATATTAATGGAGGATGACTTCAAACCTACGGTCCAACATCAAAGAAGGGTGAATCCAAAAATTCACGAGGTTATCAAACAAGAGGTTTTAAAACTTCTTGATGCCGGATTGATTTACCCTATCTCGGACAGTCCTTGGGTCAGCCCAGTTCACTGTGTTCCAAAAAAGGGTGGCATTACTGTTGTCACAAACGAGGAAAATGAGTTAATTCCAACTCGTTTGGTTACGGGATGGCGCGTCTGCATTGATTATCGTAAATTGAATGACGCCACCCGTAAGGATCATTTTCCTCTGCCCTTTATGGATCAGATGCTCGAGAGATTAGCGGGGAATGAGTACTATTGCTTCCTCGATGGTTTCTCGGGTTACTTTCAGATTCCCATTGACCCGCAAGACCAAGAAAAGACCACTTTTACGTGCCCCTATGGAACTTTCGCATATAAACGTATGCCATTTGGCCTATGTAATGCTCCGGGCACGTTTCAAAGATGTATGATGGCCATTTTTTCCGACATGATCGGGAAAAGTATGGAGGTCTTTATGGACGATTTCTCGGTCATTGGGGATTCGTTTAAATCATGTCTCTCCCATTTAGACAGCATGCTAAAACGTTGTGAAGACACAAAGTTATGTCTAAATTGGGAGAAGAGTCACTTTATGGTCAAAGAGGGCATTGTCCTCGGCCATAAAATTTCAAAAGATGGGATGGAGGTTGACCGTGCCAAAGTGGACGTCATTGCAAAATTGCCTCATCCCACGACTGTGAAAGGTGTTAGGAGCTTTTTGGGTCACGCCGGTTTTTACCGTAGGTTTATTCAAGATTTCTCTAAAATCGCCCAGCCTATGACCCATCTCCTCGAGAAGGATGCTCCTTTTATCTTCTCCCCTGAGTGCATCGAAGCCTTTGAAACATTAAAGAAAAGGCTTACCGAGGCACCGATTCTTGTTGCCCCCGATTGGGACTTGCCCTTCGAGCTCATGTGTGATGCTAGTGATTATGCGATAGGGGCAGTCTTGGGGCAACGCAAAACAAAACATTTTCAGCCTATACACTATGCCAGCAAGACTATGACCGAGGCTCAAAGTCATTACACCACCACTGAAAAAGAATTATTAGCTGTGGTGTATGCTTTTGAAAAATTCCGGCCATACCTGATTCTGACTAAAAGCATAGTGTATACGGAACATTCGGCTTTGAAGTATCTATTTGCAAAACAAGATGCAAAGCCGAGACTCCTCCGATGGGTTCTCCTCCTTCAGGAATTTGATATCATTATTCGTGATAAAAAAGGAGCTGAGAACCTAGCTGCTGATCATCTCTCCCATCTTGAAAACCCTCACCAAAATGCTTTCGAGAAAAAGGAAATAAATGAAACATTTCCTCTCGAAACCCTCAATGTGGTTTCATTTCGTGGAGACTCGATTACCCCATGGTTTTCCGACTTTGCAAACTATCTTGCGGGTAACTTTATTGTGAAAGGGATGTCGTCCCAACAAAAAAATAAATTTTTCAAAGATGTCAAACATTACTTTTGGGACGACCCCTACTTGTTCAAGATATGCGCGGATCAAGTCATCCGGCGGTGTGTGTATGGTCAGGAAGCCGCTGAAATCTTAAAGGCTTGCCATGCTGGTCCCACGGGGGGCCACCACAATCCCAACTACACCGCCAAAAAGGTGTTTGATTCCGGCTTTTATTGGCCCTCAATCTACAAGGATGCCCAAGATTTAGTCAAGTCCTGTGACGCTTGTCAACGTCATGGGAATATTTCACAAAAGAATGAAATGCCTCCGAATGCAATTCAAGTTTGTGAGATCTTTGATATCTGGGGCATCGACTTTATGGGGCCATTTCCATCCTCTCACGGCAATAAATACATACTCGTGGCAGTTGACTACTTGTCAAAATGGGTTGAAGCGAAAGCTTTACCCACAAATGATGCCCGAGTAGTTGTGAAATTTTTAAAAGCTCTTTTTGCCCGATTCGGAACTCCACGTGCTATTATTAGTGATCGTGGTACGCACTTCTGTAATGACAAATTTGACAAAGTCATGCAAAAGTACGGTGTGACTCACCGTCTTTCTACTGCGTACCACCCTCAAATGAGTGGACAAGTCGAAGTGTCCAATCGGGGCATTAAAAGAATCTTAGAAAGAACTGTAGGTGAGAATCGTGCATCGTGGTCAGATAAATTAGATGATGCACTTTGGGCTTTTCATACGGCTTACAAAACACCCATTGGGTGTACGCCTTATAAACTTGTGTACGGGAAAGCGTGCCATCTTCCGATCAAGCTTGAGCATAAAGCCTATTGGGCCCTCAAGCATGCCAATTTCGACCTCAGGACGGCGGGTGATCACAGAAAAGTTCAACTAAATGAATTAAACGAACTTCGTGATCAAGCTTACGAGAACTCTTTGATCTATAAACAAAAGATAAAGAAGATTCATGACTCAAAAATCAAAAACCGCGTTTTTAACGTTGGTGATCGAGTCCTTCTTTTCAACTCTAGACTCAAGATCTTCTCGAGAAAGCTCAAAACCCGATGGACTGGTCCATTCACTATCACAAAAGTTTATCCTTATGGTACCGTCGAATTATCTCAAAATGACGGTACTAACTTCAAAGTGAATGGACATTGGTTAAAGCACTACTTTGGAGAGGACGTACCATCCATGGTCGTCCCGGATCTCCAAACTTTCCCCAAGGACAATTGAATTCGGGGATAGAGTCAAGCTAGCGACTCGATGATCAAAAACTAGCAGCAATACGGGTTTTCACCCGTATCTCTGATTCTTTCTATTTTCTACCACCGAGTGTGGGGGAATGGCCAACCCCCCGCTGTTTAAAAAAAATGTATGTATGTATATAAAGCTCTCAAAAAAAAAAAAAAAAAAAAAAAAAAAAAAAAAAAAAAAAAAAAAAAAAAGATGTATATATAGAAATAAAGTGAAATTGGTATGTCCACAGTTAGATTCGAATCTTGGCTTTTTACGTTCATACCTTCGGCATAATAGCCGGGACTTTGAATATTGAGGACAATATTCATTTCTAAGTGTGGGGGGAAATTCTAACGAATTTTAGCAAATATCTTTCAAGTACCCCCCGTTTTTGGCCAAAATTTTCAAAATTTTTCACTTTATTTCAAAATTTTTGTGGTAATCAGTCCGCCAGGTCTAACCGACAAAGGGATTGGCTAATCCAGGAGCAAACGGCTCTTGGTAAAGATAAATCAAATCCGTTGACGGCTGGCAATTTGCCCAAAATTGTATGGTTCATCAGCTCCCCGAAAACAAATGAGTTGGCTAGCCCACAAGATTATGGCTTGTGGTAAAGGCCGTGGAAAATCCATAATTGGTAATCAGCTCACCAAGATGTTGACTAGGTCCATCAAGATGCTGGCTAGTCCAGGAGCAAACGGCTCTTGGTAAAGACTTAACAAATCCGTTGGAAGCTGGTGGTTTGCTCAAAATCACACGGTTATCAGGTGTGCCACAGTTCTTACACCTGGCTACTCCAGAAGTGATGGCTTTTGGTAAAGAGTTTAAAATCCATCAAGTTTTCTAAAAAGATTGCTAGGGACTAGCAATAGTTCAGTGTGGGGGATTGATGAGTGCTCAAACACTCATCGTTTTTGATATATTTAAACTGCCAAAACGCACAAAAACAATCAAAAAGATATCAAAATACTTAAATTATCCCAGGGATTGTGTTTTATGTGTTTTAAAAGCAAAATGTGCAAAAACAAAGAAAAAACGTACAAAGTTTGCAGTATTGGCAGTTTCAGTCCCCCAAGTTTCAAAACTTGTCAATTTTAGTCCCTATGCATTTATTTTGAAAGAAAAAGTCAACCCAAGGTTTTGAAAGTCAATTTCACAAAATAATACATTTGGGTTGCAAGTTTTCCAAAATTACGTATTTAGTCCCTGAAAAATCCAAAAATGGCAAAAGTGGTCCCTGGGAAGTTTTGGACTTTTGAAAATTGGAAAAATACAAAATGGTTTTGGATCTTTGGAATATTGGCACAGTTGGTCCTTGGAAGCAAAATTGGAAAGTTACAATATTTGTCCTTGAAGTTTGATAGAATTGCAAAAATGGTCCTTGATTACTTAACAAGCCAAACCGGACCCTTTGTTAAATTATATAAACCCAAAAGCCAAGCCCCACCCAAGCCTTGGTCTGATCCAGCTACACAACTCAGCCCACCACTTAGCCCAAAATCCTAAACCGCTTTAAATAATACCCAGCGTTGACCCCGGTCAACCCTTTCTTCCCCAACAATACCGCGCAAAACCAGGGTATACATCCCCCCCCCCCCTCCTCACCTTTTCACCAACCAAGCCCCCCCACAATAAATTCCCCTCACCTAACTAACCCACCACCATAAATGCCCTCACCAACACCCACCAATACCACTCAGAATTGCCCCGACATGATTTTGGCGCCAAAAAGCCAATCAATGGCTAGGATTGATCAATGCCTAATTAAACGATGAGGATTTGGTCAGAGGGTCAAGGCAAGGCATGTGGGACTCTCAGTTTTCAAAAGTAAGCCATGTGGAAGACCTTAGGCATTAATTTTAGGTCGATATATATAGAAAAGCTCATAGAAGCTTTTGTGGTGTAATTTTCTTAGTTTTATTGTATTTTCAGTTTATTTTCAAAGCATTGTAACTCTTTTTATCAATGAAAGTTTAGTTTAAAGCTTAATTCTCATTTTCACTTTTCAAAGTCTCAATTTAAATTTCCAAGTTCTAATTAAAGTTTCTAATGTGAGTTCAAGTAATTCAGAAGCTTATGTAAACTTAAAAACAAGGTTTGGAAAGCTTTATAAGCTTGTAAGATCATACTAGGCTCAGTTTTAAATATTTACTAAAAAATTCAAGAAAAATCAAAAATAAATGAAAAATTGGTGAAAAAGAAAAAGAAAGCAAGGAGCACAGTGTATTTAGGATGGCTGTGGGTTAGGTACCTCATGGGAGGGCATAGGATTGGTTAACTTGGTTCCTTGATGGATACTAGGTTTTAGAGTCTGAGCTTTTACAAGCTTAATCTCTACCACTTTGTTGATTTTTGATATTTTTTTTAGAATTTATGGATTTTGTTTAGTAGGGCCCACCAGGCCTCAAAGTGAGTTGCAGGGCAAGAAACTTGCCCTGTCTCAGCAGTTCACCCTTACACCACCACCTTTTGTGGTGGTTTGTGGCCACTACAGTGGTCCAAGACTCTTGATTTTGGTTCCCACCAACCCCTCTCCTACCAGGGAGTGATTTTTGACCATTACTTTGACCCCTAGGTCACTGGACCCCACTTGATTTAAGCTTGGAAGTTTGTCCCATAAACTGCATCAGAATACCAATACTTAAGTGCTTATCTTGGCTTTTTGGCTTATTAAGGCTTATTTGTTGTTTGATATCTGCTTATTATTGTTCATTGGACTCAGAGAAACCAACATTAATCATTGTGGACCCCACATCTCACCATTTGAGCTAAAAATACTCCACAGTCAACAAAAGTCAACTGTGGGTATAATAAGCACTTCAAGTGCTTATTTATTGGGTTTAAATAAAAGTGTCTTTGTTAAAAGTAGTTGTTTTTAGTTTATAATTAGTTTAGAAAAAGAAAAAATCCAAAAAAAAAACCAACTTTAAAAATAGTGATAGCTTCTATTTAATAGGATTTATCAATTTAATTCTCTTTTTAATTTATTTCTAAGTAATATATCACTTTTATATTTTTAGAAATTCTATCTTAGGTTAAAATAATTTTATAAATTTTTCCAGATTTTTATTTTGTCTTCTAGTGGTATTTCTAATTAATTTTAGTTTAATTTAGTTTTAATTAATATTAATCAATTAAATAGCATAAGTAGTTTTTATAAAGTATAACATAGTTTTTATAATTTTTCTAGCTTTTATTTTAGTTAAAACATTTTCATAAATTTTTCTAGAATTTTTAGTGTTCATTTTCTATTTTTTATAATATAATTAGTTTAATTAGAAATTAATAAGTAATTAGATTAATAATTAATTACTTAGTTTAAAAATACTTAGAATTAACTTTTTATAATTTTTTAGGATTCCTGTAATGGTTAATTAGATTTGTAAAATTTTTCTTAATTTTCTAAGCCTTTTTAGTATTTTTAATGATTCTAATTAATTTAATTAGTAATAAATAGATAATTAGTAATTAATTAATAATAAATAAATAAATAGTGTAAAAATAGTTTTTAATTTTCTTAAAATTTTCTTTAATTAATAGGATTGTGAAAATACCAATTTTACACTTTTAACCCTCCCAGTTCATCAGTTGTACTTTTTTGTTTTGTTCGTCTGTATACGTTTTTATTAAAAACGTAAGTTTTTAGGTTTTAGCTCAAATCTTCGTACTCCAAATTCCCGTAATCAATCACATAGCTTTCCTAAGCTATTTCTGTTAATAATTTCCAAATAATTTTCACAACAAACCCTTTTCTGTGAATAACACCCGATTACGAATACGCTAAAGTCACATTTCACACCTCAACGGGATTTAACGACCCGGTGATACATTATATTACCCGGAGCATTGATCTAGGCTATTTGACTTAGTTGACCATTCTTTGGTTAATTTAAGTTAGGTGGTTTGGCATCAATCAACAACCTAAAAGAAAGTATACCTAATATAGACAGATAGATGTAGATCATGTAGATGTATATCTCAAATAAGTGTCAATGAAATATATATTGTAAAAATCAAAGTGTCCATACATACTTTATAAGGGAAAATTGACTTTCATGCATTCCTCTCCTAACATAGATTCTTGGCTGCAAGCAACCAGATAATACAGAATGTGCAAACTCTGTGTGCAACCATATACCAAAGATCATATGTATATTTGTTGTGAGAAATGTAAAAGTAAGTCTTTTAATTTCAAACATTATATTACTAACTGAGTGGTATAAGTTACTAATTGGTTAACGTTTTGTACACGTGCAGATTGGTTTAATGCGGATTCCATTGAGTTGCAAGAGTTAAAACTTTTGGAATTGTTTGGGCTTAAATGCAGTCTATGTCATATGATACGGATACCTATTTTCCTTATACAGAACCCGAAGAGCGAAAGAAATTGGAGTCAAGGAAGGTGGTCATGGAAAATGCTGTTAGGGGAAGGTATATCGGTACAGATTCGGATCTTGACTCTAATGACGACCTTGATTCGGAACCGAATTTGGCTCCATCCTTCAACTCGGTGGAGACTGGATATGTTCAAGAAAAAATCCTTATGATTCCCCTATGGTTCTGTTGGGAGTTTTATACCAGCTTTATATTCAAAAGTAGCTCTATTTCAGTTACTACTTTTAATAAATATCGTTGCATGAGGTTAGCTTCTTTTTTTCTTTTTTCTTTTCTTTTTTTCCCTTTAATTTTGTTGATTAATTAGCGGATTGTTAAAATAGATTATGATGTTATGTTGTTTACTTGCAAATTGTAACGCTTTCGTATCCGTCAAAACTCAAAATCTGACTCAACTGGAAGGCTTTTAAAATCAGAATTCAAAGGCATTGGATCCAAGGACCAAATACAAAGCACGAATGAGGTTTTCCTGATTGATTCAGGAAGCCAAATAATATTAAAAGGGTAGTAAATGGAGAGTTTTGGGTGCCGATAAACAATCAAGCTCAAGGGATAAGGGTTGACGGGTCTGCAATGGTTCTCCTAGCTGTTGTACCCCTTACACAATTCTAAAGCAAGAATGTTACTATGGTTCTGGAGATCAACATTGCACAATATGTGGGTTCAAGTGACCACTGATTTCGGTTGTGCTTATACGGATCAGAATATTGTTATCGTCTCCTGATTGAAATGAAGTTTGTGTACTATTTATCAAATATGAGGATCTGATGGACATCACGCTTCTTATTTGGATCTGCTTATCAATATAGGAAGAATCTTTTGTTGAGTATTTAAGTTAAGAGAGTCAGGTTCAAATGGGTTAAAAAATTACCCATGTAAGACTCCTGGTCAAACAAATTTTTTCTACGCTATATTCACGTCAAACTGGTTGAAAAGTTACCGACGAAGGACTTATGATCAAACCATTATTGTCTACGTTACACAGGTTGAGGGTGTGTGGATTTATATTCTAGAGAATGGCTTATTGGGTATAGCTTACCTTGTTCAAAAATTTTTATGTTATGCAAAAATTTCAACCCATTCAACTTAAAATGGGTCGATTCAGGTTTCTTTAAATACCAACAGGATTGCATTGATTTAATGTTTTGGTGTGATGATTTGTTCTTTAGTTGAGTGCAGATATAGATGACAAAACTTCAGCATATCATAAGATATAGCAGGTAAAGAGTTAGTTAACAGATATGGAGAATATACAATGAATTTACATAAATTAGTATTCCCAAAACACATGTTTACTTTTGGCATGGTCATTTATAGGTTATTCTTTTGGTTATTACATATCGATGTCATAGGTAGTCAATATAATCAAGCACTTTAGCTTTCATACTCATCAACTACATTACTGTTTGGCTAAGGTCAGGATAAGCATTATAAAGGTTGATAGATACCTGTATGTGAAGGTAGTTGACTACCCCCCATAGATGACACCAGGAGATAAAAGGTGGTTTTTTGTCTTAACTTTGATCATCGCACTCGAAATAGCAAACATCTTTGCAAGTCTCCTAAACCTGCACGAGTCTCCTAAACCTCCTTGCCTACATATACAAATCAGTAGATAAAAAGAAAATAGTAATGCAGATTAACCAATGTAACAAATAAGTGAAAGTACGTTTTTTTTTTTTTTTTTTTTTTCTTTACATTGATGCTAACCGTAGCCGATCAATTACAACAGCATAATCAGGTATAAACATTCAATTTAATGGCAATGTATTTGTGTTATAAGCATTCAATTTATTATATGTACACCAGCGTATGTTAATAATACTCACCTCAGGAATCATCAACAAAAATTGTACCTTTTTTAATTGTTAATGATCTGGCCAACTTTAATGGATCCCCAATTTGAGTAAAAAAGAACCCTAAATAAATAAAAAAGAATCATATGAAATTGTAATTGGAAATCCAATATACCTTATTGGTGTTGACAACAATGTCTTCTCCACCGATATCCAATATCAGACAATAAAAGCTATATATCTGACACTACTACTTCCAACTAAACTCTGCACAATAAGAGATGCTCTTGCTCAAATCAGATCAGACCATCCAAAACCACCTTGGATTCACAAATTATACTTATGAAAGAGATATTAAGGTGAGATCAGAAAAACAACTTTTTATAAACTAATTGACCCAAAAAGACAACTAATTAATATTGGGTTGAAAAAATATCAGATTCTCTGGTCTGTAACTTTGGCATCTCATGGGTAACTTATATTTACGAACGGGTAGAATGGGCCCGACCGACTAGTAGAGTTGCTGATACGTTCTTCAAACCAAAAGAGGGCATCACAGTAACGACAAACACGGTTGCAGCTTCCAAAAGACCTATTTTCCGCTTGTGGACCTGCAGTAGAATGACACACAGTTTGGAAAAATTGTTGAAGAAAGTGTGCAATGAAACAAAAAATAAATAATAACATTTATCTACCTGATCGCATACAATGTGGCGGAGCATGAGATCGTTCAGAAGCACTGGAAGATGGACATGCCATCCTGGCTCCAACAGTAATGTTTGCAATAAGCAACTGTTAGAAGATACATCAAGATGCACCAAATGTTTGACACATAAACAACAGCAAAGCATACCCCATATCCCATCGCGTCGCTCAGCGGAAACATTTGTGTTACTACCAACGACCGCTTTTCTCTGTCCAACTGCGTATAACATAAGTGCTAATGAGTACATATATATATCTGAAAGGCTAAACCAAAAAAGAGATCACATATAGTATACCACAGCATACCTGAATATACGTTACGTCGATGATAGGAAGCTGAAGAACCGGTTATGTCTCCTGATGTAGCTTCTTCAACTATATAGAATAACAGTGATAGGCAGCGAGATGACACAAAAAGATAATACAATAAAAGCATGTACAACTCTTAAATGTATCATCTGGTGCATCGGCTTTCGAAAGAAACATGGGCGGGCTTGTTTTGTGAATATCATTGAAAATAATTAAGTAAATGTAAATCAATTATAAACATACCAAATTATTTATTGAATTCATTAACAACGAAAATAAATAAATGTTCATCTCATATGAGAGAATAAAAATTATTAAAGTATCCGCAAGAACAAAGTATATCTTGTGAGTTCAAATGTGAAATAAAGTTATTTATCTAACAACATGACTAATTGTGGCTAGCAAAAAGACTACCAAATATTTAGTAAGAGCATGTAATTCCGACATAATAAATACCACAATACCCATCCAACTTTCAAAATTTTTTTCATATATAAATTTGAAACATGACATGCTACTGCAGGAAATTGTTTTACTAATTTAGCTTATGGCTGATATCTCATTAGCCTTCGATGAGCAGTAGACTAATGGGTCAAAATAGGATGGGATTAAAATAGGACATTGAACCGTACAACCCATTCAGAAATAAATGGGTCATACTTTGCACTTCTATTAACGACCTTAAATCATTCGTCACCACTTATCTAAAATACTAATATTAGAGAAAAAAAAAATGATTGTGATCCTTTATATCAGCAAATAAATTACACCATAAAAAAGTGTAATTTTTCTTAAAACTTGCCTGATAAGTTCATGAAGAAACATCTCCTTATTGTTATACAGACTCTTAACATTGAGATCCATGAGCTGACTTACCTGCAACGGAACACACACACCATCATATTAAATGAAATGATGGCATAATAGCACAAACTATGTACTAAATTTACGATATCAAAGCTGAAATTAGGATATTTAGGAAACTGACTCGAACTATGATTATCATTTAAACTTGAAAACATGAGAATCAAGTAAATAGATTAACTCAAATGAACATACCACGATTTGTGGTCCATAAGAAGCAGAGAGCACGCAATAATATTGATCCTCTTAAGAACATTTGCTACATATCTGTAACAAAGTCGTAAATGACCCATGTTAAGATCGAGATTTGTAGATTTAAGACACACACCAATACCGGATACAATGCCTCCGTTACCAATCCCCATCACAAAGATGTCAACTATACCATTTGTGTCATCCCACTCGTCTCAAAATGCAACTATTGTCATCAACATATAATGTCAAAACTATAAGCATTTTAACCTTTTCCAATTTGACCAACATTATATGTGTTTTTCGTTACTCACTAATCATTATTTGAGCAAAAGTTTGAGTCTTTTGACAAGTGATAATTTTAAAATGATAGAGGACTTTTATTTCACTGCGATTCAAGTTTTTTTATGATCATATTAAGATAACTGAAATCCGTAATTATTTTTCCATTACTCGATTAAATTTCTTATTTAGATAATTACAATGTACCTTAATTTCTCTCAACATTGGTCTCTCAACTCTTCACAGAGTCGTCTTCTACGTGAACCCACCATGAGCCACAAACTTTTTTCCTTAGTCTGAGATTAAAAGTAAATAACCTGATTGCTTCTAACCATTCTTTCCCTCTCATGTTCAATTTTCTCAAGTAGTGGCCTTCTTCTCTTTTTCCTCATAGCTTTCACCTCTGCATCCCACTCATCTTTAATCCTAACCTTTCTTCATACCACTGTCCCGTTGTAGCCTATCTTCAATCCTAACATTTGTGCTCGTTTTTCTGTGCCATATCCAACTTTTGACCTGACTCACATTCAACACTAATATTCACACCATCCTAGGTTTATCAGTAAGTAAGCAGTCATCTACAATCTTAAAAGCTCCAACCGCATTGGTGGTTGATTTTTGCTATTGATTCCTTCTTTCTTGTCGTACTTTAAAAAAAAATATCACCACCTGATAAGTTGCAATGTCGTCGTAACTTAGACCATCCAGAAGATAGGCTGTGTTTGGTTCTAAAGTTTCGCTCCGCTAATATCCTCATTGTCCACTTGGATCCATCATGACCCTTCATCTTTATAATGGTTGTATTTTCTAGCCCTGCTGCCTCCAACACATGTCAAACATAATATTCTTATTAATACTTGCACATAGAGATATTTGGATAGCATTCTAAAATAAATCTATGATATAAGATAAGCATAACCAGCTCAATGTTGTGTCACATAAACAACACCCTTTGACAAAAACACACTGCAAAGAGACTATATGACAATGTTTGGCTATATTACCTTCTTTGAATTCTTTTACGGCAACACTCATTTTATTAAAATGAAATAATAATAATAATAATAATAATAATAATAATAATAATAATAATAATAATAATAATAATAATAATAATAATAATAATAATAATAATAATAATAATAATAAAATTTTAAAAAACGGAAAAAAAAGATAACCTTATATGTCTTTATCCATGTGCGGACACATTGTTACGGTTACCTTAGTGTTTGCGGGGTTAGACAACTGTTGAAGCATCCAAGCAACAGGTGTATTTTCCAAAATATCATATATGTTTTTCTTAACGGTACCTCCCATCCCTTTAGTCTGCTAAGACCGCCCCAAATGACAGCATTGTTACCCTTCTTTCTTAGCCTCTACATGAACGCACCGTCAACACCATTAAGATGAAAGAAAATGCATTGACAAAGAGGTCTACACGATTAACATATCTCGGATAATCAAATAGCATCTAATTTTTGAGTTTGATTCACATCTAAGAAAACAATATTTTGGGCAAGAGGAGAGGGCAATGATATTTTGATAACAGGGTATGTATTTGAGCTGAGCCACAAACACCCATAATCTAACATGCAGGTACATTTGATGTAAAGACGATGTAGTAATTTAATGTTTCATCTTCCTTAGTGATAATGAACAGTTACCTGATCGATAGTGTCGTTCATTATGTTAAACATTTACCTGATGACCCAAAATTTCTTCTCAACTTAAACCTTTCATTTTCGTCTGTAACTAAATGATCTCTTTAGCCTCTGCAATTTGTAAAAGTGGAATTTCGTCCATCCACGTGATAATACAAAATAAACGTCTAGAGATGTAGCTCCCATCTGTATTACAAATCTATTTCAGGCCTAGGCCTACAAACTCTAAAAGTTGAATTTTCAATTTTACCCTTTTTTCTCGATGACAAACTCTTTCAGTTGCTTTAGCTTCATAACCTCCTTATCCTGCAAGAATAAAGAGAACTCATTTGTGTGTATCATTTTACTCTCTTTTGAGAGACCCATGATGAAAATGCGAAGTGCCATTAAGAACTGAAAGTACTTTAAGACTTTCTAATCAACATAAATTAGAAAAACAGATTATGGATTAGTGGTGTCGATCTCAAGAGAAGCACGATGATCATTCAAAAGGAGAAGGATCGGAAAAAATAAGTTGGTGACAAAGGCTCAAGCATCATAGTAATTACATACTTTTTTGTAATTTTACATAAGAATAACCCGTTTTGACCAACTGCAAAACGATATTTTAAATAACCGTATTGTTATTACAATAAAAAAAAGGCATGCCTATTGGTGCCCATCTTTATGATATTATAGTTAACGTGTTGATTGTAAAACATATTAAACAAATGCTAAACCACGTCTGCACATCTTTCTTATCAGCCCATCTTGACCTGTCTGCACATCTTTCAATGTTACCCTTTTTATGATAAAAATATGCGGTTATATTCATACTCATTGACACCGAAAACAAACATGGGAGCATCCTTGCTATGAGCAGAGATGATGATCTTCTTAGCAAGACCCTGATTATACAAAATTGAAACAAAAACAATTTAAACTACTATACAAAAGGAAATAACCCAACTGCTAAAGGTATGCAAATATTAGAGATCTAATCAAACCTTCAAGTAAGTAGTAGCCTTGTCAATCTCAGTGAATACTCCAGTAGGCTCGACAACAAAGTCAACTCCAGCGGCCCCCCATGGGATCTCCTCTGGGTTCCTAAATAGAATACTAAGAAAACTATTATATAAATTTCTTTACATAATGTATTATTTTAACAGGTATTTCTAAGAGATGTTACGACACGCCAAAAAGTGACAGGCTTCTCACCAAAGAGAAGGGTCTTCTTGTCCTTGACCTTGAGTTCAAGGTTCTTTTATTGGCCATGAACACTGTCGTATCGTACATGAACATGTATGTCTGAATGTATGATAACACCAGTGGGTTGATGCGAAAAATGAAAAGTAAGCAGTATTTTTAGCCGAACTTGAATCAATTTTTAAATGTGATACCTCTAATAAGAAGGGATCCACACACTGTTGCTGGCCCAGAATGACCCTGCACATATGTAAAAAGGACGAGTTTCATGTCAGCTCAAGATGGAATTTTTATAAAAAAAATAATAAAAAGGTTCTCAGCTTGTAACGAAATCAGTTCGTTGCTATATACATATATTGCTGCTATGAAATCAATCTTCACGTTATAAAAAAAAATTAAAAAGGCACTTTATGTTATAAAAAAAGTAATAATCGAAACACCCACGAATTCAAAAATCAAAAATCCTACAGAAAATGGAATACCTACGAATTCTATTCAATATATACTATATGTTGAATTAACAAATGAAACCTTACCGGACAACGAATGAAATCAATTAGATTGGATCATGGTGTGAAGTTTTTGATGGCTGCTCGAGAGACCTCTTTCTGCTGATGCTGAAGGTACTTCAGATAATATGATTGCTTCCTTCAGAGTTCTACTGAAAGACTTTGAAGAACACTGGCTAAAGACCTCTGACATAAAAGCATAATCCATATATGGTTTCAGATGACAACTTATATCACAAATATAGAGCAATAAAGAGTAAACTCAAAATTTATCAGAAGTTACGTCTGCTGGTTTGTCAAAATATTTTACCTGCACATTTTTCTGATAGTTGAATCCTCAAAAGGTCCACCAGCAGATAATTTTCTTAACATTAAGCCATAGCATCTTCATCAGTAATTCATAAGATAAAGGTGCTTGTTACGGTTACCTTAATTTGTTCACTTTCCACAAAATTTACTACATGATCATCTTTATCAGCCTTCTGCATTAGTATCTTGTATACCTTATAGCTTCTGGAAGCGATTCTCAAAACCCTGCAAGGTAAAAAACCGAATAAATTGATCATGAGTTAAAATCATGATGGATATTGTGAGGAAAAAAGGATATTAGGGTTTTGAGAAAAATATATTATGAATGACCTATGATTTATTTACGTAGGTTTGTATGATTAAGGTTACCTAAGTTGTAGGGATTCTCCTACTTATCTTAGGTTTATAGATTTGGAGTTGCAAGATATAACACAAAACATGCATTGGTTTAGTGGTAATCATGTTTCTTAATATTTCTAGCACCCTAGGTTCGACCTTGCAAGTGGCATAAATTTTTAAAATTTCCGAATTTTAGTCCTATCGAAGTATGATTAAGTGGCTTTAATTTAGTACGAATTTTAATTAAAAAAATTATGAACCAAGTGTCCTTAGGTTGATTTTAATTAAAAAAAATTATGTACCAAGTGTGCTTAGGTGGACTAATGACATGGCATAAAAATACAAAATAAATTATAAAAATTGCTTACATGGCTAGAATGTGATGACATAGCTACTAATGACAATTACATAGCAATGAGGTGGCGTTTTCTTGATGTATCTACGTGTAACGCCTCCTGTTATATATAATGTAGAGATATATATATAATACTCGCTCCGTCCCATATTAAGTGTCCACAATGGAATCTTTGAATGTCCCAAATTAAGTGTCCACTTGTACCTTTCAACCAATAAGAGAGAGTTTAGTGGGTAAAAGTAATATTTGATTGGTGAAAAGTTTAGTTCGTGGAATCTCCTAAAACTTTGTGCATTCTGAAAGTGGACAATTAATATGGAACGGATGTAGTTCCATTTAATGCATGTTGTTGCATCGATAGTGTAAAAATAGTATTAAACAACAAACATTTATTTGGAAGAAGAAAATTAAATGCAACATTTAAATTTCTATTAATATTAAGATATCCATTAAACAAAGAATGACTATTTATAGGTTATTAGGATAAAAGCACCACTTGGACAGTCTATAAATTCATATTTAGCATTATCACAAGCAAAAAATTATAAAAAATAAACACTAAGAATGAAACTTATCAATGTGGTTTGTACGCTCTTGCTGCTCATCACAACCGTAAGTGCAACAACACACATTGCAGGTAGATTGTTTGTATATATTTCATGGCAATTAATTATACATAAGTTCATCTCTTTAGCCTTTTTATTATATATATATATATATATATATATATATATATATATATATATATATATATATATATATATATATATATATATATATATATATATATATATTTGTAGTTCATGAAAATTTGAATAATTCAATTTTGGTATACGTGCGTGTAGGTGATGGGAAACTAAAAATATGTGATGCTGACCTTGACTTGCCCAATTGTACAGCGGAATATTGCCTGAGTCGTTGTCAAGCTTGGTTTGGAAATAGCGCCAAAGGGTTATGTAAAGCGAATAATACGAAGTGTCGTTGTTTTTGGTTTTGTAAAAAATAATCATAAATAAATTAAATTAGTAGTTCTGTTTAACTTATGAGTTATGATATTTTAATGCTCTCTTTATTGAATTTGTAAAAATTATTGGGATCTAAGCTATTTCAAATTGTAAGAGTAACTTGTTCAATGAGTTAGCTAAACACTTATGAGTTTTGGTTATGCTCTTGATATGAATGGGTACATTGCGAAACAAATCAAATGGAAATGAAATTCGTGACTCAATTATTATTATGTAAAAGTGAGACAATCTATGTGCAAATTAAATGCGCAAATTATTGATTAAATACAAAGTTATTCACTACTACAAAAAATAGGCTTTAGGTACGATCTTTTAAGCTTTTGGTATGGTTTTTGAACTGTACTAAGTATTGGCTTACCAAAAATAAAAAAAAAAATCTTTGTACGGATTGGTACGATATTGAAAATGCTCTTTTACCAAATGCTCTTCCAGCAAGGGTCTTGCAAACTAAACTAGCGTTAGTGATGACAATTACGTTACTAACCATTACTTTTAATTAAAGTGTATCTCATTATAAGAGTCTGGCTCGTTTACTAAAATAAAGTTCTTTCAATTTATTTTATTTACAAACGCTAATGTATGCGCGATTATTTCCAAACATTGAAATGTACAAGTGAAATTTCTTTTATTTTGACCCAAACAATGTTCATTGCTGCTATAACCTGACCCAAACACTCCTTATTGCTGCAGTAACCTAATCCAAAAGCGCCTTATTCGCTAATTATTCTAGACTTCATTCCTTACGAGTAACCGCACCTCCTCAGTAACATCGCTTCGGCACTAACACTAACTGAATCAGGAGGACGTGATTCCTTTTTAACTGATGGGTGATGTAACACCCGTGAAAATTTCAGGTCATTTAATAACTATTTATATTTACTCATTATTCTATTTTAAGTAAATTTACTTTTATTTTCGGAAAAGTTACCTGCGGACGTCGTAACACATACAATTAATTCAAACTGACACTAAACTATGCCCATTATACACTTTCTATTTACTTTTGGTTCCTTACAATCCTATTTTAATAGTCCTAATTTAATTTTCCAATTTTACATAAACCTTGTGTAACAGTTCACAATTTCAGGTTAATTACTATTCCCGGAAAATTTTACTATTCATTTTACTATTCATTTTTTACTATTCATTTCTTTCTGAAATTTTCCCGAAAGTTGATTTTTATTTCATATTCTCGAGTGATAAATCATTTCCATGGCAAATTAAATGTTTGACATTCGTCAGATTATTTTCGTGAAAGTTATTAAGGAATTACACGTAGTTACACGTTTTAGGGTAAAACGTCATTCAGAAATTCTACGCACAACGAAATTCGGTCGCGTTAATTTTCCCAGTATCAGAAAAATGTTTGACACACTCATGATTTATTTAAGAATAAATCATGACTGAGAAAAACATGACCAGAATAAACTTCGGCCGTGAAAAACTGGAAATTTCAGTTTTAAGCGTTTTTACTCAGCCGTAACCCTAGCCTATACCTGCACCGTGTTTCTAAGATGATTTGAGCTTTCAACTTATTTAAATAAGTCAACATATTTTTCCCTCCTCCATTGACTAAAAATCATGCCTTGATTTTATGAGTCATTTCGTGATTTTTAGGCTTACGGTTTGATGTCTAAAAGACATTTAATACCAACCGACACTGGACTGAGCCCAGTCTAGACATTATAAGCCATTTTAAATCATTTATAACATATTAAAAAAGTAACATTTTACTTTTCTCAATTTTACGCAATATTCGTACATTTTACGTATTACGCGTTTTAGACCCGTGTTTCCAGTTTTTAGCAGGGTTTACCACCCAAATGACACCTACCACTCATTTTATATTTTATTATGGGACATATGGACATGTTTAACAATACTTTAAAGTTTCATAATTTTACGACACCCGGTTTTACGTTTTAAGGCCTAATCAGTTACGGTTGGCATTTCCCGGAGTCAAGTTTCATCCTAATATCTAGATATTATCAAGACCAAGCCACCTCACCCCCCTTATCCCTTGTGAACCGCCAAAGGGGGGGGGGAGTCACACCCTTGTGTGGCTTGATCTTGTGTCTTGTTGTCTTGGATGGTTACATGTGTAGTTTTGGCCAAAATATCCTAAGTTTAGTAACCTCCTCATGAGACTATAAAAGCCCCTCTCCCCCCCCCTTCCTTTGGCCGGACATCAACACACACCATAACACATTATACTTAGCTTATTTCCTTCAAATTTCTTGCAAGGTTCAAGTGCTTTTTCAAGTAGAAACCCTAGTTTGATCATAAGTTACCAAAACTCTTCCAAACCCTAATATACTTGGTGATTGCTCTTGAGTTTAAATCCACTCAATTCACCTCAACTTTCATTACATCTTTCAAGAATACCAAGGGTAGAAAGGTTGCATGAAGTGAAAAGGGTTGAAGCAAGTCTATCAAAGTCCATTTCCTTACTTGTTACTCCTTTCTTTAATTAGAAAGCCAAAAGTTGTAAGCCTAAACCTAACATGCTTCTTGTTAATTTCTCATGTTCATATCATTTACATGTTATTCTTGCTATATTATATATTGTATGAATGTCCATGGTGAATAAAAATGACTAAAACATGTTGTTATACTTGATTGTTAAGTTAAGTTACTAAAACAAACAAACTAGTGAATTTCTTGGTATAACCTGATCAAAATGGAAAAATTATGTTATTGGATTATTACATATTATATTAGAGGACTTAACAAGGAAACCATAGCAATTTGAACCACCTAAAAAGAGTAAACGAGTCAAAAGTTATGGCGATTTGAAGTTACCAAGATTTCCGGCAAAACTGCCTAAAAGTTTCTGTGACAGAACTTAAAACACGCAAAAAGAGGCCTTTCTGGTCCGATTCATGAAAAAGTTAAAACACGAAAGTTGTCCGGAATCACGTTTTCCTTCAGGAATAAAGTGGCTCGAGCCTTGAAAACGCCTTCTGAGTGAAATATTTCTCAGTTTCTTAACAGCTATTTACATATTTATAAGACACTAGATTATGGTTATACTTTAAAAGGAACAAGAGGTCTTATGACCTATAAACAAGACCACCACCATGGCTAGAGCTAAGGTTGTGTCTCATGACCATGGAAAAAGGACTAAAGGTCATGGCTAGGCCATGACGAAATGACCATACCAACTTACATAGGCGTAAACATGAAACAATGAATTAGACGATATCTTGAACAAGCAATTTGGATCTACTTCACTTAAAAGGAAACCATGAGATTTTACCAAGAGAAAATGGTCATTCAAGACTTATGAAGCTACCCCTAATAACAATTTTCATGTACAAATAAACTTTCCTAAGTTTATACAAATATCGGACATGTAACTTTTCGGATCAAAACCTATATCTATATATTTTATCAACTACTACAATAGTAGGGAGCCTCATGTGAGGAGTTCATTATGTAAGCCGTCGAGATGAGTTGTGGATTTACGAGTTAAAGTGTCCTGGCTCCTCGAACGCTTACTAACATGACTTCTGAATTATGTCGGCCCGAACGGTAGTAAACGATATACAAAACATACATGTTCATGAATCTTTTCATTCAAGGACTTACAATATACATCATACCACATCATGGACTAATGCAAGATATATATATAGGCACTCCGTTATATTCTTTACACAAATCCTAAGTCGCGACATTCTATTATAGGTTGCTCGTAGAAACCTACACGATCCAATCATCACCTTCATTACTTGCTATCCTACTTAAGGTGAGTTCATAGCCCCACTTTACATTATTTCAATGTTTTACAAACCCTTGGGGGAAATACATGCTACTTTTAAACCGAACACAATGCTTTGAAACTGTATGCTGCCTGATTGTTTTATTATTACTAAGTACCTACCTTGCCAATCCTAGGCCCCTATCATGAACCATTTAATCACTAGAATTAGTGAGCGCGAGTATTGTGAATAGGCCTATTGGGATTGACGAATCCCATTTGTTTGAGCAGATTAGTTCAACAAATGCACTATATTTGAAACATTAAGTATGATGGCAAAGTACTTACCGGGGCAACAAAACCGCCGATTGATATTGGTACCCGTTAACGTCTTGGTTGCATGAGCTTAGTACATAATAATAACTGTTTTGTTTTCTAACATGAGTATGAGTCTAATTAACTCTTACTACCAACATATTGTGTTCAACCGTTAAACAAACTCTATGAACTTCACTCAACCTTTGTGTTGACCTCTTAAGCATGTATTTCAGGTCCATGATAATCAAGAATGGAGCGGAAGGGCACGTACCGAAGGAAGAAGGCTATAAACTATTATGTCATTCGATAAAACATCATAGACTTTATATTGATGTGTTTTGAAACAATGGAATCTTTTGGGACCTTACTATGTAAACTCTGATATATTTGAATAATATGAATGACAACTCTTTTTAATACGATTCGTTTAGAGATCGTTTTCTATTATTATGACTGTTGTGCCGTCGAGTAACACCCAAGTTGAATTCCGCTGCATCATGAATTGGGGGTGTTACAGATTGGTACCAGAGCCATGGTTATAGAGAAACGGGTCTAAGTGAGACCTAAACTATAACTACAATAACAAGCAAAAACATTTTTATAGCCTTCCGCTCTTCGTGCCTTCCATCCTCCAGAAGATTATGGACTTATTACACATGTTATGCTACATGAACATATTTGTATATTGTTATATGCACATTGCCATAGTTTGAGCATTTTCCATAAGCATTTGATTTATTTTTGACATCGAAATACTAATTGTAGACATCATGTCCGCACCTCCATCTCCCGATCATCTTCCTGCTATGCCTGAGTATTTACCAATTCTTCCCGGACCTAATGATCCTTACTTTGAGGCAATTGATTACGACGATGAGGAAGAACCTTATGAGGATCTAGACAATGAAATAGATTCGGATGAAGATCCTGAAATGGATATGGACATAAACATTGATGATTACGAAGAGGATCCTGAAATGGATGTTGACATCGAAGGCATCGATGAGGAAGCGGAGGAACTATTAGTGGTGCCACATCTATCACCATTAACATCTCCACCTCCCGCTTCACCAATTTCATCCGAATCTAACCGTACCACTCCAGCTCAAGTTCCGAAATCTACTTACCAAACCGGCGGAACATCTACATCTACACATATGTTCGTGAACTCAGCTCAATACGAAATCTACTCTTTGAAACAAGCTCTCAACCTAACCCAACTCAAAGTTCAAAGTATGGCAAGTCAAATGCACGACTACATATCCAAGGTAAATTCTGCCAGAATGGATGCCATGAATGCTCGAGACGACCTATATTGGTTTAAGCTTGACATGAGCTACGTGAAGTGTGACTCGACTCATGTTGGGGAAGTAGTCTTAAATCCTTTGACGGGCTTGGATAATGTCAAGGACAGACTCACTTTGGTTGAGAGGGCCCAAGAACAGGATGCGGTTCAAATTCACAAACTACTTAACCGCCTAAATACCGCCGAAATCCGGTTAGATGTTGCAAACTTTGACAGGTATCAACTTAAGAATGATTTGTGTTGGATGCAAACTCAAATGAGTTCCATACAACAAAGGCTATACCAAAAGGATGTCAAAGAATACCATCCAAATGAAAGCGTAGACGTGTTAGCAACACGCGGAAATAATAATCCAACCGGACTACAACAACCTCCCAACCGACGTTAGACTAGTGTTATAGTACTAGTTATCTTTAGTACAATGTTGTAATTACTAACTGAAAGTATCAGTTAGTAAGTTTTGAATGAACTTGTAATAAGTTCGATTTTGTAATCAACGTTATATTAATAAAACTCTTGTTTTATATGCTATCATGTGTTATGTTTTTAAGTTTCAACATTATTACCCCATCATTCTTATCAAAAATTGTGCTCATCTCACAACTCTCTAATTACAACGTATCTTTTGAACAATAGAATCATGGCGCCAAAGAAAAAGACCCCACCAACGATGACGCAAGCTGCCATCCGCAAACTGGTAAAGGACAGTGTCAATGCAGCACTTGTCACGGAACGAGCAGCCGTAGCTGCAGCAGCTGCCGAAAGTGCCACAGCTGCTGGTGCTGCTGATGCTGCAGCAGCTGCTGATGCTGCAGCAGCCGCAGAAGCCGCCACTGCTGCGGAAGCTGCAATAGCTGCGGAGGCTGCCAGGATTGCCAGTCTTAACCTTGGAGGACCTACCCCTCCGGTGACCAATGTTACTACAGTACCAAAGGGTTGTTCATTCATTTCCTACCTGAAATGTGAACCCATCAAATTCAAGGGTACTGAAGGGGCTGTAGGTTTGACCCGTTGGTTCGAAAAGGCGGAGTCGGTGTTCTTGGTTAGTAAATGTATCAAGGGGGATAAAGTTCAGTATGCCACAAGTACTCTGTTGAATGAGGCCTTGTCCTGGTGGAACTCAATTGCTCAACCCATGGGCATTGAGAATGCCTACAAAATTACTTGGGCTAATTTGAAACAAATGATGATCAAGGAATACTGTCCTCGCAGCGAGATGCAAAAGTTGGAAGTTGAGTTCTGGGATCACGCGGTTAGGGGAAATGATATCATAACCTATAACCGTAGATTCCAGGAACTGAGGATACTTTGTCTAACAATGGTTTCCACAAAGGAAAAATTGTTGGAAAGGTATATCTGGGGACTTCCCTCAAGCATACAGGGGAATGTGACTTCGGCAAATCCCAAGGAACTTGATGAGGCTATGCGGATGTCCCATAGCCTCATGGATCAAGTGGTGCGTATGTCGGAAACCCGAAAGCAAAACAACCCCAACAACACCAACAATACCAACAACAAACGACCATGGGATGGTAACCGTGGGAATAACAACAACAACAACAACAACAACCAAACCCGAAACAACAACCATCACAATCAACAGAACAAGAGACAGGAAGCCGCGACGGCTTATGTTGCTGCACCAGCTGGTGGTAAGTACGTGGGTAATCAACCACAATGTACCAAGTGCAATTACCATCACGAAGGTCCTTGCCCGGCCAAATGCCACAAGTGCCAAAAGCCCGGACATCTTGCCAAGGATTGTAGAGGCAAGGGTATAGCTACTGGGGCTAACACACAGCCCATAGTTACATGTTTTGGGTGTGGGGAAAGGGGACACTACAAGAACAACTGTCCTCAAAACCAAGGACCCCAAGGCGGAGGTGCTCGTAGTAGAGCCTATGTCATGGGAAAGGAAGAACCACACCAGGACCCGAACGTGGTTACCGGTACGTTCTTACTCAATAATATTCCTGTTAAAGTCTTATTCGATTCTGGTGCTGATATGAGCTTTATATCTACTAGAATTGCGCCTTTACTTGATATTCCATCAATCACTTTAACCACTAGTTATAGTATTGAGCTAGCTACCGATGACTTAGCAAATACCAATACCGTAATCCCAAACTGTACCCTTAATCTCTTAGACCACCCCTTTAACATCAATCTTATGCCAATCGAACTCGGAAGTTTTGATGTTGTTATTGGCATGGATTGGTTGTCTAAACATCAAGCTAACATAATTTGTGGTGAAAGAGTTGTGCACATTCCATGTGACAATGAAACTTTGATCATTCGTGGTGATCAAAGTGGAACTCGAATAAACATCATCTCATGTATCAAAACCATGAAGTACATTGAGAAAGGATGTTATGCTTTCTTAGCCCACGTAACAGAAAAGAAAACCGATGAAAAACGTCTCGAAGATGTTCCTATTGCCCATGAGTTTCCTGAAGTCTTTCCAGAAGACTTACCCGGACTACCACCAAATCGTCAAATAGAGTTCAGAATTGATTTAATACCAGGAGCGGCGCCAGTTGCCCGCGCACCATACCGGCTAGCACCTTCAGAGATGCAAGAGCTATCAAATCAATTACAAGAACTTTCGGACAAGGGATTTATTCGACCTAGTTCCTCACCTTGGGGAGCTCCAGTTTTGTTCGTGAAAAAGAAAGACGGGTCATTACAAATGTGTATTGACTACCGTGAACTAAACAAACTAACCATAAAGAACCGATACCCACTACCAAGAATTGATGACTTATTCGATCAATTACAAGGTTCAACCTATTACTCAAAAATTGACCTACGATCAGGTTACCACCAAGTTAGAGTTCGTGATGAAGATATTCCAAAAACAGCCTTTAGGACACGATATGGTCACCATGAATTCCAAGTGATGCCATTTGGGTTAACAAATGCACCGGCAGTATTCATGGATCTCATGAATCGGGTGTGTAAACCATATTTGGACAAATTTGTGATCGTATTCATAGACGACATTCTCATATATTCCAAAAACGAAGAGGAACACAAAGAACACCTGAGAACAATTTTAGGACTACTCAAGGAAGAGAAATTGTATGCAAAGTTTTCCAAATGTGAATTTTGGATTCAATCAGTACAATTCCTTGGGCATGTGATTGACAAGACCGGTTTACATGTCGATCCCGCTAAAATTGAAGCTATCAAAAATTGGCCAACACCTACCACACCTACAGAAATTCGGTAATTTCTGGGTTTAGCCGGGTATTACCGAAGGTTTATTGAAGGATTTTCCTCAATAGCAAAGTCTTTGACTAAACTAACTCAGAAAGACAAGAAATATGTGTGGGATGAAAACGAAGAAAAAGCTTTCCAAACCCTCAAACAGAAACTTTGTAGTGCTCCTATCCTAGCATTGCTAGATGGGATTGAAGATTTTGTAGTCTATTGTGATGCATCGCACCAAGGGTTAGGTGCCGTGTTGATGCAACGCGATAAGGTCATGGCTTATGCATCAAGACAACTCAAGGTTCATGAGGAAAATTACACCACTCATGACTTAGAGTTAGGAGCTGTGGTCTTTGCACTAAAAATCTGGAGACACTATCTATACGGTACTAGATGTACTGTGTACACCGATCATAAAAGCCTACAACACATTTTAAACCAAAAAGAACTAAACATGAGACAACGTCGTTGGTTGGAATTACAGAGTGATTATGACTGCGACATTCGTTACCACCCAGGAAAGGCAAACGTAGTAGCCGACGCCCTGAGCCGAAAGGAACGGGTTAAACCACTACGAGTACGAGCCTTAGTTTTAACCATAAATTCAAACTTTCCTACTCAAATCCTTCACGCTCAAACTGAGGCGGTGAAACAAGAAGACATCCAAAAGGAAAAGTTGGATGGCATGATACAAAAGAAATTCGAAACCCGTTCAGATGGAACTCTATGCTTCCAAGGTCGAAGTTGGTTACCACTTTATGGTGGCCTACGAGACTTGATCATGCATGAATCACACAAGTCTAAATACTCCATACATCCAGGATCTGATAAAATGTATCAGGATCTTAATTTACTCTATTGGTGGCCGAACATGAAAGCCGACATTGCAACATACGTTAGCAAATGTCTTACCTGCTCCAAAGTAAAAGCCGAACACCAAAAACCATCCGGTCCATTGCAACAACCAGAAATTCCTACTTGGAAATGGGAAAGAATTACTATGGACTTCATTACCAAGCTCCCAAAGACATCAAGCGGTTATGACTCCATCTGGGTCATAGTTGATCGTCTCACAAAATCCGCACACTTTATACCAATCAAAGAGACTTACAAAATGGAACAACTAACCCGACTGTTCGTCAAGGAAATAGTCTCAAGACATGGTGCACCAATATCCATCATATCCGACAGAGATGGTATATTTACTTCCAATTTCTGGCAATCACTCCAAGACGCCTTTGGAACAAATCTAGACATGAGTACCGCGTACCATCCTCAGACCGATGGTCAGAGTGAACGAACCATTCAAACACTTGAAGACATGCTTCGAGCATGTATAATAGACTTTGGAAAAGGATGGGATACTCATTTACCATTAGTCGAATTTTCTTACAACAACAGCTATCATACAAGTATTAAAGCAGCTCCATTTGAAGCACTTTATGGTCGAAAGTGTCGTTCACCTGCTTGTTGGGCTGAAGTGGGAGAAGTTCAACTCACTGGACCAGAACTCATTCGTGAAACAACGGATAAGATTGTGCAAATCAGAAGTCGACTACAAGCCGCAAGAGATCGACAGAAAACTTATGCCGACACACGACGCAGACCCCTAGAATTCCAAGTCGGAGATAGGGTTATGCTAAAGGTATCGCCTTGGAAAGGCTTGACACGATTCGGTAAACGAGGAAAACTAAACCCAAGATACATCGGACCATTCAAAATCCTAGCCAGGGTTGGCCCTGTGGCGTACAGACTTGAGCTTCCATCAGAACTCAGTAGTGTACACCCCACTTTCCATGTATCTAACCTAAAGAAATGCTTGTCGGATGAATCACTCGTGATTCCACTCGATGAAATTCAACTCAATGACGATCTTCAATTTTTTGAGGAACCCGTAGAAATCATGGACCGAGAGGTCAAACAACTCAAGCAAAGCCGTATACCAATTATCAAAGTTCGTTGGAACTCACGACGTGGTCCTGAATACACATGGGAACGAGAGGACCAGATACGTAAGAAATACCCACATCTTTTTACCAACGAAGCTTCTACTCCTAACGCAAATTGATCTCCGGGACGGAGCTCTCATATGGGGTGGAGACTGTAACAATTCACAATTTCAGGTTAATTACTATTCTCGGAAAATTTTACTATTCATTTTTTTACTATTCATTTCTTTCTGAAATTTTCCCGAAAGTTGATTTTTATTTCATATTCTCGAGTGATAAATCATTTCCATGGCAAATTAAATGTTTGACATTCGTCAGATCATTTTCGTGAAAGTTATTAAGGAATTACACGTAGTTACACGTTTTAGGGTAAAACGTCATTCAGAAATTCTACGCACAACGAAATTCGGTCGCGTTAATTTTCCCAGTATCAGAAAAATGTTTGACACACTCATGATTTATTTAAGAATAAATCATGACTGAGAAAAACATGACCAGAATAAACTTCGGCCGTGAAAAACTGGAAATTTCAGTTTTAAGCGTTTTTACTCAGCCGTAACCCTAGCCTATACCTGCACCGTGTTTCTAAGATGATTTGAGCTTTCAACTTATTTAAATAAGTCAACATATTTTTCCCTCCTCCATTGACTAAAAATCATGCCTTGATTTTATAAGTCATTTCGTGATTTTTAGGCTTACGGTTTGATGTCTAAAAGACATTTAATACCAACCGACAATGGACTGAGCCCAGTCTAGACATTATAAGCCATTTTAAATCATTTATAACATATTAGAAAAGTAACATTTTACTTTTCTCAATTTTACGCAATATTCGTACAATTTACGTATTACGCGTTTTAGACCCGTGTTTCCAGTTTTTAGCAGGGTTTACCACCCAAATGACACCTACCACTCATTTTATATTTTATTATGGGACATATGGACATGTTTAACAATACTTTAAAGTTTCATAATTTTACGACACCCGGTTTTACGTTTTAAGGCCTAAGCAGTTACGGTTGGCATTTCCCGAAGTCAAGTTTCATCCTAATATCTAGATATTATCAAGACCAAGCCACCTCATCCCCCTTATCCCTTGTGAACCGCCAAAGGGGGGGGGGAGTCACACCCTTGTGTGGCTTGATCTTGTGTCTTGTTGTCTTGGATGGTTACATGTGTAGTTTTGGCCAAAATATCCTAAGTTTAGTAACCTCCTCATGAGACTATAAAAGCCCCTCTCCCCCCTTCCTTTGGCCGGCCATCAACACACACCATAACACATTATACTTAGCTTATTTCCTTCAAATTTCTTGCAAGGTTCAAGTGCTTTTTCAAGTAGAAACCCTAGTTTGATCATAAGTTACCAAAACTCTTCCAAACCCTAATATACTTGGTGATTGCTCTTGTGTTTAAATCCACTCAATTCACCTCAACTTTCATTACATCTTTCAAGAATACCAAGGGTAGAAAGGTTGCATGAAGTGAAAAGGGTTGAAGCAAGTCTATCAAAGTCCATTTCCTTACTTGTTACTCCTTTCTTTAATTAGAAAGCCAAAAGTTGTAAGCCTAAACCTAACATGCTTCTTGTTAATTTCTCATGTTCATATCATTTACATGTTATTCTTGCTATATTATATCTTGTATGAATGTCCATGGTGAATAAAAATGACTAAAACATGTTGTTATACTTGATTGTTAAGTTAAGTTACTAAAACAAACAAACTAGTGAATTTCTTGGTATAACCTGATCAAAATGGAAAAATTATGTTATTGGATTATTACATATTACATTATAGGACTTAACAAGGAAACCATAGCAATTTGAACCACCTAAAAAGAGTAAACGAGTCAAAAGTTATGGCGATTTGAAGTTACCAAGATTTCCGGCAAAACTGCCTAAAAGTTTCTGTGACAGAACTTAAAACACGCAAAAAGAGGCCTTTCTGGTCCGATTCATGAAAAAGTTAAAACACGAAAGTTGTCCGGAATCACGTTTTCCTTCAGGAATAAAGTGGCTCGAGCCTTGAAAACGCCTTCTGAGTGAAATATTTCTCAGTTTCTTAACAGCTATTTACATATTTATAAGACACTAGATTATGGTTATACTTTAAAAGGAACAAGAGGTCTTATGACCTATAAACAAGACCACCACCATGGCTAGAGCTAAGGTTGTGTCTCATGACCATGGAAAAAGGACTAAAGGTCATGGCTAGGCCATGACGAAATGACCATACCAACTTACATAGGCGTAAACATGAAACAATGAATTAGACGATAACTTGAACAAGCAATTTGGATCTACTTCACTTAAAAGGAAACCATGAGATTTTACCAAGAGAAAATGGTCATTCAAGACTTATGAAGCTACCCCTAATAACAATCTTCATGTACAAATAAACTTTCCTAAGTTTATACAAATATCGGACATGTAACTTTTCGGATCAAAACCTATATCTATATATTTTATCAACTACTACAATAGTAGGGAGCCTCATGTGAGGAGTTCATTATGTAAGCCGTCGAGATGAGTTGTGGATTTACGAGTTAAAGTGTCCTGGCTCCTCGAACGCTTACTAACATGACTTCTGAATTATGTCGGCCCGAACGGTAGTAAACGATATACAAAACATACATGTTCATGAATCTTTTCATTCAAGGACTTACAATATACATCATACCACATCATGGACTAATGCAAGATATATATATATATATATAGGCACTCCGTTATATTCTTTACACAAATCCTAAGTCGCGACATTCTATTATAGGTTGCTCGTAGAAACCTACACGATCCAATCATCACCTTCATTACTTGCTATCCTACTTAAGGTGAGTTCATAGCCCCACTTTACATTATTTCAATGTTTTACAAACCCTTGGGGGAAATACATGCTACTTTTAAACCGAACACAATGCTTTGAAACTGTATGCTTCCTGATTGTTTTATTATTACTAAGTACCTACCTTGCCAATCCTAGGCCCCTATCATGAACCATTTAATCACTAGAATTAGTGAGCGCGAGTATTGTGAATAGGCCTATTGGGATTGACGAATCCCATTTGTTTGAGCAGATTAGTTCAACAAATGCACTATATTTGAAACATTAAGTATGACGGCAAAGTACTTACCGGGGCAACAAAACCGCCGATTGATATTGGTACCCGTTAACGTCTTGGTTGCATGAGCTTAGTACATAATAATAACTGTTTTGTTTTCTAACATGAGTATGAGTCTAATTAACTCTTACTACCAACATATTGTGTTCAACCGTTAAACAAACTCTATGAACTTCACTCAACCTTTGTGTTGACCTCTTAAGCATGTATTTCAGGTCCATGATAATCAAGAATGGAGCGGAAGGGCACATACCAAAGGAAGAAGGCTATAAACTATTATGTTATTCGATAAAACATCATAGACTTTATATTGATGTGTTTTGAAACAATGGAATCTTTTGGGACCTTACTATGTAAACTCTGATATATTTGAATAATATGAATGACAACTCTTTTTAATACGATTCGTTTAGAGATCGTTTTCTATTATTATGACTGTTGTGCCGTCGAGTAACACCCAAGTTGAATTCCGCTGCATCATGAATTGGGGGTGTTACACCTTGCACCATTTACGTTTTACGCAATTTAAATCTACGTTTTTAGGTTTTAACCACGTTTAAACCCTTCGATGAACTCACCACTCATCTAAGCTACTAAAATAGGTTATGATAACAAGTTTTAACTTTTTTATATGTTTTACATTTTATTACTAACTGGTTTTACATTTCGCGTCATAAAAACCTCACGTTTGCAATTACCGGGAGCAAACTACACATTGTAACTCACTAGTAATCAAATCTACACAACAAAACCTGTTGATATAAATAATGCCTAAAAATGTTATTAACATGTATCGATATCTCTATGTTTTGGTAATCACAAAACGTAAACTCATTGAACTATAAATTATGACGTAAACAAGTATTTAGTCATAAATATTCATGTAAACATCCAAATCACTTAAGGTATGAATAAACAAACTGTCTAATGCATTCTATGATCAAAGGAACATTTTCTTAATCACTAGATTTTTATAAAATGTCACAAACATTTTATATTTTTTAGAAAATCATTTTTGATATTAAATAAATATGTTTAATTAACCATAAATATATGAATTCAAATTCTCAACCAAAAATGGCAAAAATATTTCAGAAAATAGCTTCCCCACTAAAAGACAAAGTTGGGCAATGTTCAAGAGGGGCAGCCCCCTTAATTAACTAGGCGGCCCCCTTAATTATTAAGGGGAACGGCCAGGCTCCTAAGGTCCCCATCTTTGCCTATAAGTATTGGGTGATTCTTGCATTTTTTCCTCACCTTTTACACTCTAAACTTTTTGATCTAAATCTCCTTTCCTATTCTCATTAACCCTTTGATAGTGTAAGGTTTTCTCTGCCATAAGGGAGCTTGTTTACATAGTGAAGAAAACTCTCGAGTTAGGTGCTCGGGGAGAGGAGCAGGGCAAGGAAGGTGTCCTTGTAGCCGAACCACTATAAATCTCTTGTCTCGCGGTTCGATCTTTCCATCTCTCATTCACTACTTTACTTACTTTGTTATTTAGTTTATATACATATATACCTGTTCATATTATACAAGAGTAGATTTCACATAAACTAGAATCAACATTTTTTGAAACAAAGTTTTTATAAAATTAAAAAGATGTAAAACTATTCAACCCCCCTTCTAGTTTCCACAATTGGTAATATCATTGATTTTTCTGGTAGATTCACGCCGGGTATCATTATTTCGGCTTCGTGATTTGGTTAGTGTGAAGAACTTGCATACGTGAGAAGATCTTGTTGATTTCTTGCATGTCACCCGAAAAAACATTCTGCACTTCATTGAGAATGGAAGAAATAGTGTACTCCTAGAGGGATTTATCTAATATTTTGGACATTGGTCGTATGGATTCGTGCCAAGTATGCAGGATACTTGTTGAGGGATTTATTGGGTCGATGAACATTGGTTGGATAGATTCGTGAAGTGTTTTATTATTCGACTTTATTTATGTGCTTGAAAGTTTATCTCAATGAAGAAGACAAAGAAGCTTGCCATGTGTACTACAATATCTACAACAGTTTCCGCTGCTACTTCAAAGTCAAAGTAGTGTTCGGAAAGCCGTTTGTTGAGAATTCTAAGAAGAATTATGACCTGTCTCTAGGGATAGTTAGGTTTAAGGATAAGAACGATGAGATAGCTTACCAAATGTACTAAAAGATTGAACAATTTTGTCTGTTATCAAACATCGAAAAGGAACACACGCAAGCGGTCTACTATAGGAATGATGAGGATAGACGTAGAGGAGTAGACTATGTTATGAATAGAATATTTGGTTTTTACAAGGAATGCTTGAAACTAGATCCGAAATACAAAACTAAAATCGACGATGACCTAGGAACCGTGACCTATGACGAGGTCACGTAATGGCCCTTAATCTTGAGTCTAGCTACAAGAATCATAAATAAAGAAAAGCGCTTCTTGGGAGGCAACCCAAGTTTTATTTGTTTTGTTTGATCGTTTGTTTATTTGATTTTATTTGCTTCCGTATGCATGCTTTATTTTTATCGTTTGTGGATCATGATTCATAATAAATTGTGAAAATTCTTTACCTTGTTGTTTGTTTTAACTTCATAAAAAGGTATTTTGTAAAAGCTAAGTGTAAGGGAAATCTAAATTTGTTTTTAAAGAACGGAATTGGACATGAACCACAACAATATTAAATGAACATGTATATTAGTATTTGTTTGAGTCAAATGCATGTATCGAGTCATAATGATGTTTTGCAGGAATTCCAGGAATTAAGGCGTGAGTTTTTCCAAAATTTTTCCGGAAACTTAACATGAGATATCTGTCAGAGCACTCTGACGGCATCAGGATCATAACCTGACGGCGTCAGGTGTAAAAATCTGAAAAAATTTTGCAAGTTTTGTTTTTCTAACGGAGTCTTAAAGTTTTTGTTAATTCTTTAGTTTTATAAACTCTAGGAAATCTGCAAACATTCATTCCACAAGCATTATATCCTTATATATATATAGATTGCCGCCGATTTTACGCGAGGTTTGCCATGATTGTTTTCTCAGGTTTAACAGGTTATATTGGAAAAGAAGATGATATATATTTCTAGAGGGAAGCTTTCAACGTTCATTTTCTTGTAGGAGGATTTAACCATGTTATCCATTTATCCACACCGAACGAATCAGGGGAGTATTTGTTTCATTCTTTTACCTTCATTACTTTTACATCCTTTTTATTGAACATTGGGGACAATGTTTAGCTTAAGTGTAAGGGGATGGTAAATGATGATACCTTAGAGGATGCAATTGCACTTGAGTTTGTTTGTTCAATAGTAGGCGTGTAATAAAACTAAGGGAAACACTTGTTAGGGTAATTTTAGCGCCAAATTTAAAATTTTTTACAACATTTAGGAGTGAAGCTTTAGCCTTAATGAGCGTCTCTTGGAGAGGAGTTGTATGACTAGCACTAAACCCGTACAACTAAAAAAAAAATTACACCCAAATATGTGAGGTTCGCCTTTAGATTTGTTAGGAAAAGCATTCATTATTAGTGCTTATGAGTGTACCGGTAGCACTTAGATTCTAGAACTTACGTTAGTGATGCATCCCGAGTCCGCTAGTGAGACTACAAGCAAGTCTCTTAGCTAAAAATACTAGAGCTAGGACCAACCCAATAGCTGTAATTACGGACCCAATAGCTGTAATTACGGACCAACCCATCAAGCAAGTTATCTCTAAACATGACGCATCGGGACGGCTACAAAAATGGAGTGTGTTGTTGAGCGAGCATAACATCTCTTATAGACCGCGCACTGCGATTAAAGGACATATATTGGCAGACTTCATCAGCGAAAAGCCAGATACCGATACTCCACCTACAAAAACCGAGATAACGCTACAAGAACCATGGGTTCTATTCACGGACGGATCTTCGTGTGAGGATAGATCAGGCGAAGGCCTTATTCTCACTAATCCAGATGGAACGGAATTCACTTACGCACTGCGTTTTGAATTCACAGCCACAAATAATGAGGTAGAATATGAAGCCCTACTTGCCGGAATACGCATTGCAACTCAAATAGGTGTACGCAACCTAGAGGCAAATGTAGATTCCCGGCTAGTAGCAAATCACGTGCTAGGCGAATATGTGGCTAAGGAGGAACACATGATCCAATACCTCAACAAGACGAAGTCTCTAATCCAAAATTTTGAAAGGTTCACCATTAAACAAGTCCCTAGAGGAGAAAATAGGAAAGCAGATGCGCTTAGCAAGATCACATCTACAAGTTTTGCGCACCTGTCAAAACAGGTATTGGTAGAAACTCTGAAGGATAAATCAATCTCGGAGATGGAAATATCCACGGTGATAGAGGAACAGGATCCTACGTGGATGACACCTATCATTGAGTTCATAAGCAAAGGGATCCTGCCATAAGAACAGAAGCACACTCGTAGGGTACGGCGCACAACGCAGAGATTTAAACTCCGAGACAGCATCCTATATAGACGTTCATTCCTACAACCATGGCTCCGGTGCGTTGGACCTCTTCAGGCAGATTACGTACTCTGAGAGATTCATGCTGGTTCATGCAGTATGCACTCGGGACCAAGGTCTGTAGTGGCACGCACCCTGCGGTCAGGATACTATTGGCCTACTATGCACCGCGATGCGCGGGATATGATAAAGAAATGTAGCGATTGCCAAGTCCACAGGTCAATCCCACACCGACCACAACAAGAGCTAACTCCCATCACCTCACCATGGCCATTCTATAAATGGGGCATTGACATCGCAAGCCCCTTTCCAGTTGCAGCGGGAGGGCTAAAATTCCTCATAGTGGCCATAGATTATTTTACTAAGTGGATCGAGGCAAGAGCAGTAGCAAGCATCACAGGCAACCAAGTCAAATGCTTCATTTGGGACAAAATTGTATGTCGCTTTGGCCTACCTGGAGAAATTATCTCAGACAACGGAAAACAATTCCGTGATAACCCATTCAAAGACTGGTGCACGCAATTAAACATTACACAACACTTTACGTCAGTTAAGCACCCACAAACCAATGGTTTGGTTGAACGCATGAATCGCAGTCTAGGTGAAGGAATAAAAGCCCGCCTTGACAAACATAAAGGAAGATGGGTGGATGAGTTGTCGCATGTTTTATGGGCGCACCGCACGACAATAAAAACTAGCACTGGCGATACACCATTCTCTCTTGTCTACGGGACAGAAGCTGTCACACCAGCCGAGATTGGAATGCCAACTATCCGCAAGGCAGAAGTCAATGTCACAACTAATGACGACGAGCGACACATAGACTTAGATATGTTAGAAGAAAGGCACGAACGCGCAGCTATATGCGAAGCAAAAGCTAAGTCAAAAAATGAAGAAGTATTATGATGCAAAAGTCAGGAACACTTCTCTCAGGCCAGGAGAGTTTGTGTATCGCGCCAACGATGCAAGCCACACAGAGGACACGGGCAAGCTTGGACCCAAGTGGGAAGGACCCTATGAGGTCACAGAAACACTAGGCAACGACGCGTACAAGTTACGTGATATGGAAGACCATGAGCTAGCACGCACGTGGAACATCTGCAATCTCAAGAGATGCTATCTTTAGGACAGGCTACGGCCCACGCATAGACAACTCTACACTTTAGTAAGTGCCCAATAAATGTCTGTGTACTTGATTTTTCCTTTTTAGGGAATTGTCTTTTATTTTCAAAAACTTGTAAGTATTAATAAAACGTTGTGGTTTCTAGCTAACTATATAACACATTTAACTTTATTGCTTACATTTTTTCTTATGTCTCAATATTGTTACTTTATATTTTGCCTACATGGCGTTCATGCACTTAATAAGACCTACAATGGCAGAAAGGATGAGTAAACCTACTAAATAACTCGTTGAGTAAGAGGGTTGCAAACCCATCAACAATTGGATCACGCATCCTTGCTAAACACCTTACTTTCAAGACGTTGAAGTAAGTTTAAATGCGCACCCCACGAAGGATACGCAACATAATGTACATCGTACATGTTTAGCAATTTACGAAACATGACTCTTGGTCATTTGATATAGTATTTGCAACACAATGCAAGCCTATCCATTCACTTATGATTTTTTTTGTTAAGTTATGCACTTAATACAAGTCATCCTAAGTATGTCTCAGTTTCAATTTGACTCTTGGATAGTCTTTTACAAAAAAGAACAATATTCTAAGTACAAAATGATACAAACAAGACGTACAAAAAAGTTAAATATTATTATAAGAACCACGACTTTATACAAAATTACATACACAAAAATCCATAGATATCTACATACTATGAGCACGTCTATGACTTGAGCTACTAGCTGTAGACGCTAACTCCCCAGCCTCACTCAGCCTTCTCAGCAGGCTGCTATCATCCTGAGATACCGTCAGTACGCTAACGTGAATCCAATCAGACCTAGGGAGATGGGCTACGCCAACACCGCAGAGAATAGCCTTCCCTTCCACACCCTTCTTGCGAGCAACCCTGGTCAAATGGGCCTCTAAGCATTTCTTCAAAGAAATCTCCTTTTTAAGGGCGAAGGGATTGAGCATGTGGCGGGGGCAAGCAAAGATAGGCACCTTCAGCTGCGACTCATCTTGTTTCAAAAAGAAGTCAGGCTGCACTTCCGGATCTTCAGCTACGTGTTTGGCCAGAGTCAGGCCCTGCATGATTAAACTGATAGGATAATCTTGATCACGCTCTAATGGGGCGATATGAGGAAAGTCGAAGACCTTCATCTTCTCCATGGCCTCCACAAGATCATCAAAAGCATCCGCCTTATACCCAGGCACTTCTGCAAGTGGCACGGTTAGCATCTTACTTTCATGAAGCTCCTCCACAGCCTGAGCCTTGCCACGTGCCATGGCGCACTCCACAACCTTCCCAAAGGCCTCCACAACCTCCTAGGACTCCAGCGTGCCCATGGCAGCCAAACGCAAACCATCGCTGATCAACCACCTGTAAATACAACAACGCACGCGTTAGAAGATAAAGAGCATTAAGGCACATAGAGTTGGAAAAATAATTCACCAAGAGGATACATACCTGCGCTCAGCAATAGTAGACATAAGATGAAGATACAACTCCTCATCATACTCGATACTCAACTTACGCAGCTTTCTCTCCTGCACCTTCAGAGCCATTTCCATACGCACGCGGAATTCATCAATCAGGGCGAAATGCTTGCTCCTATTTTCTTGCAAGTACTTCAACCCCCAGGTGCAGCTAGACCTGTACTGCTTAGTAGCAGCACGCTCATGCTTCAGCTCCACCATCAAGGACAGCTTCTCATCAGCAAGCCTCCTAGCTTGCGCAGTGGTGGACTATACGTCAGTCCGCGCATCAGCCAACTGCGCCCTCAGTAGTGAAATCTCCACATCCTTCTGAGCGAGACTGCTACTTTCACCAACATACCGAGCCTTGAGCTGAGTGACCAACTTAGCCTGACGCTCAGCAGCCTTGCGCTTAGAACCTTGGCGCTCCTCTTCAGAGTCGGTGTCTACTTTGAGGATACCAACACTACCAGACGACTCAGTGCGCACGGGCTCAGGAGCCGCCACTCCTTGCGCAGGCACAGTCTGCACTGGAGTTGCATTCACAACCAGCTGCGCACCCTCAGAGGACTCTTCTTGCGCAGGCTTCAGAAGACGCCCAGCGGTAGCCTCCAAGATAGGCAACTCACCCTCCCTCAGGGGGCGCACACCCACAGTTACCTGCGTGCGATTTGTCAACCTCACCACGGAAAACAGATCCATCTCTACGCAACTGATGCGTGGGAATTGCACCAGGCTTTACCTCTCGAAGGATCTCGAGAAGCTTATAACCCCCACCAGGCAGTGTACCTGATCGTTGTAGTATAGTATAGTGACAAGTACTGGGTGATTGATCATTCAACTTAGGAATAGTGTAGCTAGGATTAGAAAACCTAAAGACTAGGTCTAGAGATGAGGGATGATTCTTTTTGTATTTTTATGTTTTTATGAAAGCAAGTAAAATCTCGGTTGTTAGAGGAGTGGGCGGAATTAGTTGTTAATCAACTAACCCAATAACTAAGATGCAATCAAAATAAAATAATAAAAATGAAAATAAACTAAATTAAGATAGTGGTGTGAGCAATATATGGGAGAATTGTGTTTACTTAGATTTCACTACTCCTTAGATATCTTTTACAGGTTAATTACTTGTTACAGTTGCGTGGATGAAGGATTGTATTCCTTAATACCATTCATGGGGTGGCGTACTTACTTCCCCAATCCTATAAGCTCCTACTTCACTCCTATGTCGAGCCGGCTAAGAAGCTCCTAACATGGGATCACTAGAATTCACTCATGCATTAAATACAATCATAAAAACCTAGTACACATCGGTTCATGTTTCTTAAGACATTCAAGCAAGGTACACAATGGAGATCTGCCAGTTTTCTTAAGCCTAACATTGAAATCATTCATCCATTACAACTATAAACAAGCAATCAACCTATAATTAACATCTAGGTTTCATTACATCTAAGCAAACACATGAAAGATCTAGCCTAGCATGTTATAATCAAGACAAGCATAAGATATATTCAAACAACACATAGACATATTGAATGAATTGAAAGAGGACTTATCTCAATTGAACATGAAAGGTTTCAAGGGGTGAAAACCCTTGAAAATACTGTTACAAATGACCTAGGGTTTATTAGGTTCGACCCTAATATTCTCCACACAAGTTCCTCTCTTAATGAATGAAAAATAGAAAAGTATATATAGATTTTGTGAGGTGACGGTGTCAAGAGTAAATTTTTGACGCCGCCATCTCGCCGCCAATAAAGTCCTCGGACTGCCTAGATCTGGGTTTGACGCTGTCACGTGTAATCCTTCTTCAAGTCGTCACCAAAATAACTCTTGACGCCCTTCTTCTAACGCCTTCAGGTTTTCTCTGGGTCGTCATGGATTTTTCTCTTGACGCCGTCATATTTCCCTTTTTGACGCCGTCAGGTACTGTTCCCAGCATGGAAAATTAAGTCTTTGCCGTTTTCTTCACTTTTATGCTCCAAAAACGTCCAAAATGCTTCATTTTTCCAGAATTCACTCCCAAAGTACCTAAAATCACAAAAGGAACGATTTAGGGCAATATTTGATCAAATAAATTCAATTCCGGGCTTAAATGACCCCCTAAAAACGGTTCATTTTTCGCCTCATCATATACCCTTACACTTGAGATTTGCTTGTCCTCAAGCAAATGCGCTTTTATTCTAATCAAAATACAAGTTAGGGGTCATTTAACACTAATATAAAAGTAATTACAACAAATAATCGTTCCACTAAAGACCAAAGACAAGCACGGAGGTCATACACTAGCACCTCACAAATAGTGTTTAGATACTCACATCTCTCGGGTGTAATAAAGTAATATCACAATATGGAAATGGAAAACATCTCTCACTACCTGTCATAGCAAAATAGATTACCATAGGCTTGGGAAAGGATCAAACCTCCACCACATGGCGTAAGCACCTAGGATAAACTATCAAAGAGGTCTTTTTAAAGGGTTGTAGCGTTAGGTATAGGGATATGAAATACACGGTTTTGTTGGATATAGGCAATCTTTACTGGTGGCGAGTTAATAATCTTGGTTAATTACATGTACAATATGGCGTTGCTAAGCCAAGACTAGAATCGACTTAAGCTAATAAATCAAAAATTTAAAACAAACATAGAATAAAAAGGGATGGTAGTCCGTATGTTTTCTCTTTTTTCTTTCTATATATATATATATATATATATATATATATATATATATATATATATATATATATATATATATATATATGTATATATATACATATATATATATATATATATATATATATATATATATATATATATATATATATATATATATATATATATATGCATCATAGGGAATGAAAATTCCCCTTACACTTGAATTTTTACATACTTTACAAATAACTAATCTAATGACTCGAATCAAGATAATCAAAACACTTTGAGTACTTTTAAGATTAACACACGTATGGGGGTAATATATGATGTTCTTCCCCATTACTCCATAACATTAGTACTTTACCCATGAGTCCCAATCGTCCCAAAACAATATGTACAAGGATATGACTCGACTTAGCAACCATGTAATCAATTAGATAATTAACTAAGGGTATAAACATGTAACAATAATGCACTAAAGATGAGTGCATACACGGAAGGCTAAGGCGATTTGGTTGTACATTTAAGTGGGGTGTAACAAATTCTTCCTTTAAGTAAAATGCTCAAAGTTATAAATGAAAAGATAGGCTCGGAGGGGTGTACTAGGGGTTTCGTGTACTAAAAATGAGTACAACGCTAATGGTGTGGGAAAAATTAATTGACTTTACTAGCCAAGTAATATGACATAAATGGTCAAGTAATTATGATACGGGTTTAACACAAGGGTGATCCTAATGCCTCTTATCATGTAGTAAATCCTACTACACGAATGTAGTCTCACTAGCAGTCTCGGGATGCATCACTAACGCAAGTTCTAGAATCTAAATGCTACCAGTACACTCATAAGCACTAATAGTAAATGCTTTTCCTATCAAATCTAAAGGCGAACCTCACATATTTGGGTGGAAAATTTTTCTGAATGATACGGTTTTGTGCTAGTCATACAATCTCCTATCCATGAGACGCTGGCTATGGCTAAAGTTTCACTCCTAAATGTTGTAAAAACTTTTAAATTTGGCGCTAAAATTACACTAACAAGTATTTCTCATAGTTTTATTACACACCTACTATCAAAGAAACAAACTCAAGCAAAAGTGTATCTGTAAGGTATCATCATTTTACCCTTCCCCTTACACTTAGGATGAACATTGTCCCCAATGTTCAAGTAAAGAATGTAAAAGTGAAATAAGTAAAAAGAATGAAATCAAATACTCCCCTGATTCGCTCGGTATGGATAATAAGGTAGCCAGGTTAGATCTTCCTCCAAGAAAATGAACTATCAAAGCTTTCCTTCCAGAATATAAATCATCTTCTTGTCATATATAACCTGTTAAACCTGAGAAAACAGACAAGGCAACCTCGCATAAAATCTGCGGCAATCTATATATGCTAACAAATCCTAGAAAACAAAATAAGATATAATGCTTGTGGAATGATGTTTGCAGATTTCCTGGAGATTATAAAACTAAAGATTCAACAAAAACTTTAAGACTCCGTTAGAAAAACAAAACTAGTAAAATTTACAGAATTTTACACATGACGCCGTCAGGAGTTTCTTCCTGACGCCGTCAGAAGTGACCTGCAAAAATTCTTACGTTAAGTTTCTGGAAAATTTCTGGAAAAACTTCGTACTACTTCCTGAAAAATCCTGCAAAACATCATTATGACTCGATACAAGCATTTGACTCTAACAAATACGAATATACATGTTCACTTAATATTGTGGAGATTCATGGTCGAGTTTGTTTCTTAAAAACATATTTGGGGTTTCCCCTTACACTTAGCTTTTGCGAAATACCTTTGGATGAAGTTAAGACTAAGCCAAACAACAAAATAAAGCATTTTCAACATTTTAGTTTTGAAACATGATCTACCAATAATAAAAATAAACCATGCATACAGAAGCAAATAAACAAAAATAAAAATCACACAAAACATGGGTTTCCTCCCAAGAAGCGCTTTTCTTTATTTACGAGTCTTGTACCTAGACTCAAGGTCATGGGTTACTATGTGACCTCATCGTTGGTTTCACTTTCTAGGTCATCTCCTATACCAGTTTTGTATTCCGGACCTAATTGCAAGCATTCTTTATAGAAACCAAGCATCCTATTCATCACATACTCTACTCCTCTACGTCTATCCTCATCATTCCTATAGTAAGCCGCTTGTTTGTGTTCCTTTTCTATGTTTGACAGGAGGCGGTATTGCTCAATCTTATAGGGTATTTGGTAGGCAATCTCATCATTCTCCTCCTTGAACCTAACTATCCCTAGAGTCGGATCATAACTCATCTTAGTGGCCTCAATGAATGGTTTTCCGAACACTACTTGACTTAGGCAAGCATCAATCACTGGACGAGTATCATCTACTATCATAAAATCGATCTTATAGGTGAAATTTCTGACAATCACATGCAATCCCTTCACTCTTCCTACAAAATTACTTATCAAATTCTTATTGGGCATCATCCTATAACCAAGTTGTTTCTTTATTACCCAATTATAATAAGTCTTAGTCATGACGTTTATAGGAGATTTAGGATCGATATAAGCTTTCCATATATGCATATGCCCAATGTTGCATGGTATGTTGATGTTAGAGGGGTCTCCCATTTTGATAAGGGGTGAGCCAAGGATATATGGTGTCTCGGGATCATCGAATAAATCCTTGTGATATTCCTGTTCTTCCTTGGTGGGAAATTTATCAAAGTACTCTTCAGCAGTCTCTACTTCCTCTAACTCTTCTCCCTTATTAACCTCAACTCCCCTAATTTCATTCCTAGACTCGGTTTCTACTCTAACTTCATCCTTGTCACTTTCTTCTATATCCTTATCAATTGGTTTAATGGTGACAACATTGACAAAGTGGACGTGTTTGGAAGACGAGGGGTCCTTAGTTTGGATCCCGCTATTGGCGTCCCTAATGTCCTTCCTAGGTGTAGTTAACGCTTGGTTGTTGAGGGCTTTCAACAAGTTGTCAATCTTATTGGTCATCTCCATTTGTTGTTGGTTAAATTCGGTTTCAAACCTAGCTATGCGAGCTTCTTGAGATGCCATAAACTTGGACATCAATCCTTCAAGATTGTTGGTACTACCATAGTTGTTAGAAGGATTGTTGTTGAAAGTACGGTTGGAGGGTGGACCGTTTGGTTGGTAACGATTAGGCGGATTAGAAGAATTGGTTTGGTTTTGTTTCCACCTAAGGTTTGGGTGATTTTTCCAAGCGGGGTTGTAGGAATCACCATACGGGTTTGGCTCGGGTTTGAAAGTGTACCACTTATCTCCCGCTTCGTCGGTACGCGAGGATGCGTAGTCCGCAAAAGCTGTTCCGGGGAGTTCCACACAATCACGAGTGTCATGGGGACCACTACATAATTCGCATGAAGAAGTGATTTTGTTCTCTTGGCTTGAAGGCTTAGGAGCTTCGTAAGATTTCATGAGAAACTTGACTTGGTCCTCAAGTTCCATGATCCTACGGTCGGGAATGCTAGAATTGTTCGAAGGCAAAGATATTGCCTTGACCATTTTGTTCAAATCACGGGGATCATTCCAACTTTCGTTGTCATAGAGAGCAAGATCTTCTATGAGTTCCCATGATTCTTCCGCACTTAGATCACGTAGCTTGCGACCGGCCGATTGGTCAATGGTTCGCCTTGTGGAGAGATCGATATGGTCATAGAAGATTTGGACTTGGAGCCAAAGATCTATGCCATGATGAGGGACTTTTTGGAGTAAGTCCTTGAAACGAGTCCATGCTTCAAATAGAGTTTCACCTTGACGTTGTTGGAACATCAAGATATCATTTCTAAGCTTGGTAGTTCTCCCCGGTGGGAAAAATTGAGCAAGGAAACGAGTGGTGAGATCATCCCATGAGGTGATGGATCCCGCGGGTAAACGTTCAAGCCATTGACTAGCTTGATCACGTAGAGAGAATTGGAATAGGCGTAATCGGGTTGACTCTCTAGTTGTAGCATCAAGGTCTATAGAATCTACGATTTTAAGGAAGTCCTTGAGATGTTGATTTGGATCTTCGGAATGAAGTCTATGGAATGTACATCCGCTTTGCACCAACGGATGGTGTCGGATCGCAAGGGAGACACATTGGCTCCTTGGGTGAGCTCAATGGTGTTTCGGTAGCCTTGGTGGCTAGGTCGGGAGTACTCTCCTAGGGTTCGGGGCTTAAGAGGTTGGTTAGCTAGTGGTGGGTTTTGTGGGTGGTCTTGTTGTGGTGGGTTGATGGGTTCAAAGATGTTACCACCTTCCATGATGTCGGATGGTAAAGATTACGAACAAAAACACGAAGAAATAAGATAGACAAAAGAGAACCTAAAAATAAAAATAAAGTCTTACTAGAAAGGATTCTAGCAAGTAGACCTAATAAAAAGAAATTCTAACCTAGACAATAACTATTCCCCAGGCTGCGGCGCCAAAAACTTGATGCGTGGGAATTGCACCAGGCTTTACCTCTCGAGGGATCTCGAGAAGCTTACAACCCCCACCAGGCAGTGTACCTGATCGTTGTATTATAGTATAGTGACAAGTACCGGGTGATTGATCGTTCAACTTAGGAATAGTGTCGCTAGGTCTAGAGATGAGGGATGATTCTTTTTGTATTTTTATGTTTTTATGAAAGCAAGTAAAATCTCGGTTTTTAGAGGAGTGGGCGGAATTAGTTGCTAATCAACAAACCCAATAACTAAGGTGCAATCAAAATAAAATAATAAAAATGAAAATAAACTAAATTAAGATAGTGGTGTGAGCAATATATGGGAGAATTATGTTTACTTAAATTTCACTACTCCCTAGATATCTTTTACAGGTTAATTACTTGTTACAATTGCGTGGATGACGGATTTTATTCCTTAATACCATTCATGGGGTGGCGTACTTACTTCCCCAATCCTATAAGCTCCTACTTCACTCCTATGTCGAGCCGCCTAAGAAGCTCCTAACATGGGATCACTAGAATTCGCTCATGCATTAAATACAATCATAAAAACCTAGTACACATCGGTTCATATTTCTTAAGACGTTCAAGCAGGTTACACAATGGAGATCTGCCAGTTTTCTTAAGCCTAACATTGAAATCATTCATCCGTTACAACTATAAACAAGCAATCAACCTATAATTAACATCTAGGTTTCATTACATCTAAGCAAACACATGAAAGATCTTGCCTAGCATGTTATAATCAAGACAAGCATAAGATATATTCAAACAACACATAGACATATTGAATGAATTGAAAGAGGACTTGTCTCAATTGAACATGAAAGGTTTCAAGGGGTGAAAACCCTTGAAAATACTGTTACAAACGACCTAGGGTTTATTAGGTTCGACCCTAATATTCTCCACACAAGTTCCTCTCTTAATGAATGAAAAATAGAAAAGTACATATAGATTTTGTGAGGTAACGGCGTCAAGAGTAAATTTCTGACGCCGTCATCTCGCCGCCAATAAAGTCCTCGGACTGCCTAGATCTGGGTTTGACGTCGTCACGTGTAATCCTTCTTCAGGCCGTCACCAAAATAACTCTTGACGCCCTTCTTCTGACGCCTTCAGGTTTTTTCTGGGTCGTCATGGATTTTTCTCTTGACGCCGTCATATTTCCCTTCTTGACGCCGCCAGGTACTGTTCCCAGCATGGAAAATTAGGTCTTTGCCGTTTTCTTCACTTTTATGCTCCAAAAACGTCCAAAATGCTTCCTTTTCTAGAATTCACTCCCAAAGTACCTAAAATCATAAAAGGAACGATTTAGGGCAATATTTGATCAAATAAATTCAATTCCGGGCTTAAATGACCCCCTAAAAACGGTTCATTTTTCGCCTCATTAGCAACACACGAACGAAAAAGAAAAGAACAAGTTAGTTGATAAAATCAAAATATAAAAGAACGCTTACATTATAAACGCGAGGATAAGAAAGGACAAGCACCCACCCTGGCCGCTTCCATTCAAAAATGTTGGCACTTCATCACTTCCCCCGAAGTAGTTGCGACTCATTCCCATGTGAACCAGAAACTCCTAGGGATAGGAGTTGATTAGGATGCGGTTAAGATTAATGGTCTCCGCATCCTCCATGTTGTACGTACCGGGATCTTGGCGCTCATCCTTTGGAAGCCCCCCTTGAGTATAAAACTCAGAGAGCGTGGTGAATACTCCATCATCTATCCAGAAAAACCTTTCCCTCCAATCCCTCAGGGCGTCTATTTTATCAATGTAACACTGATAGCGCCCTGGGCGCTTTGAAAATGTTACCCACCCGTTCGACCACGATGTGTGGTAAAACACGCGGAAGAGGTTGAGAGTGGGATTTATCGGAAGTAAGCGACAATTCACCTCAAAATTTGTTATTTTTGCCGCACCTATATGATATTACAGACGGTAGAAGTTGAGCACGTCGCTCAAAAACAGGGATATATGCAAGCACTGGTTTGCAAACTCAAAAAATCGCGTGTATACCCCGATTTTTCCATCAGGGAAGTCTGCGATACATGCGTCTGCATCCGGTACTTCCGGATGCACCGCAAGTGGGATGAAATAATCGGAGGTGAACTGACGTAGTTCATCCTCGTCCATCTCAGTACGGAACTCTTCTAATTGATGAACCATTTTTACTAAGCTGCGCACACAAAATTACCTTTGAAGATATTAGTTTTCTGAAAAAGGATTCTTAGTAGGGAAGAACATGGCATTTTTTGCGCTGTGGAAAACACAGTAAAAATGGGACGCGTTTATACAGGGTTTCCCCTTGCCTCGGATGAATGACACGTGGATCCCACTACCTCCATCGTGTGGCTAGAATACCATGAGGTACAAGCACTTTTTCACATTTTCCGAAGGACACGTGGATGACCTCCCCATTTACCGAGGTATTTTTGGGATATTTTTGGACTAGATACATAGTCCAAACTTTAGGCGGTGGATATTCGAATTTTTCCCACCATGCTTGTCGCTGATATTATTAGTCTAGTATACGCGGTTACAACCCGCGCACACTAGACTGGGGGGACATGATGACGTATAGTCTATATTTGGGTCACGAACCCAAATGATAAACATTACTAATGCCCAAAGCCCACCACGAATGGACTATCATAACAATGATATGGGCCACCATGCTAACGGTTTAGGCTCACGAAAGCCCAAACCCAAAATTATTTATTGTTCGATATAGATATCTCTTATTTAAGGGATATATATCAAACTGGATATAGACCGAAGAGTAAGGAGCACGTACCAAATAAGGATTTCGTGCCTATATAAAGAATATCATAACTCTCGTTAAAGGTACGACCTACAACCCTAACTCTTCAACATAACCCTAAAAACCGATTAATTACTCTCACACCGGAGGATAATCGTGGGAGACAATCCCACGATAAGCCTAACGGTGTTTGTTTGTTTTCTTATTGCGCAGGTCTCAACCATTAAGATCGAATCGGTACGAGAACAGGAAGCAAAATAAGGAACGCCCAACTTTTGTATCAACATTGACGGCGTCAGACCTTACACTTGACGTCGTCAGAATGTAAAATCTATATATAGTTTTCTCGTTTTCATTCATTGTGTGCAGCTTTGAAGGGAGTAAACCCTAGACGAATTTTAATGATATTTTGAGCGTTTCAAACCCTCGTTTCATCCATGCTTAGTTGAAGATAAGTCTTTCAACAAATCATTCAATATATATATATATATATATATATATATATATATATATATATATATATATATATATATATATATATATATATATATATATATATATATATATATACATATATACATATGTATGTATATATATATATATATATGTATGTATATATATGTATATATATATATATATATATATGTATATATATATATATATACATATGTATATATATATAAACATATGTATATATATATATATATATACATATGTATATATATATACATATGTATGTATATATATATACATATATATACATATGTATATATATATATACATATGTTTATATATATATACATATGTATATATATATATATATATATATATATATATACATATGTATATATATATATATATATATATATATATATATATATATATATACATATGTATATATATATATATACATATGTATATATACATATATATATACATACATATGTATATATATATATATATATATATATACATATATATATATGTATACATATATATATATGTATATATATATACGTATATATATATATATATATATATATATATATATATATATATATATATATACTAGCTTTCGAAGCCCGCCCGATGGGCGGGCATAACTTATAAATAATGTTGGCATATTTTTTTTATAGTGAAAGAAGGGTGGTAAAAAATGGTTGGAAAATGTATATGTTGAAAGAAATGGTCATGCTTATGAATAGTTTTGACATAATTGACTATAGCGAAAGTTGGCGGGTAAAAAATGGTTGAAAAGTGACAAAGGAATAAATTATGCAACGGTTAATGAAGTACGAACATCATAAAATATTTATACAATGAATAAAGAACAAAAAGAAATGAGTGGTAATTTGATAAGAGGAAATAAATCTTAATAAATTATCGGCCATTACAAAGTATATGCTTTTAGTTCGAATGTAAAATAAAGTAAACACTTAAATATTGATAATTGAATCAAACCTAAATAACAACACCTATTTGGGTTTGCTTGTAACAGGTGGCCAATGTGATCATTAAGAACAATTATCTTCTTAATAAATGTCTTGCTTTCTAGAACATATTGATATTGTTCGCGTGGTTCACCATAACATAAGAAAAGAAAGCTTGAAAATTATCATGGAAAAATGTATCATACTATATGTCATGATCTTTCCAAACAATTTCATAAGTATACATGAGCTAGCACTATTCAATTTTCGTACATATAATGAAAAGAATCATCATTAAAATCGAAGATCATATAAGAAGCTAAATGTTTGGGAAAAGTAGTTTTCATGCGTTCTACCTATGACATATTTTTCTTAATCAAAAGAATAATATACTCAAACATATTATAACAATTCCGCCCACTCTTCCAAAAAAACCGAGATTTTAATTGCTTTTATAAAATATAAAAATACAAAAATAATCATCCCTCACCTCTAGACCTAGTTTTTAGGCTTTCTAATCCTAGCGACACTATTCCTGAGTTGAACGATCAATCCCCTGGTACTTGTCACTATACTATACTACAACGATCAGGTACACTGCCTGGTGGGGGTTGTAAGCTTCTCGAGATCCCTCGAGAGGTAAAGCCTGGTGCGATTCCCACGTATCAGCAATCACTCAAGTTTTTCTTTTGTTCTATGTTATTCTTAAGCACAGGTGACTCACTTATGTTGCTTTCATTCAATGGTTGTTTAGATGATGTGTAATGACAAATATAATGGTATATGTTATGCTTAACCTAATGTTGAAAACAATGTATAACTAACAAACAAAACAATGTATAGCTAATGAATATAAGACAAATTACCTGATAAAATAACATTTGTTGCATGCTCAGTTGTTCCTGTAAATTCATAAATACATACAAATATGTTTGTGAATAAATTTTAAAAAATATGATTCTTAAGTTAACAATTAAGTATGCTGCTTAATAAAGGCCCATGATATTGTATGATTAATTGATAGTTAAGAAACTACATGCGGATTCAACTACATTATGGCTGTTAACCTGGTTATCCGTTGCTGTAAAGTCGTTTAAACATAAAGGAAAAATTATATCATGAGGCATAATAATAAAGAATAATTATAAAATAACCTGACTAAAAAAAAATTGTTGATAATCATGAACCTACCTGATGCTTCCATTGTTGAGATTTGGTTTTTTTTGCTTCCTTGTGACTGTAAAACAACCAATATTAAAGGTATACATAAGAGTATTACAATCAAACAATATAAATTATTATGATAAACATGATAGATACCTGGTTTGCGCCCAACAGAGGGTGTTTCACCACCTTCGGATGTTTTTTTAGGGTTAGATCTTGAAAGCCTGAGTGAATGTCATTGTAGCTGCATTGTCGAATGTGGTAAACTATATCAATGTTTCTGTGTGAATAAATTATTGAATGGCATAATACGCTATATATAGTGTAATATTAGGGTTAGAAACAAAAGATTTCAATAGATATTCGTCCAGGATAAACCTTAATATTTACAATACTTATCAAACACATAAATTAAGATAATTACTTGTTCAAGAATCCTTTTAGATCACGCATATAATTAATATATACGCATAATAAATGTCTGAAACATAGATTTAAATATCCAAAACATAGATTGTTTATTAATTTCGGTTCGAATAATGTTAACAAAAAAATACCTTGGCCCATTGGTAAACATTAATAATCTCTACTGGAAGGTCATGAGTTCGAGTCCTTGGGCACTGTTTTTTTTTGGTGTGGAAGAATTAAAAACATGATAATTTCCGAACAAAAAAACTAAATATGATGACATGTCAATCCGAAAATTAAAAACTGATGACATGGCAGGACAAAGTGATGAGGTGGACTTTAAGCATGATTATGTGGCAGTCAATGGTCAAACGCCTCCTGTTATATATAATATAGATATATATATATATATATATATATATATATATATATATATATATATATATATATATATATATATATATATATATGTACAAAATAAGTAGTTGTGTTTAACTTATGAGTTATGATATTTTAATGCTCTCTTTATTGAATTTGTAAAAATTATTGGGATCTACGCTATTTCTAATTGTAAGAGTAACTTGTTCAATGAGTTAGCTAAACACTTATGAGTTTTTGTTATGCTGTTGATAAGAATGGGTAGATTGCGAAACAAATCAAATGAAAATGAAATTTGTGACTCAATTATTATGTAAAAGTGAGACACTCTATGTGCAAATTAAATGCGTAAATTATTGATTAAATACAAAGTTATTCACTACTACAAAAAATAGGCTTTAGTTACGATCTTTTAGGATTTTGGTATGGATTTTGAACTGTACTAAATATTGGCTTACCAAAAATAAAACATTTTCTTGGTACGGATTGGTACAATATTGAAAATGCTCTTTTACCAAATGCTTTTCCAGCAAGGGTCTTGCAAACTAAACTAGCGTTAGTGATGAAAATTACGTTACTAACCATTACTTTTAATTAAAGTGTATCTCATTATAAGAGTCTGGCTCGTTTACTAAAATAAAGTTCTTTCAATTTATTTTATTTATAAACGTTAATGTATGCGCGATTAATTCCAAACATTGATATGTACAAGTGAAATTTCTTTTATTTTGACCCAAGTGATGTTCATTGCTGCTATAACTTGACCCAAATACTCCTTATTGTTGCAGTAACCTAATCCAAAAGCGCCTTATTCGCTAATTATTCTAGACTTCATTCCTTACGAGTAACCGCACCTCCTCACTAACATCGCTTCGGCACTAACACTAACTGAATCAGGAGGACGTGATTCCTTTTTAACGGATGGGTGATGTAACACCCGTGAAAATTTTAGGTCATTAAATTACAGTTTATATTTACTCATTATTCTATTTTAAGTGAATTTACTTTTATTTACGGAAAAGTTACCTGCGTACGTCGTAACACATACAATTAATTCAAACCAACACTAAACTATTCTCAGTATACACTTTCTATTTACTTTTGGTTCCTTACAATCCTATTTTAATAGTCCTAATTTAATTTTCCAATTTTACATAAACCTTGCACCATTTACGTTTTACGCAATTTAAATCTACGTTTTTAGGTTTTAACCACGTTTAAACCCTTCGATGAACTCACCACTCATCTAAGCTACTAAAATAGGTTATGATAATAAGTTTTAACTTTTTTCTATGTTTTACATTTTATTACTACCTGGTTTTACATTTCGCATCTTAAAAACCTCACATTTGCAATTACCGGGAGCAAACTACACATTGTAACTCACTGGTAATCAAATCTACACAACAAAACCTGTTGATATAAATAATGCCTAAAAATGTTATTAACATGTATCAATATCTCTATGTTTTGGTAATCACAAAACGTAAACTCATTGAACTATAAATTATGACGTAAACAAGTATTTAGTTATAAATATTCATTTCAACATCCAAATCACTTAAGGTATGAATAAACAAAGTGTCTAATGCATTCTATGATCAAAGGAACATTTTCTTAATCATAGATTTTTATAAAATGTAACAAACATTTTTTATTTTTTAGAAAATCATTTTTGGTATTAAGTAAATATGTTTAATTAACCATAAATATATGAATTCAAATTTTTAATCAAAAATGGCAAAAATATTTTAGTAAAAAGCTTCCCCACTAAAAGACAAAGTTGGGCAACGTTCAAGAGGGTCAGCCCCCTTAATTAACTAGGCGGCCCCCTTAATTATTAAGGGGAACGACCACGCTCTTGAGGTCCTCAGCTTTGCCTATAAATACTGGGTGATTCCTGCATTTTTTCCTCACCTTTTACACTCTAAACTTTTTGATCTAAATTTCCTTTCCTATTCTCATTAACCCTTTGATTATATAATCATAAGCTTTTATTTCCAAGTGATTCAAGCTTCAACCTTTCTAGTGCAAGAGAAGAATACTTCAAATCCTTCAAGATAAGAAGTATTATAACTTGGTGTGATCTCTACATCTAAGTTGTTTGTGCATCATCATTTGTATATTATTAATTCATTTGTGTATAAGCTGTGAATATTAGTTAGATAGGTATAAGCATAAGGAATTAGTCTAGTAAGGTGTGAAGGTAGAAATGTTATGAAGAGATTGTGGTGTGTAATTAGTATAGGTGTGAAGAAGTTGTGGTGTGATTAACTAGTGCTTAGGTGTGAAAAAGTTGTGAAGTAGTTGTGAAGAAGGTGTGAAGAAGTTGTGGTGTGATAAGTGGTGTGTAAGGTTTTCTCTTCCATAAGGGAGCTTGTTTACATAGTGAAGAAAACTCTCGAGTTAGGTGCTTGGGGAGTGGAGTAGGGCAAGGAAGGTGTCCTTGTAGCCAAACCACTATAAATCTCTTGTCTCGCTGTTCGATCTTTCCATCTCTCATTCACTACTTTACTTACTTTCTTATTTAGTTTATATACATATATACCTGTTCATATTGTGCCAGAGTAGATTTCACATAAACAAGAATCAACATTTTTTGAAACAAAGTTTTTATAAAATTAAAAAGACGTAAAACTATTCAACCCCCCTTCTAGTTTTCAACAATTGGTAATATCATTGATTTTTCTGGTAGATTCACGCCGGGTATCATTATTTCGGCTTCGTGATTTGGTTAGTGTGAAGAACTTGCATACGTGAGAAGATCTTGTTGATTTCTTGCATGTCACCCGAAAGAACATTCTGTACTTCATTGAGTATGGAAGAAATAGTGTACTCCTAGAGGGATTTATCTAATATTTTGGACATTGGTCGTATGGATTCGTGCCAAGTATGCAGGATACTTGTTGAGGGATTTATTGGGTCGATGAACATTGGTTGGATAGATTCGTGCAGGGTATTATTATTCGACTTTATTTATGTGCTTGAAAGTTTATCACAATGAAGAAGACAAAGAAGCTTGCCATGTGTACTACAGTATCTACAACAGTTTCCGCTGCTACTTCAAAGTCAAAGTAGTGTTCGGAAAGCCGTTTGTTGAAACTCCTAAGATGAATTATGACCTGTCTCTAGGGATAGTTAGGTTTAAGGATGAGAATGATGAGATAGCTTACCAAATGCACTAAAAGATTGAACAATTTCGTCTTTTATCAAACATCGAAAAGGAACACACGCAAGCGGTATACTATAGGAATGATGAGGATAGACGTAGAGGAGTAGACTATGTTATGAATAGAATATTTGGTTTTTACAAGGAATGCTTGAAACTAGGTCCGAAATACAAAACTAAAATCGACGATGACCTAGGAACCGTGAGCTATGACGAGGTCACGTGATAGCCCTTAATCTTGAGTCTAACTACAAGACAAGTAAATAAAGAAAAGCGCTTCTTGGGAGGCAACCCAGGTTTTATTTGTTTTGTTTGATCGTTTGTTTATTTGATTTTATTTGCTTCCGTATGCATGCTTTATTTTTATTGTTTGTGGATCATGATTCATAATAAATTGTGAAAATTCTTTACCTTGTTGTTTGTTTTAACTTCATAAAAAGGTATTTTACAAAAGCTAAGTGTAAGGGAAATCTAAATTTGTTTTTAAAGAACGGAATTGGACATGAACCACAACAATATTAAATGAACATATATATTAGTATTTGTTTGAGTCAAATGCATGTATCGAGTCATAATGATGTTTTACAGGAATTCCAGGAATTAAGGCGTGAGTTTTTCCAGAAATTTTTCGGAAACTTAACATGAGATTTCTGTCAGAGCACTCTGACGGCGTCAGGATCATAACCTGACGGCGTCAGGTGTAAAAATCTGAAAAAATTTTGCATGTTTTGTTTTTCTAACGGAGTCTTAAAGTTTTTGTTAATTCTTTAGTTTTATAAACTCTAGGAAATCTGCAAACATTCATTCCACCAGCATTATATCCTTATATATATATATAGATTGCCGCCGATTTTATGCTAGGTTTGCCATGATTGTTTTCTCAGGTTTAACAGGTTATATTGGACAAGAATATGATTTATATTTCTGGAGGGAAGCTTTCAACGTTCATTTTCTTGGAGGAGGATTTAACCATGTTATCCATTTATCCACACCGAACGAATCAGGGGAGTATTTGTTTCATTCTTTTACCTTCATTACTTTTACAAACTTTTTATTGAACATTGGGGACAATGTTTAGCTTAAGTGTAAGGGGAGGGTAAATGATGATACCTTAGAGGATGCAATTGCACTTGAGTTTGTTTTTTCAATAGTAGGCGTGTAATAAAACTAAGGGAAACACTTGTTAGGGTAATTTTAGCGTCAAATTTAAATTTTTTTACAACATTTAGGAGTGAAGCTTTAGCCTTAATGAGCATCTCATGGATAGAAGTTGTATGACTATCACTAAAACCGTACCACTCAAAAAAATTTTACACCCAAATATGTGAGGTTCGCCTTTAGATTTGTTAGGAAAAGCATTCATTATTAGTGCTTATGAGTGTACCGGTAGCACTTAGATTCTAGAACTTGCGTTAGTGATGCATCCCGAGTCCGCTAGTGAGACTACATTCGTGTAGTTATGATTTACTACATGATAAGAGGCATTAGGATCACCCTTGTGTTAAACCCGTATTATAATTACTTGACCAAAAAAGTCATAATTACTTGACTAATGAAGTAAATTAATTTTCCCACACCTTTGCGTTGTACTCATTTTTAGTATACGATACCCCTAGTATACCCCTTCGAGCCTATCTTTTTCGTTTCTAACTTTAAGCATTTTACTTAAAGAAATAATTTGTTTACAATCCACCCCAAATGTGCAACAAAATCGCCTTAGCCTTTCGTTTATGCACTCCTATTTAGTGCATTATTGTTACATGTCTTAAACCCTTAGTTAATTGTCTAATTGATTACATGGTTGCTAAGTCGAGTCATATTTTGTACATATTATTTTGGGATGAGTGGGACTCATGGGTAAAGTACTATTATTATGGAGTAATGGGGAAGAACATCATTTATTACCCCCATATGTGCGTTAATCTTAAAAAGTACTCCAAGTGTTTTGATTATCTTGATTCGAGTCATTAGAATAGTTGATTCTAAAGTATGTAAAAGTTCAAGTGTAAGGGGAATGCAAATTCCCTATGATGTATTATTTTGGATGGTAGGGTAAGAGTGTATGCAAAAAAAAATAAATAAATATATATATATATATATATATATATATATATATATAAAGAAAAAGAAAGAGAAAAAACATACGGACTACCATCCCGTTTCCTTTTATGTTTTTGTTAGTTTTTGATTAGCTTAAGTCGAGTCGAGTCTTGGCTTAGCAACGCCACATTATACATGTAATTAACCAAGATGATTAACTCGCCACCAGTAAATATTGCCTTTATCCAACGAAACCGTGTTTATCATATCCCTACACCTCACGTTATAACCCTTTAAAAAGACCTCCTTGATAGTTTATCCTAGGTGCTTACGCCAAGTGTTGGAGGTTTGATCCTTTCCCAAGCCTATGGTAATCTATTTGCTTTGACAGGTAGTGAGAGATGTTTTCAATTTCCATATTGTGATATATAGTTTATTACACCCGAGAGATGTGAGTATCTAAACACTATTTATGAGGTGCTAGTGTATAATTTCCGTGCTTAATTTTGGTTGAAGTGGAACAATTATTTGTTTCAATTACTTTTATATTAGTGTTAAATGACCCCTAACTTGTATTTTGATTAGAATAAAAGCGCATTTGTTTGAGGACAAGCAAATCTCAAGTGTAAGGGTATTTGATGAGACGAAAAGTGTACCGCTTTTGGCGGGTCATTTAAGGCCAAAGTCGAGATTATGTGATCAAATATTGCCCTAAATCGTTCCTTTTGTCATTTTAGGTACTTTTGAGAGGAAATTTACAAAAGGAAGCATTTCGGACATTTTTGGAACGAAAAATTGAAGAAAACGACAAAGTCTCAAAATCATGCTGAAAATTGTACATGACGACGTCACAGGTTGCTAGTGATGGCGCCAAGACTTGACAAAGAGGTGAATAAATCAAATACACGTGATGCGCCAGAGAGTTTTCCAAAGGAGTCGTGACGGCGTCACCCTTTAGGGTCGCCAAGGCTGTCACGTATTCTCACAAAGAGAAACGGCCCAGAGTATGCAAAGAGTGACGACGTCAGAAGTGGATCTAGGCAATACGAGTATTATTTTGGCGGCGAGTTGATTGATGACGTATAGTCTATATTTGGGTCACGAACCCAAATGATAAACATTACTAATGCCCAAAGCTCACCACGAATAGGCTATCATAACAATGATGTGGGCCACCATGCTAACGGTTTGGGCTCACGAAAGCCCAAACCCAAAATTATTTATGGTTTGATATAGATATCTCTTATTTAAGGGATATATATCAAACCGGATATAGACCGAAGAGTAAGGAGCACGTATCCAATAAGGATTTTGTGCCTATATAAAGAATATCATAACTCTCGTTAAAGGTACGACTTACAACACTAACTCTTCAACATAACCCTAAAAACTGATTACTTACTCTCACGCCGGAGGATAATCGTGGGAGACAATCCCACGATAAGCCTAACGGTGTTTGTTTGTTTTCTTAGTGCGCAGGTCTCAAGCATTAAGAACCCAAATAAGGAATGCCCAACTTTTGTATCAACAAGTGGCGCCATCCGTGGGACCCTACACTAAGAACTAGAATGACGAAGCACAAAAACTCAAGCCAGCGGACTCCGTAGTTGGAAAAAACACATGGTGACTCCCAGAGGAGGAAGAATCAAGATTCGATCCCTGGACAGACCTCTGGAACAACCAGCGCACCTAGTCACAAAGAAACGAGCCCAACCATACCTCTCCCAATGGTAGAATTGCCCACAGGGGCTGCGCAGACCACCACAGTGGTTCCAAGCATTGAAGAACTTCAGCGCACTATCTTCAATTCTCCCCATCAAACGGCACCCCTCGTGGACAACACTGTGCCGCCAGGCGCGCCTAACCGAGATAGGGGACCTAATACGAAAGCAAATATCCTTGCGCTAGAAGAGAACGCGCCTGAGCTAACGTTAAGTGATTTTGTATCTCAAAATTACGAAACTTTAACCAACCTCGTGCAAGAGGAAGCAAGGAGAAGTTCAAGTCAGAGCCTAGAAGCCCGGCTTAACTTTAATCCTGAGTACGAAATATCCCCATCACGCTACCAGAAGGAGGGGCGTGAGAGGCGTACCAATGTCCACGATAGACTTGGTACAACATCTGATTCACAATACTCGGAGGAGTACGAGGAAAACGCGAGGCGTACCAATGTCCACGCTAGATTTGGTAATCGCAGGATGCAAGATAGACTTGGACGGCAACGCTCACCGAGCGAGAGCTCTTCAAGGTCTGGAAGCAGAAAAATCCATGATAGACTGGGAAGACGAATTTCTCCAAGTGAAAGCCCCTCAAGCTCAGACTCCGAGGAAAAATGGTGTAACCGCCGCAGAAGAGAGAACTCTTCCTCAAGTGACTCCTCAGAGAACGAGGACAAAGAGACAAGACACTGGAAGTCAAGAGCAAGACACCACGAGGAATAAGACAAAGATATATCTCTTCCTTGGCGCTGCCAAAAAATTGATGCATTCACACGGCGCATCAACGATTATGTAGATCACAAGAAAAGGCGCATGCCCACCAATGTTAAAACATATGACGGAACGGGTGATCCTGATGATCACCTAAAAAATTTTGAATCTGCTGCTGCTATCGAAAACTGGCCACAACCCATGTGGTGCCATATGTTTAACTCCACCTTGGTAGGGAATGCGCAAACTTGGTTCAGCAAGCTTCCACGAAGAAGCATAAACGGGTTTGAAGAGTTGCAAAAAGCATTCCGTTTGAACTTCACTCAAAGAAAGAAGTGTGCCAAGAACCCTATTGAACTGGCCAGAGTCAAACATCGCCAAGGGGAATCAACAAGTGCCTACGTGGAGCGTTTTAAAGATGAATGTATACACGTCAAGGCGTGTCTGGAAGTGCTGAAAATCTCAGGGTTCATGAATGGGATTAATAACCCAGAACTCATTAGGAAATTAAATGATAAGGTTCCCCAAACCTTTGATGAACTAATGAAGCGCACAAGGTCCTTCATCCAAGGAGAAGCAGCTGCTACGGATAGCAAAAAAGGCTACTCAAATTATAGGCAGCAAGAACAGCCTAGGAGACAATCCAATGATCAGAGTAGCAATCGCAACAAGAATTATCGCAGTCAGGTAAGCGGACGAGATAATGACAAATACACCCCCCCTTCACGAAGACTCCGAGGGAGATATTTTTAACAGAAGGCGCAAACTTCCCAAAACCCCCACCAATGCGCACTCTAGAGGATCGGTGTGTAGCGAATGGATACTGCGAATACCATTGACAAAAGGGCCATACCACCAACGAGTATGTCCAACTACGACAACTAATTGACAAATTAGTAAAAGAGGGTAGAATAGATCACCTCGTTAAGAATATTAAAGAAGGAAAGGATAAAAAAAAAAGAATGGAGGTAAGAAAGAGACACCCAAAGATAAGGTTGACATTATTTACATGATACAGTCATGGTAGCGCAAAACAAAGCAAAAACTCAGCCAAAAATTCTCTTTTGGGAATGAAATATCCTTCCCCACTCTAGCTGCGGACAACGCAGTAGTAGAGCCGCTAACCATTGAGATACATACTGAGGGACACGATATCCGTCGCATGTATATTGATGGAGGAGCATCCGCAGACATTCTGTATGAACATTGTTTCAAGAAGCTGCGACCTGAGATACAAAGTCAGTTAATTCCGGCCACGAAGTCGCTGACTGGCTTCACAGGAGAAAAGATATGGCCAATGGGGCAATTGCACTTACTTGTAGTCGTTGGTGATGAACAACACTCTAAAGAAACCTAGATAAACTTTCTGATTATCAAATCTCCTTCACCATACAACGGCATCATTGGGAGACCTGGAATATCATCCATGCGCGCTGTACCATCCACAGCACATGGGATGCTCAAATTCCCAGTAGAAGGAGGCATTGTCACCCTCTACAATACCACTGTGTCACCTAAAGAATGCAACACAGTAACCAATGAAGTGGAGAATGTTCCAGAACAGCGCGCAGCTAAATTACCAAACCTAAAAGTTGCCATTCATCCTGACTACCCAGATCAACAAATATCAATTAGAGGGTCGCTATCCAACGAAGGCAAAGCAGCTGTGTGCGCACTCTTGCAAAAGAACCTAGATATCTTTGCATGGGAACCAAAGCACATGACTGGAGTGCCACAATCTATCACGGAGCGCAAGCTACAAATCCGACAAGGATATCCTCCAATACGACAGAAAAAGCGCGGTCAAGCTCCAGATCGCGTAAAAGCCATCCTGGAAGAAGTACACAAACTTGTAGGCGCAGGCATCATGCGAGAAGTCTACTACCATGACTGGCATTCTAATCCAATAATGGTAAAGAAGAGTGATGGCAGTTGGAGAATGTCTGATCTTAATAAAGCATGTCCACAGGACTGTTACCCGCTACCAAAGATAGACTGGAAGGTAGAATCTCTGTGTGGATATCCCTTTAAATGTTTCTTAGACGCATACAAAGGGTATCATCAAATTCAGATGGCTGAGGAAGATGAAGAAAAAATAGCCTTCCACACAAGTCAAGGGGTATATTGCTATACAAAAATGCCTTTTGGCCTAAAGAACGCGGGAGCAGCATATCAGCGTTTGGTGGACAATGCGTTTGAAAAGCAAGTAGGTCGCAACCTGGAAGTTTATGTCGATGACCTTGTTATCAAGAGTCATAATGAGGAAGAATTGGTGCGCGACATTGAGGAAACATTCACAACACTGGGAAGGATCAATATGAAGTTAAATCCCAAGAAGTGTAACTTTGGCGCTACAGAGGGCATGTTTCTTGGGTATTTGATAGAACCTGATGGCATTAAGCCCTGCCCAGAGAAAACAAAAGTTGCCATCGAACTTCCTTCACCAAGCACACTTAAAGAGGTTCAGTCATTAAATAGTAAATTAGGTGGGCTAAACCGATTCTTGTCTAAATCAGCAGACAAATTGCTTCCCCTCTTTAAGACACTCACGAAGTGCACAAAAAAGGGAGACTTTTGGTGGACTTCGAAAGCAAAAGAAGCTTTCCAATAGCTCAAGCAACATCTAGCAACACTTCCCAAACTTGTTGCACCCTGACCAGAGCAAGAATTGATTATGTACTTATCTACAACTCATGGAGCAGTCAGCGCGGTGCTATTAACAGATAGGAACTCCGTTCAAACACCAATATACTTTGTGAGCAAAGCACTCAAGAAGACAGAGACTAACTATACTGCCATGGAAAAGCTGGTCCTAGCTCTAGTATTTGCAGCTAAGAGACTGCGCAGATACTTCCAAGTGCACCCAATAGCTGTAATTACAGACCAACCCATCAAGCAAGTTATCTCTAAACCTGACGCATCGGGACGGCTACAAAAATGGAGTGTGTTGTTGAGCGAGCATAACATCTCTTATAGACCGCGCACTGCGACTAAAGGACAGATATTGGCAGACTTCATCAGCGAAAAGCCAGATACCGATACTCCACCTACAAAAACCGAGATAACGCTACAAGAACCATGTGTTCTATTCACGGACGGATCTTCGTGTGAGGATGGATCAGGTACAGGCCTTATTCTCACTAATCCAGATGGAACGGAATTCACTTACGCACTGCATTTTGAATTCACAGCGACAAATAATGAGGCAGAATATGAAGCCCTACTTGCCGGACTACGCATTGCAGCTCAAATGGGTATACGCAACCTAGAGGCAAATGTAGATTCCCGGCTAGTAGCAAATCACGTGCTAGGTGAATATGTGGCTAACGAGGAACACATGATCCAATACCTCGACAAGACGAAGTCTCTAATCCAGAATTTTGACAGGTTCACCATTAAACAAGTCCCTAGAGGAGAAAATAGGAAAGCAGATGCACTTAGAAAGATTGCATCTACAAGCTTTGCGCACCTTTCAAAACAGGTATTGGTAGAAACTCTGAAGGATAAATCAATCTCGGAGATGGAAATATCCACGGTGATAGAGGAACAAGATCCTACGTAGATGATACCTATCATTGAGTTCATAAGCAAAGGGATCTTGCCACAAGAACAGAAGGACGCTCGTAGGGTACGGTGCACAGCGCCGAGATTTGAACTCCGAGACAGCATCCTATATAGACGTTCATTCCTACAACCATGGCTCCGGTGCGTTGGACATCTTTAGGCAGATTACGTACTCTGAGAAAGTCATGTTGGTTCATGCAGTATGCACTCGGGACCAAGGTCTGTAGTGGTATGCGCCGTGCGGTCAGGATACTATTGGCCTACTATGCACCACGATGCGCGGGATATGATAAAGAAATGTAGCGATTGCCAAGTCCACAGGCCAATCCCACGCCGACCACAACAAGAGGTAACTCCCATCACCTCACCATGGCCATTCTATAAATGGGGCATTGACATCGCAGGCCCCTTTTCAGTTGCAGCGGGAGGGCTAAAATTCCTCATAGTGGCCATAGATTATTTTACTAAGTTGATCGAGGCAAGAGCAGTAGCAAGCTTTACAGGCAACCAAGTTAAACGCTTCGTTTGGGTCAACATTCTATGTCGCTTTGGCCTACCTGGAGAAATATTCAAAGACTGGTGCGCGTAATTAAACATTACACAACACTTTGCGTCAGTTAAGCACCCACAAACCAATGGTTTGGTTGAACGCACGAATCACAGTCTAGGCGAAGGAATAAAAGCCCACCTTGACAAACATAGAGGAAGATGGGTGGATGAGTTGTCGCATGTTTTATGGGCGCACCGCACGACAATAAAAACTAGCATTGGCGATACACCATTCTCTCTTGTCTACGGGACAAAAGCTGTCATACCAGCCGAGATTGAAATGCCAACTATCCGCACGGCAGAAGTCAATGTCACAACTAATGACGACGAGCGACACATAGACTTAGATCTGCTCGAAGAAAGGCGCGAACGCGCAGCTATACGCGAAGCAAAAGCTAAGTCAAAAATGAAGAAGTATTATGATGCAAAAGTCAGGAACACTTCTTTCAGGCCAGGAGACTTTGTGTACCGCGCCAATGATGCAAGCCATGCAGAGGACACGGGCAAGCTTGGACCCAAGTGGGAAGGACCCTATGAGGTCACAGAAACACTAGGCAATGACACGTACAAGTTACGTGATATGGAAGGCCATGAGCTAGCACGCACGTGGAACATCTGAAATCTCAAGAGATGCTATCTTTAGGACAGGCTACGGCCCACGCATAGACAACTCTGCACTTTAGTAAGTGCCCAATAAATGTCTGTGTACTTGATTTTTCTTTTTTAGGGAATTGTCTTTTATTTTCAAAAACTTGCAACTATTAATAAAACGTTGTGGTTTCTAGCTAACTCTATAACAAATTTAACTTTATTGCTTACATTTTTTCTTATGTCTCAATATTGTTACTTTATATTTTGCCTACATGGTGTGCATGCACTTAATAAGACCTACAATGGCAGAAAGGATGAGTAAACCTACTAAATAACTCGTTGTGTAAGAGGGTTGTAAACCCATCAACAATTGGATCACGCATCCTTGCTAAACACCTTAATTTCAAGACGTTGAAGTAAGTTTAAATGCGCATCCCACGAAGGATACGCAACATAATGTACACCGTACATGTTTAGCAATTTACGAGCCACGATTCTTGGTCATTTGATATAGTATTTGCAACACAATGCAAGCCTATCCATTCACTTATGATTTTTTTGTTAAGTTATGCACTTAATACAAGTCATCCTAAGTATGTCTCAGTTTCAATTTGACTCTAGGATAGTCTTTTATAAAAAAGAACAATATTCTAAGTACAAAATGATACAAGCAAGACGTACAAAAAAGTTAAATATTATTATAAGAACCACGAGTTTATACATAATTACATACACAAAAATCCATAGATATCTACATACTATGAGCACGTCTATGACTTGAGCTACTAGCTGTAGGCGCTAACTCCCCAGCCTCACTCAGCCTTCTCAGCAAGCTGCTATCATCCTGAGATACCGTCGGTACACTGACGGGAATCCCATAAGACCTAGGGAGATGGGCTACGCCAACACCGCAGAGAATAGCCTTCCCTTCCACACCCTTCTTGCGAGCAACCCTGGTCAAATGGGCCTCTAAGCATTTCTTCAAATAAATCTCCTTCTCAAGGGCAAAGGTATTGAGCATGTGGTGGGGGCGAGCAAAGATAGGCACGTTCAGCTGCGACTCATCTAGCTTCAAAAAGAAGTCGGGCTGCACTTCCGCATCTTCAGCTATGTGTTTGGCCATAGTCAAGCCCTGCATGATCACACTGATAGGATAATCTTGATCACGCTCTAATCGGGCGATATGAGGAAAGTCGAAGACCTTCATCTTCTCCATGGCCTCCACAAGGTCATCAAAAGCATCTACCTTATACCCAGGCATTTCTGCAAGCGGTACGGTTAGCATCTTGCTCTCATGAAGCTCCTCCGTAGCCTGAGCCTTGCCACGTGCCATGGCACACTCCACAACCTTCCCAAAGGCCTCCACAACCTCCTGGGACTCCAGCGTGCCCATGGCAGCCAAGCGCAGACCATGGCTGATCAACTACCTGTAAATACAACAATGCACGCATTAGAAGATAAAGAGCATTAAGGCACATAAAGTTGGAAAAAGAATTCACAAAGAGGATACATACCTGCACTCAGCAATAGTAGACATAAGATGAGGAGACAACTCCTCATCATACTCGATACTCAACTTACGCAGCTTGCTCTGCTGTACCTTCAGAGCCGTCTCCATACGCTCGCGGAATTCATCAATCAGGGGAAACTGCTTGCTCCTATTTTCTTGCAAGTACTTCAACCCCCAGGTGCAGCTAGACCTGTACTGCTTAGTAGCAGCACGCTCGCGCTTCAGCTCCACCATCAAGGACAGCTTCTCATCAGCAAGCCTCCTAGCATACGCAGTGGTGGACTCTACGTCAGTCCGCGCATCAGCCAACTGCGCCCTCAGTAGTGCAACATACCGAGCCTTGAGCTGAGCGACCAACTCAGCCTGAGGCTCAGCAGCCTTGCGCTTAGAACCTTGGCGCTCCTCTTCAGAGTCGGTGTCAACTTTGAGGATACCAACACTATCAGACGACTCAGTGCGCACGGGCTCAGGAGCCGCCACTCCTTGCGCAGGCACAGTCTACACTGGAGTTGCATTCACAACCGGCTGCACACCCTCAGAGGACTCTTCTTGCGCAGGCTCCAGAAGACGCCCAGCGGTAGCCTCCAAGATAGGCAACTCACCCTCCTTCAGGGGGCGCACACCCACAGTTACCTGCGTGGGCTTTGTCAACCTCACCAAGGAAAACAGATCCATCTCTGCGCAACACATAAACAAACAAGAAAAGAACAAGTTATTTGATAAAATCAAATTATACAAGAACGCTTAAATTATAAACGCGAGGATAAGAAAGGACAAGCACCCACCCCGGCCGCTTCTATCCAAAAATGTTGGAACTTCATCACTTCCCCCGAAGTAGTTGTGACTCATTCCCATGTGAACCAGAAACTCCTCGGGATAGGAGTTGATTGGGATGCGGTTACCATTAATGGTCTCCGCATCCTCCACGATGTACGTACCGGGATCTGGGCGCTCATCCTTTGTAAGCCCCCCTAGAGTATAAAACTCAGAGAGCGTGGTGAGTACCCTATCAACTATCCAGAAAAACCTTTCCCTCCAACCCCTAAGGGCGTCTATTTTATCAATGTAACACTGATAGCGCCCTGGGCGCTTTGAAAATGTTACCCACCCATTCGACCACGATGTGTGGTAAAACGTGCGGAAGAGATTGATAGTGGGATTTATCGCAAGTAAGCGACAATTTACCTCAAAATTTGGTATTTTTGCCGCACCTATACAGTGCAGCTGAGAGATATGCAGACGGTAGAAGTTGAGCACGTCGCTAAAAAACAAGGATATAGGCACACGCTGGTTTTCAAACTCAAAAAAGTGCGTGTATACCCCTATTTTCCCCTCAGGGAAGTCTGCGATACATGCGTTCGCATCCGGTACTTCCGGATGCACCGCAAGCGGGATGAAATAATCAGAGGTGAACTGACATAGTTCATCCTCGTCCATCTCAGAACGGAACTCTTCTAATTGACGAACCATTTTTACTAGGGTGCGCACACAAAATTACCTTTGAAGATATTAGTTTTTTGAAAACGGATTCTTAGTAGGGAAGAAAATGGCGTTTTTTGCACTGTGGAAAACACAGTAAAAATGGGACGCCTTTATATAGGGTTTCCCCTTGTCTCGGATGAACGACACGTGGATCCCACTACCTCCATCGTGTGGATAGAATACCATGAGGTACAAGCACTTTTTCACGTTTTCCGAAGGACACGTGGATGACCTCCCCATTTACCGAGGTATTTTTGGGATATTTTTGGACTAGATACATAGTCCAAACTTTAGGCGGTGGATATTCGAATTTTTCCCGCCACGCTTGCCGCTGATATTATTAGTCTAGTATACGAGGTTACAACCCGCGCACACTAGACTGGGCGGACATGATGACGTATAGTCTATGTTAATACAAATATCGCCTAAAAATGTTATTTATATTTTACGATCTTTGCTAAGTTTTGTTAACGACAAAATGTAAACTTTGGTTTCTTGTAAAACATAATTTTAGTTTAAAGACTTGCATAATTAGACATTTGCTACATTTACATTTCATATGAAACACAACACTTTTTATATTTCTTAAAATAGAAAAATGTTAACATCACATCATTCATTTATGGTAACTTTGTGTGTTTGACTTACCATAACCTCTTACATATTTTTGGAAGTATTCCACTTTTGATTCAATGTGTTTGACTTGAATTTAGTTGATGTGACTTTGGTTGGTTTGGAAAGATTTATAGCAAACCCTTCTGTCATCCCGGCGGAACCCAGGAGATACATGGGCGGAACCCATCTGAGGGTTCCGCCGTATCCGCCAGGCCTGCAGAATGTTTTGCTATAAATACCAAGCCATTTGTTTGTATTTAGGTTTTATCACTTCTCATTACATTTTACACACATACATTCATTCATCTAACCCCTTAACATTTCATCTTAATGTGAAGTTTATTTTGTAGCAAAGAAGTTCACAAGTTCATATAAAGTTACAAGTATTCAACACAACGTTGCAAGACTTGTTAGCTTAGCATCGTGTAGAATTTGTGTAGTTTACACTTCATTTGATTGTGTGTTTACAGTTGTGATCGGTTAGTATTTTAGGCCTTAAAATAATAGAGTGACGGGAGTTGTTGTACCCTTCTAAAAGAACTAACGGGAGTGGTTGTACCCTTGTAAAAGAACTCGACATCTAGCTTAGTGTCGGTAATTGTGTAAGCGACGTGTAAGGTTTTCTCCGCCGGTGAAAGGAGCTTGTTGACTAGTGAAAGAAACTCTCGAGTTGGATACTCGGGGTGTGGAGGTAGGGCAAGGAAAAAGAGTTCTTGTAGCCGAACCATGATAAATACTCGTGTTGTGGTTTGATCATTTCTTTCTTTATACTTGCATGTTATATTTTGTCTCTGTGTTCATATCTTTGATTAAACGGAAAGTTTCAAAAGAAAACTAAACGAAAAACCAGTAAAACTATTCAACCCCCTTTCTAGTTTTCCACAATTGGCATCAAGAGCTACGTTACTCAAGCTTTTAAAATATATTGTGTTTTAAAACTTGAAACGATCCATGGATTTTGAAAATTACAAAGAAGGGCAATCTATGCAAAGACCACCACTTTTTGAAGCAAATGGTTTTATATATTGGAAAAACCGGTTTGAAACTTACATGAAATCTAAAGATATAGATTTATGGTATATAATCATTGATGGTGATAATATAGTTACGAATAGTAAAGATGAAGATCAAAAGAAATTAATTGCTAAAAGTAATGAAGCTAAAATGATGCTTTACAATGCTTTGCCTAAGAAAGAATATGAAAGAGTCTTTATGTGTAAAACCGCCAAAGAAATTTGGCAATCTTTAATAGTCACTCATCAAGGAAACTCACAAGTTAAGGATAACAAAATTGATCTTCTTGTTCAACAATATGAACAATTTGCTATTCCCGAAGATGAGACTATTGATAGTGCATTTGCTAGGTTTAACACTATTATTACTTCACTTAAAGCACTTGATGAATCTTTTTGTAGCAAGAATTTTGTCAGGAAATTCCTTAGAGCACTCCATCCGAAGTGGTGAGCAAAAGTGATGGCAATTGAAGAATCCAAGGATCTTTCAAGCATATCACTTGACTAGCTAATTGGAAACCTCAAAGTTCATGAAATGGTAATGGAAAAAGATTCGGAAATAGTTAAAGGCAAGAAAGAAAAGGTTAAGTCCATTGCCTTGAAAGCTAGAGTCCAATCAAGTGATGATGAAGAATCTAGTTCGGATAGTGATGATGAAGAATATGCCATGGCCGTTAGAGACTTCAAGAAGTTCTTTCGTAGACGAGGGAAATTTGTAAGGCAACCTAAAGATGACAAGAAAACCTTCCGAAAAGATCGTGATGATAGGAAAGGAAAGGTTGAAAGGAAATGCTTTAGGTGTGGAGACACAAGTCATCTCATAGGAGAATGTCCAAAACCACCCAAAAGCAAATCTCAACAAGCATTTGTGGGTGGTGCTTGGAGTGACTATGAAGAAGATGACAATGAGCCGAAAAATGATGAAATTGCTCTCATGGCTCACGACTCAAATGAGGTACTCTTCGACTCATCTTACTCTTCTATTGATGATGACACCTTACAAAAAGAATATAACAAACTTTGTGTATTTAGCTTAAAAATCATAAACAAAAATAAATTTTTGAAGACTAAAAGGGAGTTTTTAGAAAATGAAGTTTATGAGTTAAAAGAAAAAGCTAAGAGATTAGAAAAGAGTAAAGGGATTGATACATCGTGCAAATCGTGTGAAGAGCTTAAACTAGAAATTGAGAAACTTAGAATTACTCAAGATGATCTAATAAAACAAACCACATAGTTTAAGAAGTTCGATAAAAGTATTTCTTGTGCGGATGAAATTATGAAACTTCAAAAGTCACCATTTAATAAAACAGGACTAGGTTTCATGAAACTAGAAACTTTGAAGAGTCAAACGAAACAAGAAAAGAAAGCACAAGAAACTAACAAAAATGCTACAGCAGCCCGCGGAATAGACGGAACCCAAAATAGGGTTTCGCCCGTTGAACCCAAAGGTTCCGCCGGGTCTGCAGCAGCAGTGACAACTTCCACGTCGGATCGTTCAAAATTTGTTAAAGTCACATATAAAAATGAAACAAAACCTGCTATTAAAACTGGAGTAGGACTTAGTAAAAACGAATTTAGAACTAGAACTACTCAACCGAGACCTAAGACTCCAATTCCCAAACGCCCCTTTCCAAAGAGTAACTACAACACACGACCAAACTACCAACATGTTTGGAACCAAAACACTCCTGGACATTACCAAACTCCAAATTACATGCCATGGAACCATTATGTTCTATTTTCATACTTGGATCAAGTTAATGGTATGCTTAACCAAAATGGACCCATGAGAAATTGGGGACCAAATGTTTGAGTGTTTTTCGTAAATAGGTGTGCCTCAAAGTATGTTTGGAACCGGATGAATGGATTAAAGATAGCGGTTGTTCAGGGCACATGACAGGTAACAAAAGCCTCTTCTTATCTTATCACAAATGTGATGGACGTAACGTTACGTTTGGTAGTAAAGCTAAGAGCAAAATCATCGGAAAAGGTACAATCTCTCATGACTCCCTTTTTATAGATGATGTAGCTCAGGTTGATAACTTAGGTTTTAATCTCCTTAGTATTAGTCAACTTTGCCGTAATAAGTATAATGTCCTTTTTAGTGAAATTGAAGTAAAATACTTAAAGATGGCATAACCATAGCCAAGGGTGTCCTTAAGAACAACGTGTATGTCATGAAGATGGATCAAACATCTAGAGACAAACTTTGTCTTACTACATTGGATGAATCTTCAACTTTATGGCATAGACGTTTAGGAAACGCTAACATGAGACTTATACAAAACCTCTCCTCCAAAGACCTAGTTCGAAACCTACCTAAGTTGAAATATGACCAACACTTTTGTGACGCTTGCAAAGTCGGTAAACAAGTCCATAGTAGCCATAAGGCTAAAAACTTGGTTTCTACATCTAGATGTATAGAACTTTTGCATATGGATTTGTTCGGTCCATCCGCTATACAAAGTTATGGGGGTAACTTCTATACTTTGGTCATAGTAGATGATTACTCAAGATATACTTGGACAAAATTTTTGAAAAGTAAAAATGAAGCTTTTGATAAATTTGAGATTCTAAGAAAGAAAATTCAAAATCAAGTAGGGTCTAGTATTGTGTCTATTAGAACGGATCACGGTCGTGAATTTGATAATGAATTTCAATTTGGAAACTTTTGTGATAAAAATGGTATTACTCATAAATTTTCGGCTCCACGTACTCCTCAATCTAATGGTTTAGTAGAACGTAAAAACCGGACCTTGCAAGAGATGAGTAGAACAATACTTAATGAACAAAACATTCCACAAAAGTTTTGGTGTAACGCCGTTGACACATCAATGTACATTTTAAATCGAGTCCTAATTAGACCATTTTTGAATAAAACTCCTTATGAACTATATAAAGGTAAAAAGCCTACATTAGGATACTTTAGAGTGTTTGGGAGTAAATTCTTTATTCTTAACACCAAGGACTATCTCACCAAATTTGACACAAAGTCTTATGAAGGTGTATTTCTTGGATATTCACAAAATAGTAAAGCTTACATTGTTTTAAACAAAGAAACCTTAAGAGTCGAGGAATCGTTGAATGTAACATTTGACAAGAGTCCACCTCCCTCTAAGACATCACCTTTGGTAGATGATGACTTAGTTGAAAGCTAAGCTATTGAAAACCAAGTAATCTTAGAAAACGACAAGGGAGATGAACCATTAAGCAAAGAAATTGTTAATGTTAAACAATCCAAAAGTCATCCATTAGATAATGTCATAGGAAAAATTAATGAGAGAACACTAAGATCTAAAGCCCAAAATGAAAGTAATGACTTTTGTTTCGTGTCAACCATAGAACCGAAAAACATTAACGAAGCCATAAATGATGAGTCTTGGGTAATAGCCATGCAAGAAGAGTTAAACCAATTTGTTAGGAATTATGTATGGACATTAGTTCCTCAACCAAGGAGTCAAACAATAATTGGAACAAAATGGGTTTTTCGTAATAAAATGGATGAAAATGGAATTGTGTCTAGAAACAAAGCTAGGCTAGTAGCACAAGGATATAATCAACAAGAAGGCATTGACTACGATGAAACTTTTGCTCCGGTTGCTAGGCTCGAGTCAATTAGAATCTTACTTGCATATGCATGTGCATACAATTTTAAACTCTTTCAAATGGACGTCAAAAGTGCATTCTTAAACGGGGTCATAAATGAAGAAGTGTATATTGCTCAACCACCGGGCTTCATCGATTTTGAAAAACCTAATCATGTTTACAAACTTAAAAAGGCTCTTTACGGACTTAAACAAGCTCCAAAAGCATGGTATGATCGACTTAAAACCTGCCTAGTTGACCATAAGTATACCATGGGCTTAGTTGATAATACTCTCTTCACTAAAAAGAAAGATTCGCATATTATCATAGTCCAAATCTATGTTGATGACATTATATTCGGATCAACTTGTCAAGAGTTATGCGTGAATTTCTCAAAAATCATGCATGACGAGTTTGAAATGAGTATGATGGGAGAACTCAACTTTTTTCTAGGACTCCAAATTAAACAACTAGAAGATGGTATCTTCTTTAACCAATCTAAATATATTAAGGATATGCTTAAGAAATTTGGATTAGAAGATTTGAAACCAATCAAAACTCCCATGTCCACGGAAACAAAACTCAACAAGGATGAGGAAAGTGAATCAGTAGATAGCACTATATATAGAGGTATGATTGGAAGTCTACTTTACCTAACGGCTAGTAGACACAACATTATGTTTAGTGTTTGTCTATGTGCTCGTTTTCAAGAAGATCCTAAGAAAACTCATCTCGAAGCCGTTAAAAGGATTTTTAGATATATTAAGGGCATTACACATTTAGGTTTATGGTATCCCAAAGGAACGGGAATAGACACCATAGTGTATTTCGACTCGGATCATGCCGGTGACTATATTGATAGAAAAAGCACAAGTGGTACTTGTACTTTTGTTGGACATTGTCTCACCTCATGGTTCTCTAAGAAGCAAATGGCTCTCGCTATCTCAACAACGGAAGTCGAATACGTTTCGGCCGGAAAGGCATGTCAACAAGCTCTTTGGATGAAGCAAGCTCTTGTCGACTACGGAATTCAACTTAACGACATCACCATCTTTTGTGACAACAAAGGAGCCATTGATCTTAGCAAAAATCCAGTTCAACATGCTCGTACCAAACATATTTAAATCCGTCATCATTTCCTTCGTGATAACGTTCAAAAGGGAAACATCTCAATTGAGAAAGTTTCTTCCGAAGACAACATAGCCGACATTCTCACAAAACCTCTTAAACGAGAACCTTTTAACCTTCTTAGGCTAGGCTTAGGACTCATGGAACCTACATTGTAGTTCTAGACATTAGACAAAAAATCACAAAAATCAAAACAAATCAATAAGCCTTTTTCTCAGCAGAGTCGGCGGTACCCTCAACCATAACGGGCGGAACCCTCTTTTTGGTTCCGCCGTATCCGCCGACCTGCAGAACCTTTTTCTTAGTTTATATTAAACCAAACACCCATTATCTCATACCACCACTTCCAAGCTACTACTATTCACTTTACCATTCATCCACACCTGCGAATTTTTGGTCCTCCCTTCATTCACATTGCTCATCAATCATCATTGTAAGTATTCTAAACATGATTACACTCCTGATCTAAGTCTAGGAATTCTATTTTTGCACAAAAACAAAAACTTGGGGTTTTGCATTAACTTGTGAAACACATGCATGAAATTAGGTGTTTAACAATACTAATCATGTTTCCCATAGTTAGGAATTACATTATTATAAGCTATTAACATGTTTACCAAAACACCCCATGTCAAATTCTTGCAAAAATTTCTCACAAATAGGACAAATATTTTTTCGTCTCACATTGTGAATACAAAATCAAAACGTTATGTTCAAAAACATCACTTGAATAATGTCTCTTGAATGCTAAAGGGAATACATAACCAATATATATTTTCGGGTACATTCAAACAAAGCTACATTCAACTAGGAGCGCTTGGGTTATCTTTTGTTGAAAAACTAAACTTGCATTCTAAAACATTTTGAGCATCAAAATGAGTCAAGATAACTGCACCTCCACATTGTTTTCATATAGGCACACACTAGAACATCCACATTGCAATAGTCGTTTACTTAGACTAAAATGTGATTTTTTGTTTTTCTAGGAATCATCATGCCTCCTCTAACCCATTACGACCACAAAGACACCATTAAGTACCTACCCAAACACCAAAAAACCAAAGGTCTTACTCAAACTCAAATCAATGTTTTCAAAGCCTTAGAAAAATGATATGTCCATGAGGGTAGAACCATTGACCCATCTTTTATAGAAGGTACAAACCTACCTAATGAACTAGCAACCATCAACTTTGATTGTCTCCTAGAAATCAATGAACCTATTTGTCCTAGGTTTATCTTAGAGTTCTGTGCATCCGTCACTCTCTCCATGGATGAGTATGGTCGCATGTGGTAGTCATGAGTACTCCTTCACTCTCGAGGAATTTGCTCAAATCCTAGGTGTTCCAAACCGTGGTACTTGCATCTACTCCGACAAGCATTCCCTCTCAACTCTTGACACACTTATTGATCGAATCCATCCCTATGATACCCCTCTTGTGTCCAAGGATGAACTTTGTGACCACCTCTTCATTAGGACCACTAACACTAGGAGAACTTGAACCGGAAATGAGGTCAACAAGGACCCATATGGAATGGAACTCAATGAACTCAAGCCCCAATTCAAGAAATGGGAAGAACTCCTTAGAGCCAATGTCATTAGCACCATAGGAAACCGGGATCATATCAATCTTTGCCTTTGCTACATGCTCTACTCCTTGTCCATTAGGCAACCCTTCAACCTTGCCTACTACATGGCCAAAAGAATGGTCGACATTCCCGTGCTAGGCACAACGGCTATGCCGTATCGAATGCTCTTGACCCGTCTCTTTAGGTTCATCTCTCCCATTCCGCCAACTCCTAGAGGTCTTCGTCTAGACTACTCTCTCATTCCACATACTTTTGTCCCACTAAGTGATAGGAGAGTCTACAAAGCCCAAGGAAAACGTCCTCATCCTCCTACCTCCTCATCATCATCCTCAATGAGTGAAGATGAGACTTTGCCCAACTCTAGGCTCCCGACTCTAGAATACCTTTCCCAACTTCCGGATATTCCAAATGAGTCGGCGGAGTTCAAGCAAACGAAGGGGATGTTCAAGAATCTTGGGAGATTCCTTGGAAAACTCAAGAAGAAGATCGACCGTCAATGAGAGCAGGTGTGTAGGAGTGTTTGGCACAAGGTGCTATTTGAACAATTTGGTCATTTCAAACAATGTGTTATGTATTTGTGTGTTGGTAGGAAATTTGATACAATTTGGAACATGTTTGAACTAACTATGATGCAGGATGACAACATTTGGCATTTGTCAAATTTTCAAGTTTATGAAAATTTCAGTAAGTATAGTGAAATTCGCTAGCCCCCGGTCAAAGTCCAATGGTATGTGTGTTTACATGTCCAACTTTTGCATTTCCTAACCAGATATGAAATATATTTTTGCTTTTAGGAGTTTTCGAAAAATTTGAAAGTCGTCTCGCGGGTCAAAAACGGGGGCTGCCTACTTTTTCAGGCCAGGCGGATCTGGCGGCATCCTAGAATGGGTTCCGCCAGTGCATTTTTCTGGAATTCTAGAAATGGCCTAACGGATCAGACGGAACCCTCAGATGGGTTCCGCCTGTGTAATCTGAGGGTTCCGCCAGTGTACTTGCATTTTTTTTTTGACATTTCAACTTCCCCTCAACAAGAAACCATCCTTTTTAGATTGAAACCCATTCCCTACTCTTTGCTAAGCACATTAGGGTCTTTCTCATCCTCTAGAACTCATATAAACCTATTTCCCGCCATATTTCAAACTTAGCCATAACCACCTCAAGGAACCTTCACCTATAAAGGAAGGAACCCTTCCAAAGGTTCCTTGCAATCCGTGAAAGATATACCTTCAACAAATTTGCCAAAACCACTAAGCATTTAGTGCAAATCTTTGTCTTCTTCCTTCACCATTTTCATTGGATTGACTTCCAATGATTTGACAACCCTCATTAATCTTTAAAATCATTAGCAACCTCCATCTTTGTATGGCTAAACATCAAATCCAAACACTCCTACTTTCCATACTTCTTCACCTCTATAAATTTAACCATCTTAGAACACCCTCAAATCACACCATCACCATCACAATCTCTGATTCGAAACCTCTAATCAACCATTTCTACTATGACAAAGTCAACAATAACCTCTCATCCATCTCGACCCGTTCGGAGAACCGCACGTATAAGTGTCAAACCACTTTGGTCCAACCACACAATCAACTTGAGTTCCTCATCCTCGGATGAATTCTCCTCACCCATCAAAAATGAACATTTTCTAAACCTTGCATCTCCATCTCCATCACCCAAAGGACCTAATGAGCTCACTACTCCACCACCAACAAAATCACCCATTGACCCAACTCCACCAAGTGCTCAAACCCAACCATCCAAAACTCCATCACCACCACTACCACCTAAACTAGAACCAATGGAGTTATTTGGGTCTCCTCCAACATCACCACATCCTTTTGTACAAGATCTCAATGATCTTCCACCAAGATCAACAAATCCACCACCTTTGACAAACCGAAACCCAAAACCTTTGTTGTTTCACCCTATATTCAAAGATATCTGTAACACCCCCAAAATCATTACGTCAGCGGAAGACTTAAAATGTCAGCGGAAGACTTTTTGGGTGTTACTTCGAGGATCTTTATCACAATCATAGAAAACGACACAAAAGTGACGTTTTAAAATTTAATTCATTCAAAATACCAAATATTCGAGACATCAAGATGTTTCATAGTTTAAACAACAAGTTTATTTGAAATGTGTCAAAACGTTTATTTAAGCCCATGTCGGGTTACAAGCCCACTCCGTGCCTTCAAGTTCCTTCTTGTTTAGTTACCTGAGATAAACACATGCTAAAAGTGTCAACACGAAGGTTGGTGAGTTCATAGAGTTTATAGTTTCGAATATCGATTTCCAAAAATCAAAGAGTTTATGAGTCCAAAGTAGTTATAATAACAGTTGATTATCAAATTAAAGTGTGAGTAAATCCATAATATTCATAGCTTAAATCGTTAATTAGAAAATGAGTGATTTTCTTATCAATTCAATACAAATTAATCCGTTGATTTGCCCTTCGCCGGGTCAACACCCAAAATAATAGTTGGTTTATAAATCCCTTTAACACGAGTTTCGATATTTGGGCCACGTTGTTGCATCCATAACATAAACAGTTTACGGGGAACCGTATTTAAACAGTTGAAACTGTATCCAAACAGTTTGCGGGGAACCGTATTTAAATAGTTGAAACTGTATCCAAACAGTTTGTGGAGAACCGTATTTAAACAGTTGAAACTGTATCCAAACAGTTTGTTCCATAATTCCAAATATCGATAGTAAAATCGTTAGAAAAGTTGTTACACATGCATCTCTCCCAAAGAGTTTATAAAACAGTTAAACGATAGAAAGTGTAGCTATGAACTTATAGTAATATATAAATAGTTAACGAGTACTTGTAAAAGTATAAAACAATAGTTAAGCATGTATCTCCCCCAAAAACGTGTATAAATCATTATAAAACAATTAAGAGTAGGGGCTATGACTCACCTTAGTAGTACGGTAGACAGAGTATAAGTAATGTCAGAAGTGAAGATGGAATTGACTTCAAGAGATAACCTGAATGATATGGAAGTCCGAGATAAGTTCGACTTATCGAGAATCATGATTTGAATAGTGTTTGATGACAGAATGATTTCTTGTGGCAGAGGTGGCTTGCGTGGCAAAACGCTTAATAGTTCAAGAGCAAGTTATATACTATATAACTTGTCTTTATGTATAAGTATCGTTTAATGTTTATATATATCCCGTTATGAATTTATGATATGTATTGAAGGTTGGTGAATTATAGTAAATGTCAATTTAATTAAATGAATTGATGAGTTCTGAGAATTAATCATTTCCTGATGTGTATTCAAGTTAACCGATAATAACGTCAAGTCATATAATTTACGTTATAAATTATATATATGTATATTCAGAAATATATAGTTATTCATAATTATTACTTCATTATCTCCTCAAATGTAGGTTTCTATATACGTCAGTATGATGTCGTCATTTTTATATTTATCATTTTTGTTAAGTTTCGAGGTGTGAAAATATATAAATTATATATTTATTAAATTCGTGATAATATATTAGGACTAATATATATAGCTCATTGTTTACGTTGATGTGGTTGCTTAAATAAAAATATGTACTTGATATATTTATCTAGATGAAAGTGGTATAGTGTATATGTTTATAAAAAGTATAAAAGTTTTAGAATGAAAAGTGTCTAAATGTCAAAGTATCAAACTTATAGGGGTTGAAGTTGTAAACATTGAGATAAGTTATAAATTCATAAAAGTATTTTAAGGAAATGTCAAATAGTTTAAAGTCGAGGGGTTAAATCTGCCAAGAGGTGAAAGTTGAAAAATAATAAAAATGGGCAAAACTGCTATGGACAAGGTTTGATCTCATGACCTCTTGATCAAGCCAAACGTCCCAACCATTTGGACTAGTACTCCTTTTGTGTTTGAATATCCAATGATTTGTTCATATATACTTACGAGTCGGTGTCATATTTTGTATGTACTACGTATAATATAGTGTGCTCTTGAGTTGTGTTTATAATTCGTGGTTCTTCTGGTTTTTCATACTAATAAGCTCAAGTTTATAAGCTCAAATGAGTCTCGACTCATTTGAGTCTATTCGATTCAAACTTTCAAACGTGACAAAATGTAAACCGATGTAGGGTAGAGTTAAATAGTTTGTTTAACTTTTCAAACGAGCACTTGTTCCAAATCGAGCCAAAACTTTAAGCTTTTATATTTCATTTTCTTTTTCGTTGGTCATTATAAGTTTCAGACGTTTCAAAATGACCCCGCATGTGAATGTGGGTCGAAGTGCTAGAAATGCATGAGCACAAGTTTGATTCTTGTAGTAAACGTAAACATTATAGATATTACACAAGCTTCTACAATACGTTAGGTTTGTGTAGGTTTGAGTTTATATGTGGTGTGAGTATAATGAAAACGTGTTTTAGAAGTTTTAGTGAGTTATGAAAGCTTGTTATATGTTTATACTAATAGTTTACTCTATACCAAGCCACGCAAGGAAAATTAGCTGCCACAACTTTTAGTGAAAATGGTTAACGATAGAACATGCAAGCTAGTTATGGTTCGCATGAAATCATAACATGAGGATGAGAAAGTATGATAAGAGGAAGACTTACTACACCCAGAATGGTGGGGAACGAAGCTAACGAAATGAAATGGAACATGGGATGAGCGAGAACCAAGACAACTTCCAAGCTTCAACTTTGCTTCTCCTTTCTTGCTCGACAGAAACTTATGATTTTATGTGATGTGAGTTGTAGTGAGTTAGAAATGTTGATCAGTCATGAAGCCTTATATACTGGAACGTGAATGGTGATAAGGTGTTTGCATGTTTCTGGATTGGGCTATAATGGAGGTGGTGTAAGAGTTGCACATGGTTTCCCCTAGGTTATACCTAAGGTAGTATCAAGCAAAGGAGAGTGACGGTCTGAGCTGCCATATTACATGTATCCATATATACATGAACAAGAAAGTGATAAGTGATAGAATGGGGCAGGAAGGTGGTGTAAGATATGCACATGGATTCCTTAGGCTTCATTTGGGGAAGTAACAAGGGAGGGAGGGTGAGTTGTAGGTTATAATTGAGGGAGGTCTACTTGGGTCAGGTTGTATTTTATAGATCACAGCCACGATTTACATTTTTGGTTCAAAATCTCGAGAGTCTAGACGTAAAACATCATTTCGGACAACTTTCGTGCTTTACACTTTTCCTGGTTCGGACCAGAAGAGCCTTAAAATTGGGATTTAAATTCGTTACAGAAAGTTAGTGGTTTATTAGAATTTATACGAAGTGGTATTGGAACAAAATTACTATTTGTGTCAAATTGAGATGAAATGTGTGAGGTGCCTTAACTTGATCAATATTCTAGTATCATAATTATATTTGAAGGTTGATAACAATTGTCATTCATGGTTCTTAGAGGTCAAATATTATTAGCGAGTACACATGGGAATTTTTGTAGGCTCGGGATTTATTTAAATTGTATTTGTTAATTATTGAAACGTATACTTATTAAGTATCAATGTTTTAAGTTATGTATGGTATCTAAGTTATTAAGGTTTAGGTGTAAATGTCGTTTCAAGGTAAGAGTGAATAACGTTGTAATTGACAAAGTATATATAAAAAAAATTGTTATGGGTAAAAATGGTCAATTTATGTTGTAATAATGTGTTAATCGTAGGAAAATTTTACGGGATGTTATATTACCTACCCGTTAAACTGAATCCCGTCCCGGGATTCCAAGATAAGGTGGTCGTAAAGGTAAGTGAAAGGGGTGAACAAAATAGTCATTCCTAACGATCTAATCCCTGAGCGGTTTTTAATTTTTCTTTCAAGCTTAACGTATCTACTACTACATTAGCTTCTTTTTAATTTTTCTTTCCAGCTTAACGTATCTACTACTACATTAGCTTCTTTTTAATTTTTCTTTCCAGCTTAACGTATCTACTACTACATTAGCTTCTTCTTTTTAATTTTTCTTTCTAGCTTAACGTATCTACTACTACATTAGCTTTTTCCTTGATGATAGCAGTTCTCATAGTCATAATTGTTGAGTAGTTCTAACTACTTACGTTGTCTTATGTTCAATTCCTTTTGATTAACTTGACTTAAGAAACAATTCCATTTTGAATGAAGATTTTTATTTTAACATGTTTTGAAGATAAACATGGTTCACAATATTTTGTTTCGTGAAAGTTAAAATTTGGGGGGGGGGGGGGGGGTAACCTACCCGTTAAACAAAGTGTTTGCTAGTTACAGACTTTTAACAATGAGGGTTTTGGATGAGAACTTGATGAATGTAGAGAAAGTTGTTGAACTTCAGCTTTTGTATAGTTTTAAGTGACAACACGGTATTTGGTTTCAAGCTTTTGTAGATGATGAATCTGTTTGTTCCTTAGCAATACCTTATCTTGAATTTTTATTAGAGGAATTTATAGATTTTGATGGATTTCAGGTGAAACAACGTAAGGTTGTGAAAGGTTCGGAGATCACTATATCACTCATAGTACCGGAGAAGTAAGAGAGACCATTGTAATCACATACAATGTCGTGAAAAGGTTTCATAAATTGCCAGAATGTAAAAGTAAGTACATGATTGAATAAATGTGGTTGTGCCGTAATGCCTTAAAATTAGGCATACGCAGAAGAAAATTGTGAGTCTTTGGCTGAATTTTAGTGTTTTATGAACTTTAGTGATCCTAGATTTCATACGCATGCCATTTCAGATACAATTAAGCCCACTTATTTATAATTCGTTATTTACATAGAGAAGCGTCCCAAACGATGTAAATAACGAAGTATAAACTTATGGTTCGGCGGTTTACAATTTCTTTATTTCAATAAAAAGGCGTCCCAATCCATTCAAATAAAGACATTGTAAATCATCCTACTTAAGAATTTCTGACTTAACATTCATACTAATTGACAAAATAATGCGTAGATTTTTCCGAGAGTACGAAAAGAGTATGACATACGCATCTATAAAGATGAGAGCGAGATAATTAAGGAGGATTAGTATTGTACTCAAAATAGTTGGGGGAGCATATATATATATATATATATATATATATATATATATATATATATATATATATATATATATATATATATATATATATATATTAATATACTAGAGTGTAGTTGTAGCATAAACTATCTAAAAGTCACAAAATAGTCTGGCGGATGGAAATATGAAGACACGGTATTTGTAATAATCCCGATTAGTAAATATAAGTCATTAGCATAATCATAACATGTTAACATATAAAAGAAATCATGTAAAAGTAATATTTCTACCAGGTGTTGGAAACGCGTAGGCACGGAGGGCATAAGGTGGTATTTTGTAAAAGTGGTCCGTTTTAAAAGTGTAGTTATAGTCCAATGTTCAAAACACTTGGTTCTCTATAAATGTAGCTCTGATGCCAATCTGTAACACCCCCAAAATCATTACGTCAGCGGAAGACTTAAAATGTTAGCGGAAGACTTTTTGGGTGTTACTTCGAGGATCTTTATCACAATCATAGAAAACGACACAAAAGTGACGCTTTAAAATTTAATTCATTCAAAATACCAAATATTCGAGACATCAAGATGTTTCACAGTTTAAACAGCAAGTTTATTTGAAATGTGTCAAAACGTTTATTTAAGCCCATGTCGGGTTACAAGCCCACTCCGTGCCTTCAAGTTCCTTCTTGTTTAGTTACCTGATGTAGGTTCCAAATACGTAGACGATCCGTAGACAGTTGTATTGATCTTTAACCTTTAACTTATAAAGGGTTTAGCAATCTTGTATTAATACAAAACTACTAAGTGGAATTCTACTTGTAACTTTAATGAGTATGCGGAATCTACTCAGTAAGGCTAAGAAGAACACGAACAATAATAATAGCAGAACACAGTAATAATATCAAACTAAGCCTCAATATTATTAATACGATCACTCTTAATAGTGATAGGGTTTTACAACCTTGAAGCTATAAACTAACTAATAAATATATGGGACGTGTATTTTGTGTGTAGTTCTGATTATTAAAACTACGTACCTATCATCTCTTTATATAATAGAGATGCTAGGGTTACAAACTTATCCTACAAGTAAACAATATCTTCTGTAATATTCTATAAAGATAAGTATTTTGCATATACTCCAACAGCTTGTAGAATCTCCATTATGCATATTAAGTCCTTCAATTATCTTCATTGAAGCATATGTAGTTTTGTTGTATCAAATCACATATACACGATTGTATATGGCCCAACAATCTTCCCCTATTTGATATTACAAAACTATCTTCATGAATTCAGCAATCTTCAATGATGATAATCTTCATTCCCATTGTTTCATTCTTGTATTTATTTTGTCTTTAATGATGACAAAATAAACAAAGTCGTGTACGAACTTCCCCTTAAATAGAGAAGTTGAGATGTAATCATCTCCATGAATGAAACAAACACACATAAATAAGCTGCAAATAATCTTCATGTTAACTTCTTCCCCTTTTTGTAATCATCGAATAGGAAACCTGTGAAGATAAGCAACTTGTATACACTTCCCCGAGAAATCAAACCATGTGTTACCCAATAACGTCCCAACTAACTAATCTCTAATTAATCACATCGCGACTTTCACTTACTCCTTGTAGCACATAGCAGTACTTTGAATGAACAGTACCTTGAGAAGTACTTTAGTGACGAGCAGTACTTTGAACGTAGCAATATGTTGAAGATATAACAATACATTCAAATTCACGCAGCAGTACCTTCTTTTTAAGAGTCGAACAGCAGTACTTTGAGACAAACGAGCAATACTTTGGAGCAGTACGTTGAATATAATGCGACAGCAATACGTTGCAACAACAGTACTTTGTTAAAGCTACGAGCAGTACTTTCATTTGAGGACAGTACTTTGAGAATATAGTCGAGTAGTACCTTGTGGGATAATCATGAGCAGTACTTTCAGTCACAAGAGCAGTACGTTGAACATAAACTGGCAGCAGTACTTTGGAAAACATAATAGCCATCAACCTTTTTAAAAAACAGCAAAATCAAGTAGTAACTTTAGACCCATGTTGCACCATTAATGCAAATCTGTACGAGGTTAAAATGATGAAGCCAAGCAGATACGACAAATCATCATTCCAAAGTCACCTTTATGAATAAACAACTCCACCGACCATGATCAAAGAATCTTAATCCCACAACCTGCTGACTCACGATGAAAATCAATATAGCACCGACACCATGATTAATTGAGTGAGAATACTATATACAAGGGTATAATAGCACCGACCCATGTGATACTAATAATCAATCATGCACTAAACGCCAGATCTGGTACAAGGATTAATTAATGAAGTACGAGGTTTCCAATTAAATCATATCGACCCAAAAACGAAGTTACCATCATATATCCTATGCGTCTCTGCTATATTCTATCATAGCGTGAAGAGAAACAAATCAAAACCCTTTTAAATATCACCGACCCATGATCATGAATAAAAGTACTTTGCGCATTGTCTTCCAAGATTATAATATACTCTCTTTTCCACCGACCCATGATGATAAATCCTCCAATCAATATGCGATACAATTTTGAATTGTATGAGGTAGGTTATGAATTGAGTAACATGCACTAATCGACAGCGCTTTTATTATTCCAGTACATGTGAGAACCATAATCATCGAATAATAACACCAATTAATAAAAGTCAGTACGAGAATAAATCACTGATCTACCAAAATAAATTCTTGTGACCTCTTGATTAGTACGAGGTAACCTTGTATGCAGTAAAGAATTTCTTTGTCGCCATCTATCTCCATGCGTCACAACTGATTTAGGGTTTTTAGAAACCCTAATCTTCTTCTTCTATATACCTAATCGCTACTAGCTGCCATTCCTTGTTTCTGACATCAAACTAGGGTTTGTGAATAACCCTAATATTCTTTGTTAAGTACCACAAGATTCATTATACCTATTGTCTTCCCCTTAAACAAACAACACAATCATCATAGCAAAAAGCTGTAAATCCATAAACCTTCATGTTCACGACCATCATACACCATAGCAATTCTCAATCACCTACTTTCAATGAATTTCTATGCACATAATACATTAAGAATTAATGCTTTTTGAAGTCCCAAGCCAGAATAGACTTGAATCTTCCATAAGCATCAACATAATCATATCGTGTTAAGGTCTTTGAGGAATTCTTCTTTTCAGAAACATCTAATTCTTCTTGTTTAGGTTTCCAAACCCATCTCGCTGAAGCCTTAACAACATTAACCTCTGAGTTTGACCTAGCAGTACTTTCTTTTGGCCTAGCAGTACGTTGAGATAACCTATCAGTACTTTGAGAAAGTACTGATCTTGTCACTTTAGGCCTAGCAATTTGTTTCAATCCTTGTTTAGTAAGTACTGCTGATGGATTAAAAAACCTTCTTTGTTGAGGATATTTAGAATCACTTGAAAAATTGCTATGGTTAATCCTCCTTGAGTTGTTCCATACCTGCTTTTGATCAATAACTGGTTTCTTGTGTTTACATGTATACTGTAGGTGATTAAAACTTCCACAAACATAGCAAGCTTTATTCTGAAACTCAAAATTTTTCCCTAGTTTTTGAGTTAGCATCCCATTCCAGTTTCTTTGATTACCTCTAGGACTATTGTTGTTTTTCCTAGGGTTTGTATTAGACTTTTTGTGACTTGTAACAGGTTTGGTTTCTAAAGGTTCAGCAAACTTCACAGACTTTAAGCTCTTTTTCTTTTTAACCCTTGAAAAACCTTCAGGAACTACTTTATCAATCGTATCAGTTTGTGTAGGTGATTCGAGTGTATCATTCTTCTCACCTAAACTTTCACTTTTCACAGATTCACTAGATTGACTAGATTCATTCCAACAAGCAAGTTTTTGTAAAAGATCATCCCTTTCCTTGGTGAGCTTTTCAACTTCTGATATCTTACAACCTAACTTCCAATCACTTAATTTTAATTGATACTCTAGTTGGTTGTACTTATCTGTCCAAGCTTCTTCATTCTCTTTAAGAACATTAGCTTCTACTTCTACTTTTTCTAGAGTATATAAATATTCTAGTTTCTCAGCCCTAGCTGTTCTATGATTTTCTTTTTCAAGTTCAAGATCTCTAAGCAAAGTTTGATAAGAAGCATGATAGTTAAGACAGAATTTTACCTTCTTGTTTGGATCACTGGATGATGTGTAAAAAGTGGCCATCACTACAAACTTCACTGGATCAGTAATCGTTCTTCTTATGTAGAATTTCCCCCTGGCGACTGATACCACATGTAAGTTCCAAATACGTAGACGATCCGTAGACAGTTGTATTGATCTTTAACCTTTAACTTATAAAGGGTTTAGCAATCTTGTATTAATACAAAACTACTAAGTGGAATTCTACTTGTAACTTTAATGAGTATGCGGAATCTACTCAGTAAGGCTAAGAAGAACACGAACAATAATAATAGCAGAACACAGTAATAATATCAAACTAAGCCTCAATATTATTAATACGATCACTCTTAATAGTGATAGGGTTTTACAACCTTGAAGCTATAAACTAACTAATAAATATATATGGGACATGTATTTTGTGTGTAGTTCTGATTATTAAAACTACGTACCTATCATCTCTTTATATAATAGAGATGCTAGGGTTACAAACTTATCCTACAAGTAAACAATATCTTCTGTAATATTCTATAAAGATAAGTATTTTGCATATACTCCAACAGCTTGTAGAATCTCCATTATGCATATTAAGTCCTTCAATTATCTTCATTGAAGCATATGTAGTTTTGTTGTATCAAATCACATATACACGATTGTATATGGCCCAACACCTGAGATAAACACATGCTAAAAGTGTCAACACAAAGGTTGGTGAGTTCATAGAGTTTATAGTTTCGAATATCGATTTCCAAAAATCAAAGAGTTTATGAGTCCAAAGTAGTTATAATAATAGTTGATTATCAAATTAAAGTGTGAGTAAATCCATAATATTCATAGCTTAAATCGTTAATTAGAAAATGAGTGATTTTCTTATCAATTCAATACAAATTAATCCGTTGATTTGCCCTTCGCCAGGTCAACACCCAAAATAGTAGTTGGTTTATAAATCCCTTTAACACGAGTTTCGATATTTGGGCCATGTTGTTGCATCCATAACATAAACAGTTTACGGGGAACCGTATTTAAACAGTTGAAACTGTATCCAAACAGTTTGCGGGGAACCGTATTTAAACAGTTGAAACTGTATCTAAACAGTTTGTGGAGAACCGTATTTAAACAGTTGAAACTGTATCCAAACAGTTTGTTCCATAATTCCAAATATCGATAGTAAAATCGTTAGAAAAGTTGTTACACATGCATCTCTCCCAAAGAGTTTATAAAACAGTTAAACGATAGAAAGTGTAGCTATGAACTTATAGTAATATATAAATAGTTAACGAGTACTTGTAAAAGTATAAAACAATAGTTAAGCATGTATCTCCCCCAAAAACGTGTATAAATCATTATAAAACAATTAAGAGTAGGGGCTATGACTCACCTTAGTAGTACGGTAGACAGAGTATAAGTAATGTCAGAAGTGAAGATGGAATTGACTTCAAGAGATAACCTGAATGATATGGAAGTCCGAGATAAGTTCGACTTATCGAGAATCGTGATTTGAATAGTGTTTGATGACAGAATGATTTCTTGTGGCAGAGGTGGCTTGCGTGGCAAAACGCTTAATAGTTCAAGAGCAAGTTATATACTATATAACTTGTCTTTATGTATAAGTATCGTTTAATGTTTATATATATCCCGTTATGAATTTATGATATGTATTGAAGGTTGGTGAATTATAGTAAATGTCAATTTAATTAAATGAATGGATGAGTTCTGAGAATTAATCATTTCCTGATGTGTATTCAAGTTAACCGATAATAACGTCAAGTCATATAATTTACGTTATAAACTATATATATGTATATTCAGAAATATATAGTTATTCATAATTATTACTTCATTATCTCCTCAAATGTAGGTTTCTATATACGTCAGTATGATGTCGTCATTTTTATATTTATCATTTTTGTTAAGTTTCAAGGTGTGAAAATATATAAATTATATATTTATTAAATTCGTGATAATATATTAGGACTAATATATATAGCTCATTGTTTACGTTGATGTGGTTGCTTAAATAAAAATATGTACTTGATATATTTATCTAGATGAAAGTGGTATAGTGTATACGTTTATAAAAAGTATAAAAGTTTTAGAATGAAAAGTGTCTAAATGTCAAAGTATCAAACTTATAGGGGTTGAAGTTGTAAATATTGAGATAAGTTATAAATTCATAAAAGTATTTTAAGGAAATGTCAAATAGTTTAAAGTCGAGGGGTTAAATCTGCCAAGAGGTGAAAGTTGAAAAATAATAAAAATGGGCAAAACTGCCATGGACAAGGTTTGATCTCATGACCTCTTGATCAAGCCAAACGTCCCAACCATTTGGACTAGTACTCCTTTTGTGTTTGAATATCCAATGATTTGTTCATATATACTTACGAGTCGGTGTCATATTTTCTATGTACTACGTATAATATAGTGTGTTCTTGAGTTGTGTTTATAATTCGTGGTTCTTCTGGTTTTTCATACTAATAAGCTCAAGTTTATAAGCTCAAATGAGTCTCGACTCATTTGAGTCTATTCGATTCAAACTTTCAAACGTGACAAAATGTAAACCGATGTAGGGTAGAGTTAAATAGTTTGTTTAACTTTTCAAACGAGCACTTGTTCCAAATCGAGCCAAAACTTTAAGCTTTTATATTTCATTTTCTTTTTCGTTGGTCATTATAAGTTTCAGACGTTTCAAAATGACCCCGCATGTGAATGTGGGTCGAAGTGCTGGAAATGCATGAGCACAAGTTTGATTCTTGTAGTAAACGTAAACATTATAGATATTACACAAGCTTCTACAATACGTTAGGTTTGTGTAGGTTTGAGTTTATATGTGGCGTGAGTATAATGAAAACGTGTTTTAGAAGTTTTAGTGAGTTATGAAAGCTTGTTATATGTTTATACTAATAGTTTACTCTATACCTAGCCACGCAAGGAAAATTAGCTGCCACAACTTTTAGTGAAAATGGTTAACGATAGAACATGCAAGCTAGTTATGGTTCGCATGAAATCATAACATGAGGATGAGAAAGTATGATAAGAGGAAGACTTACTACACCCAGAATGGTGGGGAACGAAGCTAAAGAAATGAAATGGAACATGGGATGAGCGAGAACCAAGACAACTTCCAAGCTTCAACTTTGCTTCTCCTTTCTTGCTCGACAGAAACTTATGATTTTATGTGATGTGAGTTGTAGTGAGTTAGAAATGTTGATCAGTCATGAAGCCTTATATACTGGAACGTGAATGGTGATAAGGTGTTTGCATGTTTCTGGATTGGGCTATAATGGAGGTGGTGTAAGAGTTGCACATGGTTTCCCCTAGGTTATACCTAAGGTAGTATCAAGCGAGGGAGAGTGAAGGTGTGAGCTGCCATATTACATGTATCCATATATACCTGAACAAGAAAGTGATAAGTGATAGAATGGGGCAGGAAGGTGGTGTAAGATATGCACATGGATTCCTTAGGCTTCATTTGGGGAAGTAACAAGGGAGGGAGGGTGAGTTGTAGGTTATAATTGAGGGAGGTCTACTTGGGTCAGGTTGTATTTTATAGATCACAGCCACGATTTACATTTTTGGTTCAAAATCTCCTAAATCTAGACGTAAAACATCATTTCGGACAACTTTCGTGCTTTACACTTTTCCTGGTTCGGACCAGAAGAGCCTTAAAATTAGGATTTAAATTCGTTACAGAAAGTTAGTGGTTTATTAGAATTTATACGAAGTGGTATTGGAACAAAATTACTATTTGTGTCAAATTGAGATGAAATGTGTGAGGTGCCTTAACTTGATCAATATTCTAGTATCATAATTATATTTGAAGGTTGATAACAATTGTCATTCATGGTTCTTAGAGGTCAAATATTATTAGCGAGTACACATGGGAATTTTTGTAGGCTCGGGATTTATTTAAATTGTATTTGTTAATTATTGAAACGTATACTTATTAAGTATCAATGTTTTAAGTTATGTATGGTATCTAAGTTATTAAGGTTTAGGTGTAAATGTCGTTTCAAGGTAAGAGTGAATAACGTTGTAATTGACAAAGTATATATAAAAAAAAAAAAAAAATGTTATGGGTAAAAATGGTTAATTTATGTTGTAATAATGTGTTAATCGTAGGAAAATTTTACGGGATGTTATAATATCCACGGTCCTCTATATGGAGAACCAAACTTTGATCAAAATGATCACCCAACACCACCACATTCCCAATCCCAATTCTTTGATTCTATCTTTCCTTCTTATGAGGAAATTCAAAGCATGGTTGAAAATCACCTTCATCAAGCAATGGAATTTCAAACCACCTTGCTTGACTCCATACCAAACCCATCCTCCAATCAAGAACCCATAACCAACCCACCACCACCATCATCAAACGACCCGTTTCCACCCACTCATCACCATGTTTGCTCACAATGTGAGCAAATGCTCAAACAAGGTGAAAGCATCAAGATGTTGCTTCACCAATTTCAAAATGAAACCCGTTTTGCTATACAACACATCATAGAGCGTTTGGATGCTCTTTCCCACCCAAACCAATCCTAGACCAACTTTGGAGGCCTTTTGCCCCATTTAGGAAATGTGTTGTATGACTTCTACTTATAGAAGTAGGATTTTCTTTTTCTTTTATTTCTTAGTTCTTTTTATCTTTTATTTTATTTTTAGGAGGATAATTTTTCATTTCTTGTCTTTGACTTTTTAAAAGTCAAATTTTACTTGAAATGATATATTTTACTACTTTCTAACTTGCATTGTTGGTTGGTCATATATGAGTTGTGATTGTGGTTGCTTATATTGTCATATAGTGTGGTAACTACAACCTTGATTATGTGTCATTATCACCAACTAACCATTTTTTTGTAGGTTCAAAATCCATATTTCCTATCTTGGAACTCCTTTTAGGGGGAGTATCGACCAAAGGGGGAGCAAGTGCATAGTTCCGCTTCGCTACTCTACTTTTTGTTTTGACAAAAAGGGGGAGAATGATATATTAACTTATAAACTTAAAATGATTTTCATCACTCAAGTAAAACAAGTTTAATATAACATTTTTTTTAAGTCTTAGACACTAAAATTTTGTGAGTTACTTAAAAACAAAGTTTATGTTTTTTCATCAACAAAAAGGGGGAGATTGTTAATACAAATATCGCCTAAAAACGTTATTTATATTTTACGATCTTTGCTAAGTTTTGTTAACGACAAAGTGTAAACTTTGGTTTCTAGTAAAACATAATTTTAGTTTAAAGACTTGCATAATTAGACATTTGCTACATTTACATTTCATATAAAACACAACACTTTTTATATTTCTTAAAATAGAAAAATGTTAACATCACATCATTCATTTATGGTAACTTTGTGTGTTTGACTTATCATAACCTCTTACACATTATTGGAAGTATTCCACTTTTGATTCAATGTGTTTGACTAGAATTTAGTTGATGTGACTTTGGTTGGTTTGGAAAGATTTATTGCAAAACCTTCTGTCAGCCAGGCAGAACCCAGGAGATACACGGGCGGAACCCATCTGAGGGTTCCGCCGTATCCGCCAGGCCTGCAGAATGTTTTGCTATAAATACCAAGCCATTTGTTTGTATTTAGGTTTTATCACTTCTCATTACATTTTACACACATACATTCATTCATCTAACCCCTTAACATTTCATCTTAATGTGAAGTTTCTTTTGTAGCAAAGAAGTTCACAAGTTCATATAAAGTTACAAGTATTCAACACAACGTTGCAAGACTTGTTAGCTTAGCATCGTGTAGACTTTGTGTAGTTTACACTTCATTTGATTGTGTGTTTTCAGTTGTAATCGGTTAGAATTTTAGGCCTTGAAATACATAAAGTGACGGGAGTTGTTGTACCCTTGTAAAAGAACTAACGGGAGTGGTTGTACCCTTGTAAAAGAACTCGACATCTAGCTTAGTGTCGGTAATCGTGTAAGCGACGTGTAAGGTTTTCTCCGCTGGTGAAAGGAGCTTGTTGACTAGTAAAAGAAACTCTCGAGTTGGATACTCGGGGCGTAGACGTAGGGCAAGGAAAAAGAGTCCTTGTAGCCGAACCACGATAAATACTCGTGTTGTGGTTTGATCGTTTCTTTCTTTATACTTGCATGTTATATTTTGTCTTTGTGTTCATATCTTTGATTAAACGGAAAGTTTCAAAAGATAACTAAACGAAAAACCGGTAAAACTATTCAACCCCCCTTCTAGTTTTCCACAGTCTATATTCGGGTCACGAATCCAAATGATAAACATTACTAATGCCCAAAGCCCACCATGAATGGGCTATCATAACAATGATGTGGGCCACCATGCTAACGGTTTGGGCTCACGAAAGCCCAAACCCAAAATTATTTATGGTTTGATATAGATATCTCTTATTTAAGGGATATATATCAAACCGGATATAGACCGAAGAGTAAGGAGCACATATCCAATAAGGATTTCGTGCCTATATAAAGAATATCATAAATCTCGTTAAAGGTACGACTTACAACCCTAACTCTTCAACATAACCCTAAAAACCGATTGCTTACTCTCACACCAGAGGATAACCGTGAGAGACAATCCCACGATAAGCCAAACGGTGTTTGTTTGTTTGTTTTCTTAGTGCGCAGGTCTCAAGCATTAAGATCGAATTGGTGCGAGAACAGGAACCCAAATAAGGAACGCCCAACTTTTGTATCAACATTGACGGCGTCAGACCTTACACTTGACGCCGTCAGAATGTAAAATCTATATATAGTTTTCTAGTTTTCATTCATTGTGTGCAGCTTTGAAGGGAGTAAACCCTAGACGAATTTTAATGATATTTTGAGGGTTTCAAACCCTCGTTTCATCCATGCTTAATTGAAGATAAGTCTTTCAACAAATCATTCAATATGTCTATGTGTTGTGTGCTTATATCTTATCCTTTTCTTCTTTTTAACATGCTAGGCTAGGTTTTCTTTGTGTTTGCTTAGATGCAATGAAACTTAGATATTGAGTATTGGTTGGTTGTTTGTTTATAATTGTTGTAGATGAATGAATTCGATGTTAGGCTTAAGAAAACTGGCAGACTTCCAATTGGTAACTTGCTTGAACGTCTTAAGAAACATGATCGGAGGTGTACTACGATATACTAGTTATATTTAATGCATAGGTAACTACTAATGAGGCCATGTTAGGAGCTAGTAGTCGGCTCGACATAGGAAGAGGTAGAAGCTTATAGAGTTAGGGAAGATCGTACATGGCCCTACGAATGGTATTAAGGAATATAACCCGTCATCCATGCAATTGTAACAAACTAATCAACCGGTAAAAGATAGCTAGGGAGTAGTGAAATCTAAGTAAACACATTTTCTCTCATTATTGTTTTCACCATAATTAGTTTAAGTTTATTTTATTTTATTTTAATTGCATCTGTAGTTATTTGGGTTAGTTGATTAGCAACTAATTCCGCTCACTCCTTCAAAACCCGAGATTTTTACTTGATTTTCATAAAATACAAAAAGAATCATCCATCACCTCTAGACCTAGTTTAAGTGAGTTTTGACCCTAGCAAACACTATTCTTTGAGTTGAACGATCAATCCCCACGTACTTGTCACTATATTATACTACAATGGTCAGGTACACTGCCTGGTGGGGATTGCAAGCTTCTCAAGATCCTTTGAGAGGTAAAACCTTTTGCGAGGGTGCAATTCCATGCATCAATGGTCACCAGGTTCCCGTTGTCCATGCGTTATTCGGGAGCAAGAAACTCTGCTCTGAACCTTGTGGGCCAGGCCGGATTTTTCCTGGCCTAGGCCGGTGGCTTTAGGAATGGCTGTATTGGTGGGGAGGAGGGTCGTCTTATTAAGACGCCTTTCGGCACAAGAACGGTTTGAAGCCCACCGTCTTGGGGCAAAAGAATGTCCCACTGTGGGACGGGAAAGTGTTTGAGTGGCGGGCTTCTGTAGAGCATTATGGTTTATTGTTATTAGTCGTCATTTAAAAACGACTAATTTTTATTAGTTGTCATTTAAGAACGGTGTCTTGATCATCGGATGATCATCTTCTTGCCTTTGTATTTTTTTGAGGTTGTATGCTTTGGGTGGACGTTGTTTGAGAAGACATTTGAAGGGTAGAAGGTATACATTGGTGCATTTCTCTTCATTTCTTTATCATTATAGTTGTGCTAATTCGAGTGGTATGTTTGTTGTTCTTCCGTCCTCTATGTAGTAGCCTTTTATAGCGGAGGATTTCACTGTTGCGTCACATGTGAGGATTTAATATTCTTAATGACTCATCTTGTTGGCACATGCCTGGCTCTGTAGTCTAAGTACCCTCTAGCCTGTTTGGTTTGATGTAAGGTCTACTTCTCCCGCCCTCTTAGCGTCTTGGGAAGGTACACTTATCCTCCGTTCTTATGATCCTTTCCTCTCAACATTTTTTGGTCCTACAGACTTTTGTTTAGGCGGCCTGCGCGTTGTCTTGGCGGGAGAGCCGGAGAGAGATCTTTGATCTGTCCTTGGAGTTCTTTCGGAACTTTGTCAGCTTCTGGTTCTTTTGAGTTTTAATTCATGATACCGGAGCTGCTTCGTTGAAGAGGTGGTTAGCAGAGTAAATTTACTGTGCGTTTCATGAGGCATGTATGCCGCATCGCGGTTTTCTAGTGATAGAGGTTTGTATTGTAATGTGAGCTATGTCCTAAACTCTCATTCCGCGTTTCCTTTTAACAGCTATTCAGGGTATCTATCTTGCATTTATTACATAGCTTATTTTTGCTAGCTTCTAGTATTAGCCTGGTAACTCTTCGTATTCTTTCTTGGTTTGTGCGCCACTTTGGTATTTGCAGGATCAGGTATGGTGTTCCCTATTACCCCACTTTTTAGGGGCATCGTACTGACTCAGAGTCAGATAACCCGCATGCAAATTCTGATATTTTTGTATTTTCCCATGTTCCTTTTTGCATTCGCCTTCCATTTGGAACCTTCGTGCGTATTCTCTTACGGACTCGCCCTCTCTTTGCTTGTATTTGCGAAGTTTCGAACTATTTTTGGAAGGTCTTTTGCGTTTAGGGAAAGCCTGCAAGAATGCTGTCTGCAACTCATGGTAGCTGTTCACGGACTCTGGAGGGATGCTGTTGAACCAGATCCGGGCGGGCCCGTCAAGTTTGGATTTAAACATGTGACATTGAGTGGGTATGTCCCAATGTTGTACTCGCGCTATTGCTTGGAAGACTTGGAGGTGATTCATTGAGTCCGTACTCCCGTCAAAACACTGAACATGATCTGGCATGTATAGTCTTTTTGATAATCTGGCATTGCGGATACTTGAGTTGAGCGGATCAACTTCTCTGTATACCGGCCACCGCGTTACGCTTCCGTCGTTTACTCTTGCGCTTTCAGAGAATACCTTGTCGCTCTTTTTGGAGTCGGATTTGACTCCCGTGAGTCGCGTGTTATGGTTACTCCTTTCAGCATCTCTTTCCGCGCATTGGTATGTTTGCTGTGTAAGGTCATGTGGGTATGAGCGTGGGGATTTTTCATTGTTCCGTAGCCTGCTATGCATTCCATTCTCCGACTTCTCATATACTATTATGTTAGTCCACAAACAAGTGTTTCAACCAATGGAGCAAGCCAGAAGTTGTGATAGACAATTTAAAAACAAAATATATATGTTTTAATCACTACACAATTCAAAATTATATAGCATTTATCCATTCCTTAGTGAGATAACAATAAGAATCCTGCAAGTTAGGAAAGTTAATTCATTCTTTATATACTTTTTTACAGAACCCTAATATCATTCGGTTCAACATTTTTTTTCTCAAAACCCTAATATCATTCATTCATGGAGTTTATATTAATTCATGTAAATTATATTGTTTTTTTACATATATTGATTCATTTTTTATTTTCATTGTTATAGTTTGAAGGAGTTTGGTTCATTGGAAATTTTTGATCATGCTTCACAGAAGGTACCTTATTATTCTTTTATTAACTCAAGTAGAGAAAAACACATTACATAGGGTTATCACGTGTAATTTTTCGATCCATGATCCATACATTCCAGTTTGGACATTGAGTACCAATATGTTATTTACTGTTTTTTTATTTTATTAAATGGTGTTGGATTAAATGATGAAAGATCATTTACTGTTATTTCTTGAGGGTAAGGAAATGGTTGATGACGTGTACCAAAGTACTGTTGAAGGTGCTACTGCGTTGAGATATTTTTTGCGCACAGGTAACGGATGGTTTTGTACTGCAGCGTTCGAGAGAGGACTCACACTCGGTCAGCATTTTTTTTCGTGCTTCTAACATTCGCTCACACATTGATTCCTCTGTTATTTTTTTCTTTAAGTTTGCTTATTTGAAATTTGATCTAGGGGGTTTTAGGTATTGTCGTTTTTTAATAGTGATTGTGTCTTTTATAGTTCCAGTATGTTCTTCGGATTTATAGAATGGCTTGAGCTACTGTTCGTTGGGGGATAGTTCGACAGTCACTCGCCCGTATCTAGGTTAGTTTAGCGAGGGTGCTCCGTTTTCTGCTACCGATGTGCAAGGTAGCGAGAATTGTTAGTTTGTTACTAACTTTTGCCCACGTTATTTGTTTGCTTTTATCCTTATTTAATTGTGTGCCAGGTACTTCTTTTGCTACCTGACTGTTGTGTTTGCTGCTTAGCAAGGGCTGATATACACACCCCAAACACTTGCAAGTGGACACCTAATGGTGTTACTCAGCCATCTGTGCCGCAGGCCGGTATGCATGTGGTTGCAATGGTTTATTGCAAACATATTTTTTTCGTGTTTCTGTGGCATCATTCCAGTATTTGTATATGTGGTGATGCTCTTTAAGTTCATTCCATGTTGGTGCTGTTTTTGGTTCTGCAGACCACAAGTGCATTACCGCGTGTGATACAAAACACAAATCATGTAACCGACTCTGCTACAGGTGAGTTATTTTACCTCTTTGTTGAAACGGTCACCCTGGTCTTGGAGGAGGCTTTTGTTTTTCGTACAGCTGTTGTCGTGTAAATCAGTTGACCATCATTAATTGTTGTTGCTATTCCAGGGTCTGCTGCGCGTAACCAAAGGGCTCGAACTTATGCCGTTCGATCTGGTCGACCAGCTAGTACTCGGCAAGGTCGGTTTTGGGACATACTTTAGTTGTTGGATTTGAGTTAGATACTTGGATGGGTTATACGTTCAAGCATATTCAAATGCCTAAATCCTGTAAAATCAGGTTATTAAAAGAGTTAGATTGTTATTGACACCAGTTACATACTTACATGTAAGAAAATGTCAAATTTAATTTCTGACTTCAGCTATTTAGATAGACTATGGCCTTTTGTTGTTAATTTGTGACCTGAAGAGAAAATCGCTGCTGATGTCAAGTATTTTGATATAGTGACAGCTGATGTCGTGATGTCTAAGAGCGTAAGCAAGGTGTTTGAGTCAGATATGATTGTTGTTGGCGATGCGAATGCTCAGCCCGTTTCTGAAATGAGTTCAAATGAGAATGAGGGAAATGAATAATCTGAATCTGCTGATAATCAAAATACTTTTCAAGAGGGTCTGATTGAAGCATCCTCAAATAAAATCGAAAGAAACAAAACATGTGAATCAGTAGTCAGTGATGAAGTCAATCTTCAAAAATCTCTGATTAAATCCTCAAAGAAATCCGAAAGAAATGAACCATTTGGATCTGTTGACCATCAAAGAAGTCTTGACAATTCCGTAAATGGACCCACTTCATATGAAACTGAAATGTGGTTGAATGAAAATGGCGGAAGTGAATCTAATAAATCTCTTTCTCAAAAGTTTCTGATTAAAACCATCCCAAATACAGTTGAAACAAATGAATCATCTGACTCAGTAGTTACTGATGAAGTTTTTCTTGATAAGACTTTGATTGAAACCACCTTAAAGAAAGCCGAAGCATATGACCCATCTAAATCTGTGGAGAAACAAATCGTTCTTGATTGTAACAATTTTCAAGGGTCCTCGATTGAACCCACCTTAAATAAAGTTGACATAACCGAATGTGGTGAACCGTCCCATGAAAGTGCTCTTGAAGGTCTATCGTTGAGGTCACCAGATGATCACCCTCCACATGAACATACAAATGAAACTTAAATGGTTCTTCTAACAGGTGAACTTATCTTTATTTTTCTTTAATTTTATATACTCTTTTAAACTGCTGTGATTTTGTATAAAATAAGTAGGAAGTACCTAGCTTGTAAATTGATTACTAAATTCTCTTACATGAAATGTGGGGGCTCGTCACCCAATCGAGCCAAACCTTTGAGAAGCTCTTACACCTATTAGAAACACAAAGTGTACGTCATAGTGTTTCAGTGCTTCTAAATGCACCAGAAAGTTGTTTGAATAAACGTATCCAAACAATTACTTTGACCACCATGGAGATGACTAGCACTAGGAACTTTCAAGGATAAAAGGCACATCGCTAAATAGGTTAATATTCAGATTTCACCATGTGCACAACTTCAACCATAGGCTACCAGCAATTGAAATAATGGTCCTTCTCAGTTAAGACAATTTAAAAACTGGACATCTGAATCCTACTTTCTACCACGTGATTCTAGATTAATTTTGTAGTCATTCAATTTTTGACAATGCGCTATGTGTTAATATTTAGTTTGATTGACACTTTGCTCTATTTGAATATTTTGTCACCAATTATGTAAAGTAATAATGTCAATTTTTAATTTCTTAAAGAAATCAGATATTTAGATACAGTGATATAACCTTTTGTTGTTAATTTGTGCTTTGAAGAGAAAGTCGTTGCTTATGTCATGTTGTCTGAGATAGTGGCAGCTGATGTCGTGTTGTCTGGGAGCGTTAGCAATGTGTTAGAGTCCAAAATGATTGCTATTGGTGATGTGAATTCTCAGCCCATTTCTGAAATGGGTTCAAATGTAAATGAGTCATATGAATCTGGGGATAATCACAATGCTTTTGAAGAAGTTATGATTGAGGCATCTCAAGAGCAACAGGTGCAGCACACTCAACCTGGACCACCAAGAAGGTCCCAAAGGAACAGAAAATCATCATCGCATTTTAAAGAATATTATTGTAGCCCCCAGGTCTAGGGTAAGAGAAAATAATTTGTTGACAGATACATGGTGCACCCTTTGTTCATGGTTAAGATTTTGGTTATGAAATAATGGTTTTGATTCTAATAAGGAGTTTTGGGGAAAATAGTGTACGATGATTGTCTCATTTTCCGTTGATTTTTAGTTCACCATTTGCAACTACGTTATATATTTATGTCTACGCGCAAGTTTGTAATAGCTTTTTCTCTACTTACATATATCAGGATTATCAGGTAATCTAAAAATAACAAACTGTAACTAAGAATAATTGAATTATTACTTTTTAACACTACATTGTTATATATTAGTTCTATTTTAAAATGTTAAATTGTCTTTTAGTAGAAAACATATCACCAATCGCATGGCCCCTTCGCTATACAGAGATGGTGTAAGCCTACTTTCTTCACTTATTGTTGGTGTTCAGTCATTTCCAAATGAGCGTAATGGTATAAGCCTGCCTAACTGTGAGACCGACTGGTCGAACAGAGACAAAAGTTGGCCATAGTGATCCGGGAGTCCCGTGTGGAAGGGCTCTCGCTCAACGGATCAAAGGTACGCCGGGGATAACAGGCTGATGACTCCCAAGAGCTCTTATAATATGATTACCATTATTATAAGATTATGAAAAACATAAATATTACCTTATTAAACATAAAGATATATTTATGTTATCATCTGTGTTTTTTTAAGAAAAGAGTGTCAGATGATAATTTGCTTAAGCTTAGTCAACAAGCCCTTAAAAGATATAGGTCTTTCATAGCAGTTTCCCTTCCTTGTGGACCAAATGAATCAAATTTGGCCCCAATGAGTGTTTTAGTTTATAAGCTTCAAAATGCATTGACCTCATTAGAGCATTTTCCAGTAGTTTTGAGCCACAGCCCTAGATCTTCTACTGGAGGTTCACGCCTCTCTTCTGGCCTTGGTTTATCATCTAGTCCATTTAAACAGCGCCTTTGCAGAGCACATGGTGAAAAGCCTCTTCGTGATTATTCTTCAAATATCCTTCTCATTGATCCTTTAGCCAGTTTGTTAGCTGTTGAAGATTTCCAATCGCGTAGCGAGTCTAGCCATAAGTCTTCCACTTCTGCTGGGAACTCAGAATCTTCCCCTACTCCTGCTTTAGCTATGCGTCGTCAGTCTACAAGTTCCAGGTCAGGGATTAATATAGGGAACTCAAACGAGAAGGGCACAATACAAGAGGAAGCAGCAAGTTCTTCAAAGGGGAAAGGAAAAGCTGTCTTGAAGCCAACTCAAGATGAGGGGAAAGGACCACGTACAAGAATTTCTTCTTGAAGAAAGGCTGCTTCAATTAAATATACTTTGATGAAATCTCGAGGTAAAAGATAATTGATAGGACATGTCACATGTGAACTTTCATTATGATTGTGTAGTTATATTGTGCTCAGTGTACTTGTCAAAGCAAGTTGAGTAAAACATAAGTTAATCAGTCACTACAGTTTCTTGAATTGTCTTAGTTTACCACGTTCAGTGTCGATAACTTTTTGTTGCTTACTATGTCAGATATTTGTATAACTCAGTCATTGTGGCGACAATCATGTGAATATCTTGATCTATTAGTTGCAGTGTATTATCATATAAAAACTTAAAAAGTTCTGTTTCTATTTACGAACAAGTCTTTACATAAATTTATGTTGCCTTCACTTATCGGTACTAACGTGTATATAGGTCCATGGAGAGGGTCCCGAGTTTGGTAAGATGTTGCTGAAGTATCCCTGGATTCTTTCAAAAAGCACCCAGAAAAACTACCAGGAAGTCATTACTTTCTTATGCGCCGAGAAGGTATAAAATCTTCATATTAGAATCGTTCAGCATAATTACTTCTCCCGCCCTCTTAGCGTCTTGGGAAGGTACACTTATCCACCGTTCTTATGATCCGTTCCTCTCAACATTTTTTGGTCATACGGACTTTTGTTTAGGCGGCTTGTGCGTTGTCTTGGCGGGAGAGCCGCCTGGAGTTCTTTCGGAACTTTTCCAGCTTCTGGTTCTTTTGAGTTTTACATCATGATACCGGAGCTGCTTCGTTCAAGAGGTGGTTAGCAGAGTAAATTTACTGTGCGTTTCATGAGGCATGTATGCCGCATCGCGGTTTTCTAGCCATAGAGGTTTGTATTGTAATGTGAGCTATGTCCTAAACTCTCATTCCGCGTTTCCTTTTAACAGCTATTCAGGGTATCTATCTTGCATTTATTACATAGCTTATTTTTGCTAGCTTCTAGTATTAGCCTGGTATCTCTTCGTAATCTTTCTTGGTTTGTACGCCACTTTGGTATTTGCAGGATCAGGTATGGTGTTCCCTATTACCCCACTTTTTAGGGGCATCGTACTGACTCTGAGTCACATAACCCGCATGCGAATTCTAATATTTTTGTATTTTCCCATGTTCCTTTTTGCATTCGCCTTCCATTTGGAACCTTCGTGCGTATTCTCTTACGGACTCACCCTCTCTTTGCTTGTATTTTCGAAGTTTTGAACTATTTTTAGAAGGTCTTTTGCGTTCAGGGAAAGCCTGCAAGAATGTTGTGTGCAACTCGTGGTAGCTGTTCATGGACTCTGGAGGGATGCTGTTGAACCAGATCCGGGCAGGCCCGTCGAGTTTGGATTTAAACATGTGACATTGAGTGGGTATGTCCCAATGTTGTACTCGCGCTATTGCTTGGAAGACTTGGAGGAGATTCATTGAGTCCGTACTCCCGTCGAACCACTGAACATGATCTGGCATGTTGGTTAGTACTTATTTGCTCACCTTTTCTTTATCAATATAGACTAAATAATCCAAAAACTAACCCAAAATGCCAAAGAATATGTGTTTTTGTGATTGTGAATGTGCAGGAACGGATATCTCATAAAATGACGAAAAGCAAACGGAAACCGGCAAAAACGAACACGAGAGTGGAATATGTGCAGATAGTCAAAGAAAGTCAATGCTGAGCCTACAAAGTTCATAGAAGACCTCAAAGATTTAAGATTTGTCAGATTTGGTCCCTGGTTGAAGTTTCTGAAGATTTTCACTTTTAGTCCTCAAAGTTTCAGAATCAGTCAACTATAGTCCTTTGAAGACATCTTTCATAATATGACAAGCTTGGTCCTCCATGATTCAGAAATAGACAACAAAAGCCCTTGGATCACAATATTTGGAATTAACAGTTTCAGTCCTCAAAGGTTCAATTGTTACATGAATGGTCCTTATTCATTATATACTACCAAATCTAAAAATACAAGTACACAAGGCCTGGTCCAAATTTAATTGCAAAATCCAATATTACAAATCCAAGTCCAAGTTACAAATAAACCCGAGCCCAATCCACAACCCATTTCCCTTGACCCGGTCCAATTATCCTCTGTCAACACTTAAAACCAAACGGTCAAACACAATAAATTATTACTTACCTCTCCCGCCCCCCTTTTCGCCAATTACCCAGAACCATGAACCCTAAATTACCCCATCCCAAAATTCACCACAATTAAGGGTAGAAGGGTCAAATCAAAGGACTTCTAGAAACAATTCAGAGTATCAGGACATGACAGAAGCAAACAAGCACAAAGAATGAAACGTGGCATCATTCCATTGGCTCTACCACATCATAAATAATGATCTAAGGGTGTGTAATGATTGGAGATTGATTGAATGTGATCAGACGACTCAGAAAGGCATCAAAGAAGCACAAGCACACGGATTGCCAAGCTGGCAATCCGTGACTCCTCCTTACTAGAACTTTCTCTTCCTTGTTATAAATAGAGGTGCTAGGCTAGAGTTTTAGGTGGTGGAGTCTAGGATAGCGAAGCTCTGCCTAACTTATTTCTGAATTGTAGCAGTTAAATTTCCCTTCAATTGTAATTCTTACTTTTAATGAAATTAGTTTATGTTAAATCAATTTCAGTTTATTGTTGCTTACCACTTATTGTTTAGCTTTTAACACTCTCTTATCAGCTTATTTTAGTTCATACTTCTTTAATTACAAATCAGCTTTCATTTTGTTCAAAAATCTTCATTTAATTCAAAAAATAAGAAAAATAAATAAAAAGGTTGTTCAATCATTTCATTCAGCTTTCATAAAAGCTGTTTAGAGGTAGTTTGTATCTCATACTAGCTTTATAGCTCTTGTGAGTGTGATTTCAGTTTCATAGTTCTTTAATCCAAAGCAGTCAACAATAGTCAACTACAGTATTTGGAGGTGATTCATGGTGTATTTGGTATGTTAAGCTGTATCAAGGAAGAGCTTAGCCTATCTAAAGATAGGCTTCTGTGGAAAACCCTTTGTTCATGCTAAGGGTGGTTAGTAAGTTTCTAATTCACAAATGTCAATAAGCTTTTGATGAAGTTTTAGTGTAGATTTATTTTCTGAGATTTAGTAGATTATAGTTGTTGTTGATTGATCATTTTGCTTTTGGTAGAGTATTATTAGCTTATTGGATCAGTAGATTGGAGTATTGTAGTGTAATTCTTTGTTTCATAGTTATTTTAGACAGATAAGGGAGTGTTTGGATTTGCTAGAAACTGTGTTGAGTTGTTGTTGTTTAACTGTTTCATGATCACACTTAGGTTACATTAGTGTAATGATAGGGTAATTTAGCATAAAAATCAGTAGGTACTTCATAAAATAGTCAAAGATTAGGTTTAAAATTAGCTTAACTGTTAAAATAATATAAATCAGTTAGTGAATTTGTAGTGATAGTTGCATTATAGTTCATAGTAGCTTAATCTAGTATACTTATAGCTTAATATTACAAATAGGAGTAGTTATAATCAATAGAAATTGAATTTGGTCAAAGTTTGGTTCATAGCATTTAGTCAACTATTTTTAGTATCTAGTTTCTGTATGCACCTGTTCTCAGCTTTAGATAGAGTAATGAATGATTGTTATTGATAGGGTTTCTTGGTATTTTAGTCACTCAGTAGTACAAGCTTTGTTTTGGCCCATTAATATTCTGGATTGGAGCTTATTTAGTGAGCTTATTGATGTCTGCAAGTTAGTAGTATAGATTAAGTATGCTGATTTGAAAATTAGGAGTGCAGTGTGGATTTTAGCTTATAGCCTTAGCTTTTTTTTGGTTTCTGAGCTTCTTTGAGTATATTGAAGTTGATTTCATAGTTCTTATACTTCTGGCTTATTGAGTTTCTCTATTGCTTATTCCATTGCTTATTTTGACTACTTATTACTTGCTTCCTGAGTTTCTATGATACATTTGTTCATATTTGAGTTTCATTGAGCTTGTTTGAGTATATTGCATCTGTGTTTCAAGTATTATACAGTTTTGGTACAAGTGCTTATTAATAAGCACTTGTATTAAGCTGTTTTGCACTCATTAAGCACTTCTACTACTTATTTCTTTTTCAAAAATTTTCTCCAAGTTTCTTTTAATATTTTAGAATTTATGTGAATTTTTCATATTCTTCTGAATTAGTTTACTATTTTTCTTAATTTTTCTTAGTTTTTAATCCTTTTTAAATACTTTTTAATAAATAAAAATCAAATAAAAATCCAAAAAAGCTTTAAAAAATCCAAAAAATATTTTAGATAATTCTTTTCTATTATTTTAGAATTTTCACAGTTGAATTTGCATTTTTCCCATTTATTTTTACAATTTCTCTTATTTTTTAATTACTTTTTATATTCCAAAATTAGAAATAAATTCATAGAAAATTAATAAAAACTCAAAAAAATATTTTTCTTTTTCTCAAAATTATTTTAAGTAGTTTAAGATTTTTAGAAATTTATTTCATAATTTTAGGATCATTTTTCATAAATAGTTACGTTTTAATTCGTACGATTACGTTTTAAAATCGCGTTTGAATTTCCGTTTTTAGATTTAAATCATTTGTACATACATAGATTGTACCTTATGCTTATTTTATCCTTTCTTTTCACTATTTTCACTTTTCCACTTTTCACGACATGATTTTGCGAATCGAATTTCACGATTCCATTCAACCTTCGTTGGAATACGACTCTGGTAATCCGTATTTCTTGCGGATTTCCTCGATACTTAATATATATACTAAATTGAGCAAATCAATTTTTGGCGCCGCTGCCGGGGATAGGTTTGAAGTGAGTTTTGAATTTCGTTTTTAAAAAAATCGTGTTTTGAAAAACCTTCCTCTATCTTTTGAATATTTTTTATAAAAATATAAAAATTGAAAAATCAAAAACACTTTTCCTAAAGTGTTTCAAAAATACAAAAAGAAAGTTATAGCCTCGACTCCATCGTGGAAGAGGGGGCGTTGTAAACCAAATAAGCATACCAACATAAGTGTTAGGTCACCATTTTGTAAACACAAGTATAATATTGATAGAAATGAGATGAGAAAAGAGATTGGTTGATTATAAGAAATGAGAGAAAAGTAAGAACAAGAGTTTCACTAAGATATTCAAATAACCAACAAATGAAAAGTTTACATAAGCTTGATATTTATAAGGGAGGAGTAGGGCAACACTCCCTTCCTCCCTTATCTTACTAATTCGTGGGCTTTCAAGCCCATAGAGCTTTCATACTAAAGCCTTGAAACATAAACAATATAAACTAAATAACTAAGCAACCTATTATAAAAGGTAATGACCGAGACTTGACTAAAATACAAAAGTATGATCCCAACAATCTCCCCCTAAGGGTCGGTCATCACGGTTGCTTAACGTCTTTATCATTGTCGTTGACTTGTGACATGTTAAAACTCTAGACGTCTTCAAAATGGTTGAATGATAATGAATGTACTTTGCTCTATGTCTTTGTTCTTTGGTGATGATGTAGTGATTATGTTATGAAGTGGTCTGCCATTCGTCACTCCTGCGTCTGTGGTGGTTGTCCGCCATTCCAACATACTCATACATCTTCGGACTTATACTTTCACGTACACGAAGTTCCTTTTCATATTCTGAGATCTTTAAGTCTTTATACTTTGTAGATTCTTCTTTATTGACGTAGAATCTTTCTTTGAACTTTGTGGTGCTAAGATCTTTGGGGGAGCTGTCATTTGCATCAAGATGTATGTATGAGCATGTTGGAATCTACCATCATGGAAGTGAGGTACCTGCGAGTAAACTGTTAGCAATAAATAACCGGTACTTACAGATAAGGAATTAGAGCTCATCAACAGCATATTGTGAAGACTCCTTCTAATCCTTATCCAGGCCGTTCCCATATCAGATACTCCCAAAGGAGCTTACGAGACCTACTAAGTAGCTCAATGACTGGGTGAGTCGCTGGGGATCACTCCACGACTGTAGACCGCTATGGAACCACCGCAAACACTAAGCGTAACCCTTGTGGGGTTACCGAAGTGACCTGCTGTCAGGGCTGTTTGATGTTGACCCTGGCAGGATTTCCGTTCAATCATTGAGAACTACATAAGTAATCCTCTCATAAACGTTCTCGGCAGATTGCTAAGATCTGCGAAGGACTCGATAATTTACAGCCGGTGTCCATTGATGTAGAACACCAGTTGTAGAAATACTAAGTGTTCCTAAGAGATCTTTGATGTATCTCAAGGCTCTAGACTCTATAAGTGCACACTTAGGTTTCCTATGCGGAGACTAGGGAGGGGTCTCCTGCTTCAATATCAACCGTCTCTAAGAGATAGGTCGATAGATTACACTGGTTCCCCTTGAGAATGAAACAAGCTCTTTTAAGAGAACTTGAGTGGTTAAGAAGGTTTAGTGCATTGCGTCACTGGGTCCATGACGACTTTATCTTCAATACCGGTGTTGTCTTTTGCAACAACCAGTAGCATATGTATTGAACCCGGTGTCTGTCCTAAGGTTGAACATATGGAGGGCTATTTCTTTTCACCCTTTTCTTTTATATTTCTTTTTAATTCTTCAACTCCTTCTTTCCCTTTCATTCTTTTCTCCTTTTTTCGTATCATACCTAAGGACTTCTAATTCTAACTATGGGAGATGTCCTTGGGTAGATCCCTCCAGCTCTGGCGGATCATAGGACGGTTATTCCTAACTTAATCACCTTATAACTCCGACAGTAGCCAAGAAACCGTTGATTGAAAAATCTCTCAAAGTATTTATGATAATCAAATATTTTGGTTAACACTTTGAGAGTTTTGTGTACACTTTTTAAAGGGCTCCCCCTTCACATGTGCTCATGAGTATTTAATAAATCTGCACATGCGGGAGGAGCAAGCACTTTGAATTGATCCACTTTCAGTGAACAAGACCGATTCGAGACACCCTTACATCGCTAGTTAGACTAGCTTGAAGTTATTACCCGACCTGATCTAGTCCACAGAAAGTTTCTCGAGACGGTACATTTCTACTAAGACAAATCCTTTTCGAGACACGCTTACGTGGTTAGTTAAAGAGATACATTGTCAGCTTTTAGGTGACAACTAGCCCTAGTAACTAACTTGATGTTATTACCCGTTGAGGATAAGTCTTTTGGATATTACTAACTTTTATTGTCTCGTCAATTCCTGGGTCAATACTGAGTCTAGCTCGCACATGATACAACTTTTAAGCTTTGACTTCGTATATTTTAATCACTTTTTCATTTTCTCCCCCTCAAAAATAGCATATGAGATGTTGTTTTTGATAAACTTTTGATTAAAATATGCTTTTTGAGTCTTATGGGGAGATTCACCAAGAACTTTTGATTTTAGAACAAAGTATTTTTGTTTTGACAAGTGCTCCCCCTCAACAAGTGATTAGGTCTTATTGAGGTGAAATACTTGTCCTTTTGAGCAGAATTATGAAAATCATAACACATTTGATTAATTCTACTCAAAAGTAAGAAGCCTTCGCTCCTTATATTTAGGATTGAGGCACTGATGCGTACCTCAGGGTCCTTTCTTTACAAGTTCGGGTTGTGCACTGTAATGTGTACACAAGCCATTATGAAGTATATTATTGACAAATCAAATCAAACTCTTACAACTTTCTACCAATCAGGTCTCTGAAATGTCAACACCGGAAATTTTGTTCTTCCTCCAACATAGCTTTCCAATCTCCGAAACTGATCCCTGCGCTTCAACCGGTTCTCAATCCTTGTAATGAATCTGCGAGCTTCCTTGGCCTCATCGGTGTTCCATCTTTTGGATTTCCCCAGTGCTATGTCATTGATTCTGCTTTTGATTCCATCTCTGACGAACTTCAAGGTTTCATCACAGAACTTATGTATTTCTTTGTAGCCCATGAAGCAGTTTCGACCGTTGACACTGCGGTAAGCGAACCCAAATGCTGGATGCTTGATCAAGGTGTATTGAGGTAGATGTTGAAGGTCGGGGATGTCGAACATGTTAGGTTTGGTGAGATTCAGCTTCTTCTGATAACTTTCCACTCCCAGTTGAAGATCTTCTACTCTTTCTCTGATGACTATTTGCCTAATAAAGATTAGGAGAGCTTGGATAAAGGCAAGTTGCATCTCTTTGGGCAAGTTGCAGAGCTTTCCTTGAACTTTGAGCAGGTACATATCTTCAATGTCGTTGAGGAGTAGTCGTGGAAAGTCCGACTCGGAAATATCGTACTCCATTTCATCAAGTCTTTTGAGTGTGATTTTGCTGAGGAAGGGGTACCCAAAGTGAGTGACCATCGAAATGAACTTAATTGAGACAATCTTCAACTCACTTGTCACATCACCCATTGTCTGATTGAGTCTGCTGCTGCGATAATACTGTGCCCGGTTGTCTGGCCAATGATGTATACCGTAGAGTGCGTTCCGGTCATATTCAACAATTTTATCGATGAATAAGGCTGAGGCTTCTTCTTCGATGGCATTGTTGAGATATCGAGCTGCAGGGAGAACGGCAAGTGATGTAACGTACTTCTTCTCAATCTTGCTGCCAAGTTTCAGAAATTCCAAGTCGGTGTTGAAGAAGAACTTGTAAGGGATCTTTGGTTCCTCAGGCTTCCCAATCATAGGTAGTGGTTTCGACCAGTCGGTAATGTATGGTGCGGCTTTCCGTGAGACCGGATTGATGTAAGACTCAGGATTGATCCAGTCAATATTGCTTGACATAGCTCGAGCAATATTTTCTAGATGGTACTCAAGTTCGATGGAGTTAGCAGACCGATCTTTCAGAAGATTGAACGCATCATTCTTGATTCTTCGTAGCTCTTTCTTGTTCATCTTTTTCATCCGAAACTTATGCTGAATCAATTGAGCGTATTCCACTGTTCGACCATCTTGAGGTTCTTGATTGTCTGCAAGTGGTGGTTGCGAATTGATCATCTTCTCAAACCAGGAGTATTCGGCAGTATCGTCTTGGTCTAGCCATTTGAGGACGGTTTTCGGTTTCTTGGGTTCAGTGCCTTTTGATGAGGTGTCCGGTTTGTGCTGATGATGTTTTCGCTTCCTTTCTTTCTTTTTCTTAGATGACGGTTCTGGTACTTCATCGGGCTGAGGAATCTCATCACCACCTGTGTATTCGAAGTGATCATGTGCTTTGGGAGCCGAACCAGATGCCTTGGGTTGTTGTGAAGATGTTGTTGTTGTTGGAGGGTTGACCGGTGCTTGTGGTTGAGATGAGGGTCCTTCGGCTTGCTTTTGTTTCTTTGCCTGAGAGTTAGGATCCTGATCTTCATCATCTCTTGGACGTTTTAGTTTGTCCGCCTCTGTGCTGCAAGTCTCTTTAGTCATTTTAGCTTTCAAAGCTTCCAGGACTTTAGCTTCTTCAGGTGATAATGTGAACTTGCTTGCCAGTTTGTCCAAGAGCTGAGCTTCTAATTCGTCCATAGATAACCCCGGTTGTGGTGCAGTTGATTTATCAGCTCGAAGAGTAAACGTGGTAGATCGGATCACTTTCTTGACAGCTTGCTCTGCGAACTTGGTGAGTTCATCTCTCATGGGTGCCAGCAGATCTTTCAACTCAGCAACTAAGTGTTGTTCCATATACTGATGTGCTTGAGCTGCTAATGTGGCTTCCAAGTTCTCTTGCACGTCCTTAACTAAGAAGGTTTCAACTTTTTCTTGCAGCTCCTGGACGTTCGTATTCAGCTTCGTCAATTCAGCAACTTGGGTTGCTAGTGTTGCAACCTGATCTTCCAGTTTGTTTTTCTTCTTATCATGAACTTGTCTGAATGCTTTCTTAATCAACTTGGATGCAGCAGAGGCTTTGGTACTTGCGGGTTTCTTGATTGATTTGTCATGGGTTGATTCGGATGCTGGAGGTGATGACTGTGAAGATTCAATGTTGGTGGTAAGGTCTTTGTCATCTCCTCTTTGTGGTTCGGGTTGATCAACTTTTGTAGCTTTGGCTGCTTCCTCTTTCAATCTCTGTTCTTCAGCCAGTCTGTCAGCTTCAGCATTAAGTTTTTGTTCTGCGGCTAGCTTGGCTTCTTCTTCTTTCTTTAACTTATCTTCTGCCAGCTTAGCTGCCTCTTCAGCCTTCCTGCTTTCCTCCATACGGATGGTTTCTTCCAACTTGGCTTGTGCTAGCTCCTCAAGCCTAGCCTCTTCAGCTTCTTGCTTTTTCTTTAATTCTTCTTCTAGAGCCCTTTCACTGAGTTCCATTTCTTCCATAGTCAACAAATGTGGAGCCTCGGTATCCATGTGATCCTCCTCTTCCTCTTCTCCCGTTGCTGAAGCATTAGTCATTTCTATGTCTGTGGGAGATACCGAAGGATAGTCGTAGGCGACCAAGTCAGTATTGATTCTTGTAGCAGAATCAGGAATGCTGCTAGATCCGCCAGCTTCGGTAGTATGAGAGAACACTGGAGGTGGAGGTAGATCAGCATTGAATGCATCTATCTTGTTGTGGAGGAGACCCAGATTGAGAGCTCTTTCATTTTCTTCATCAACTAAAAGGCCTATGTTTGAGTGAGCAGACTCTTGTTCAGCTGTCATCGGTTCCTTCATCTTCTCTCTCCTGATCCTTTCTTCTTCCAAGATTGTCTGTGCTTCAGTGAACGGTCTTTGATTGAGATGTGCTGGGTATTCAGCATTGTCAGCAAATTCGTCAATGTTCTTTTCCCAATCTTCGAACGTCAACTCCTTGTCATCAATATCTTCAAGATTAACATTCTCGTTGATATTGGCATATGCTTCCCTATATACTGGACCTTCGTCGGATTCGGTTTCTGAGTCAGACGGTTTTAGAGAAGGTAGTAATGGAGGTTCAGGAGTGGACTCTGGTTTCTTGATAGGAAGTCTTCTCTTGAGAGTACCCTTCTTCTTTTGTTTAGACTTGGTAGAACTGCCGGAGCTCCTAGTCTTGCTACCTGTCTTCCCCCTAAAAGGTTGAACTTCGTCCAAGAAACCAACTTTGTCTTCCTTAAGTGCTTGTTCGTAGTACTTGTAATTCTGGCAAAGCTTCACTTTGTCATTCAAGAGACAATCGGGAAATTTCTTTCCTTGTTTACGAGTGCTGGTGTCAAGTCTCTTAATGATTCTGAGAGTTTCCTCATTTCTGAAAATGTGCTTGTCTTTTTCATTAAGTCTCTGTGGAATATCGTCATACTCACGAAGGAAGCTTTCGATGAGTAGTTTGGTGAAACGAACAAATGGAGTGTTGGTGGTCTTGTGTTGAATGTGCCACACAAGGTCTTCCCAGATAATGCTGGCATAATCAACTTTCTTGACGTTTGCCACGGCCCAGAAAAGTTTGAGGTGTTGGAGCTTGGGGTGTTCATGGCCAGTGTCTCTGCCAGATAAGGACTTGGCAATCAGAATATATAGCGATCTCCATGGTTGTGGAAGATATCTGATGTTGACCCTAGAATGTCTTGTCACAACTTCTTCTGATTCGTCATAGCCAATATCCCGTAACAACTCTATCAGCTCTTCCTCGGTAGGTACTTGATCATATTCTTCATCTGGGCCAAGTTCGGGTAACCCAAGAACATTCCTAAGTAAATCAATGTCCACAGTGACTTGTCTGTTGTGAAGCATGCAAGTGAAGGAAGCTTCCCCAAGGTCAAGCTGAAGTGTATGCCAAAACTGGTGTATGTAGAAGCAGGATACTGAAGCTGACTTAGTGAACAACAGCTTGTTGGGGTGATATAGGAGAGCATCCACTGCAACAATACATGAGGATTCGTTGCAAGTGATTTTGTTGAAGTTGATACGTAAGTTGTTCTTTCCTATCTTCCTGGTGTAATCAGCTGGAAAGGTCTCTTCCCATGAGAGTTTTGGTTCAGGTTCTGGTCCATATGGAACGTCATTGTGTTCTGCCATCTTGAATTGATCATAAACAAATACAAACATGGCAATGTTTTACTTTGTTAGCACAGACATTCAATTACATGATTGAGTATATTATGAATTGATCAGTGGGTGTTTGTGTGTGTGAAAACTTTTGTTACATGACAAACTTGTTTTTTGATCACATGGTAGAAGCTTATAACAATTAAGTTACAACATGAGTTTATCATTACAAGAGATTACACATTGCAAAATTTTACAACACTTAGAAAAATTTCATGAATTGTACAATGTTACGCGTAAGTTGAAAAACTACGCATAACTTATATTACGCGTAAGAAATGTTATTAAGCGTAGGTGCAAAGTCTACGCATAACTTTATATTTTACGCGTAAGTTCAACTTCTGCGTAGGCTTAATTTTACACGTAGGATTATATCTTATGCGTATGATTAGAGCTTAGGCAAAGGATTGAACCTTAAGCGTAAGATATAACTTGTGCGTAGGTTCTGACTTACGCGTAAGATCATGACTTAAGCGTAAGAAACAACTTATGCGTAAGTTAATCTTGTTATGCGTAAACATTGTCTTATCCAAGACAACGTTTGTCCACGTGTCGAATCTTACGCGTAAGATTCAATCTTACGCATAGGATGAACAACTTGTGCGTAAAAACGTCTTTTTCCAGAAAATCACCTTTAGTAATTTGAGTTGTTTGATTCCTGAAAGTGTACAAACATAACCACTGATCAATATTTAAACCAACACACTTTATACACACATTTTATGCGAAAACATGTCATGATTCAGAGTTACGCGTAAAACCGTATGAACACTTAATCACAAATAGGTTCAATCATGTTTCTGGGTAGTGATAAACATAGGGCAAGTGTTTCTAACAACCTAAGGAACATATGGTCCAAATTATAACACCAATCGACCACAGAATCACAAGATCAAATCTGCTTGTACATTCTAACCCTAAATCTATGATTCATGACCAATTCAAGTAATTGAAACAATTAAACCATAATGATATGTTCTAAGGCATATAACAACACAATCCCCATCATCAATTTACATTATAACACTCACAATCAAGAACCCCCAAAAACTCGTATGAACCCTAGATCCAAATAAATCGATTTAGTGTTTCTGGGTACGAAAGGAGTTTAGAAACATGTTAATAATCATCCAAGGAACATTTCCCACTAACCAATATCATCATAACATAACTAGTTTCTGGGTTTGATTTTTACGCAAAACCCAAGAACAATTTTAACGATTAAGAAAAAATTAGCCGTTGGATTGATATGAAATTTAAAACCCTTGTTAATAATCATGATCAAAGCATGTTACAACTTACAGATTAGAAGATAGATACTCGGATTTGTAAAATGATTGTGAGTCGTTGATGAAGGTTGGCGAAAATATTAAATGTGTGTAAGTGAAATTGCAGGTGTGGTAAATGTTGGGTCAAAGTGAGTTTTGACCAAGGTTAAAACAAGTTTCACATTTTGACAATATTGGCCCTTTAACCTTATGTAACATCCAAACCTAATGCCCATTATAACTCTCATATTAAACTTAGGTTAACTACACCAAGCTTATGACGAGAACAACTTATGGAATTTTACTCCCCCTCGACCTTAGACCGTTGTTAAAACAAATCATAAAACTTATTATACTGGTCAAGGTGAGTATCCCGAAACACTTTTGAAGCATCATTTTGTAAGATAAAATCGTAATATTTTTGGTAAAAGGCAAGTATAAAAGTTAATATGTTGTGAAAATTTTAAAATACTTTTCCTCCCCCTCAACACTTGTTTTTAATAAATAAGGACGTTTGACAAAAATTAGTGTTGAAAAGATTGGAATATACTTGCATTTTTTTTAATTGGTTTTATATTTTTGTATTTTGTTTTTGAAAAAAATATTTAAAAAGATAGTTTTGATGTTTGACGATCAATTGTGTTTTAAAAACTTTTCCAGATCATCTGGAGTCAAACATCGCATACCAATTTGGTGAACTAGACTAGCAAACCTTGATGGTGCTAAGGATTTGGTAAGTAAGTCCGCCAATTGGTACTCAGTCCCAACAAAATACAGTTCAACGGTACCCTTTTCAACATGCTCTTTGATGAAGTGATATCGGAGATCGATGTGTTTGGATTTGCAATGATGTACTGTGTTGCAGGAGATCGCAATTGCACTTTTGGAATCACAGTAGATTGGAATCTTGTTGAATAGGTAGCCATAATCCTTAAGTTGTGATCTCATCCAAATGACTTGAGCACAACAAGCAGACATAGCTACATATTCAGATTCTGTTAAGGACAGTGATGTGCAGTCCTGTTTCTTTGATTGCCATGACACAAGTTTGTCTCCGAGAAATTGTAATCCACCAGATGTACTTTTGCGTGTGTCTAAACATCCTGCATGGTCAGCATCTGAAAAAGCAATTAGTTCAAAACCAGAATCCTTCGGATACCAGATTCCCAAGTTAATGGTTCCCTTTATGTATCGAAGGATTCTTTTGACCTCACTGAGGTGTTTTTCAGTTGGTTTAGACTGATAGCGAGAGCACATGTAGACAGCAAATACTATATCAGGTCTACTAGCTGTGAGATACATGAGTGACCCAATCATACTGCGGTATTTGGTAGGGTCAACTGGAGTCCCATGTAAGTCAGCATCTAGTTTTGTGGTATAGCCCATTGGTGTATTATACGTATCACAGGACATCATTCCATGTTTCTTTAAAATTTCAAGAGCATATTTGGACTGATTTATAAAAATTCCACGGGGTGATTGATGAACTTGTAGTCCTAGAAAGAACGAAAGTTCACCCATCATGGACATTTCAAAATTATCTTTCATTAATTTTGCAAAATCATTAGAGTAACTTCTTTTTGTTGAGGCAAAAATAATGTCATCGACATATATTTGAACAACAATTAAGTCCTCCCCGTAGGTTTTTGTAAATAGTGTTGGATCCACCGATCCTTTAGAAAATTTATTGGCCAGCAAGAAAGTGGACAGTTTGTCATACCACGCCCGTGGGGCTTGCTTAAGTCCGTAGAGTGTCTTTTTGAGTCGGTAAACGTGATTAGGACGCTCAGGATCAACGAAGCCGTCAGGTTGGCTTACATACACTTCTTCACGGAGTTCTCCATTAAGAAATGTTGTTTTCACATCCATTTGGTAAACAACCATGTTCCTGTGTGCAGCATAGGCCAAAAAAATCCGAACAGCTTCATGTCTAGCCACTGGAGCAAAGGATTTAGCAAAATCAAGTCCTTCTAGTTGGGAGTATCCTTTCGCTACCAGGCGTGATTTGTTACGTATGACAGTTCCTTCAGCATCTAGCTTATTCTTCCAGATCCATTTTAACCCGATGACAAAGACTCTGTCAGGTCTTTCAACTAATTCCCAGACTTCTAATCTTATGAATTGCTGAAATTCCTCTTGCATAGATTCAATCCAGTTGTCATAAGTCATTGCTTCTTTAATGTTCTTAGGTTCTTCGTGACAAACTGTGAGTGCATAGATATAAGTTTCTCCATCCGTGTGAAGTCGTTGTCTTGTCATAACAGGTGCATCTGGATGGCCAATAATATGAACTAGTGGATGGTCTCGAGTCCATTTGTGTGTCGAAGGGTGTAGTTGATAAGTATCTCGCATGTTAGCAGGATCCAAATTGCGTGTAGACGACTCAGCTATATCAGGAACGGTAGGAGCCGGTGTGTTGGGATCATACTTTTGTATTTTAGTCAAGTCTCGGTCATTACCTTTTGTTATAGGTTGCTTAGTTATTTATTCTACTTAGTTTATGTTACAAGGCTTAAGAATGTAAGTCCATGGGCCTTAAAGCCCACGTCCAAATGAAAGGAGGGAGGAAGGGAGTGTTGCCCTACTCCTCCTCCTATAAATACTAAGCTTATGTAACACTTTTAATTGTTGGTTATTTGATTATCTTAAGGAAGCTATTGTTCTTTCACTTTTTATATTTCTCATAATCAACCATCTCTCATTCTCATCTTATTTCTTTCATTATCATACTTGTGTTTACATAAATGGTGACCTAACAAGTGGTATCATTCGCCTAATAGAGATTGAAGTGTGTTTCTTGGTTTTAACGTGGGTTCTTGGTGCTTATTCTTCATCTTTTTGCATTTTTCTTTGTTTCTTTCACTCAAATCTTGAAGCTTGGACAAGTTTCAAGGTTGATATAGTGATTTGAAGCTTAGTTTTTGCATAAAGTTGTGATTTTTAAGGTTTTCTTTAAGGTTTTATAGCTTCTTTGATATTGGAAAACTAGTTTTTGGTAGCAAAATCTTCAATAGTTAGTGTTTTCTAAGTATTGGTGAAGTTATTTGATCAAAAGTACCTTATTTCTAAGCATTTTTCTTCAAAAATTTGAGATTTTTCAAGTTTTTGACCTGTTTACGCGTAACTTAAGTGAATAGTACGATTTTAAAGCTGTCAACAGTACTTTTTGTCCTTTCTACGAGTAACTTTTGGCTAAAACCCTTTTCTTACGAGTAACTTAGGTCAAAACCCTGTTCTTACGAGTAACTTTGGTCTTCTACGCTTAAAACCTACGAGTTAGTCAATTTCTACGAGTAAGTTGTGATTCCTACGCTCAAAATTCTACGAGTAAGTTGTGATTCCTACGCAGAAGACTGATCCTACGCAGAAGTTGCCTCTACGCCTAAGCTTTACGCATAAGTCAATCTTACGCGTAAGTTTCAGATATCTACGCCTAACTTCATCCAAGGTTCTATCTTCGTTCTACGGTGACTCAGTACTTCCCTAGCTTGGATAAGTTAGTGGAATACTTCGACTTCGGATATCTTTCAAGCTTGGATAAGTTTGGAAGATTTGTTTGGTTGTTTAAACCTTACGCATAAGTCTAAACTTACGCATAAGCTAAAGCTTACGCGTAAAGAGAAAACTTACGCATAAACTTATTGTTTACGCCTAAACTACTCTTTACGCATAACCTAAAGTTTACGCGTAAGAATTATTGTTACGCGTAAGATTTCAACTTACCCCAGGGATTTTGAACTTAACCAAAGGAACGTGCATTTCAATCTTCTACAAAGATCCATTTCTACACAAGTGTTCAAAGATGTCTCAACCACCACATTACTACTTCTCAAATCCTCAGCAACAACATCAGCAGTATCAGCAACAACAATACCATCAGCAACAATCATATCAACAACCTTCACAGTCACACTTTCAACAACAACCGTTTAATCAACAACCACAATATCTCATGATGCAACAACATCAAATCATTCCTCAACAACAACCATATCAAATGTCCCAACAAAACACTCAGTTTTCCTCCAAACAACCTCACTGGTTTGACATAATGTGTGAAGTTATCACAACTCAACAATCCCGACATGAGGCAGGATCACTTGAAACACCTCCAATGCTAACACCTGGGAACTATGTTCAATGGTCAAGTCGATTCTTACGATTTCTTGAACTAAAGAAACCTCATGGGAAATTATTGAAACAAGTGATACTTGAAGGACCATTTGAGTGGCCAACAAGATTTGAAATTGGTGATCCAAATGCTGATCCTCCACGTCCTCCTGGTGATAGACCTCTTCCAGAATCTTCACTAACAGAAGAACAGAAATTACATCGTGAAGCTGATGAGTATGGAATGGCTTATATACTGCAAGGTATACCTAACCCAATTTATCGAAGTGTCGATGCTCAGAAAACAGCCAAAGCTATGTGGGAACATGTTCATCTCCTTATGGAAGGCACTCAATTGAACAAAGATGATATGGAATCCAAACTCTACATGGAATACACTGACATCACAATTGACCCAGGAGAGTCACTTGAATCCTACTATCATTGTTTCACAAATGTGGTTAATGATCTGGAACGTCACAAAATCACAGTACCGGGGATAGCAGTGAACTCCAAATTCGTCGGTAGTCTTGGCCCTGATTGGCATAAATATGTGACATTTGTTCGTCAAACAAAAAATCTTCATGATGCACCGTATGGTTTGTTGTATGATTTTCTGAAACACCATGAACCTGAAGTTGAAAAAGATCGAGCTCTACGAGGAGGATACACACCAACACCAACACCAAATTCTTTGGCTCTCGTAGCTCAATCTCCCTATGCTCCACCACCAATGTCAAATCATGCATATGTTCAAGAGCAGAACTACTTCAGTTATCCACAGTCTACTACCTCGAATCAAATGGTCCCTTATGATTCATCTCCACAGAATACTTCTACTCAACTTGTTCCAATGAACAACAATGATGCAGTGTATTATTCCAACTCCAATGAAGATGACGATGATGACTTTAATACTTTGAATCAGGGACTTGCTCTTATTGCTCGTGCTTTCAGCAAATTCTCTAACAAAACAAACAACCGTCAACGTTCGTCTTCTAACACAAGGAATCAAGCTGTTGTCAATGATGGAAGGGTGGAAATTCAGAATCGTAACTATGGTAGATCTGGTTCAGGAAGTTCTTCAGGAAATTTTGGGAATGGTCAGAGGTTTAATAACAATGGGGGGTTCAGGCACAACTCAGGGTCTTCTCAACAAAGGTCTGAACCAGTTGCAACTAGGAACTCCAACTCAGGGAATGCAGTGTGGTGCTATAACTGTAATGAACAAGGTCATATAGCGACAGCATGTCCCAAACCGAGAACTCGGGGTAGTAAGTTTCACAAGCAGGCATTACTCATGGCTCTTCAAGATGAAAAAGATGGACATTTCCTTGAACAAGATAACAACTTCATGGCAAATGTGAACAATGATGATGACATGGAAGATCTGGAAGCCAATGCTGCTGTGATGCTTATGGCCAACATGCAGGAACTTCAGTTTAATGATTCAGGTCCAGTGTATGACACTGACGGCTTGTCTCAGGTACATGACCAAAAAGCATGCCTCATACATGAAATAGCCTCACCCTCTGCTTCTGAATCAGATATGGTGCAAGTTGTTCCATCTACATCATCTTCATCTTCTCAAACAAATGAACAAATAAGCACAGTTGTCATATTTGATGATGACACAGTTGTTTCATTTGATGATCCGATTGAGAATGATAAACATGATCATTTAGAACAACATGAACCATCATTTGATCCTGACCCTGACCTCATATTGTTATCTAAACAACTGAATGATCAACAATTGCAAATCATAAAATGCAACGAGAAAAACAAAGCTTTAAAAGAAACAAATGAGGCTCTTGTAAGAGATATTGAGTGTTATAAAATTCAACTTTCAAATCAGGAAGACAAGATTAAATATGCAAAAAGTTTTGAAAAAGCTTTTCAAGATTCTTACAATAAAGAACAAGATCTTCAACACAAAATGCAAAATTTAATTGAGTCAAATGGGAAGTTGATTTCTAAACTCGAAAGTGAAAAGTGTGAATTGAAAATGGAAGTTGAACGTCTTCAAACAGTACTTTCAAAAACAGAAACAGAATTGTCAAGTTGTAAAAAGGATTTTTGTGAACATAAAATACGAAAAAGGAAGTATATAGATGACTTACTCGATGATATTGTTGATCTTGAAAAACAACTCAAAGAATTTCGTAACATTGTTTACAAACACGGGAACTCTGTCACAACAATTTAGAAATTTACTTTAAAACCGAGACCCGATAAAGGATTTGCACTTGGCGATTACAATTCAATGTTTCTTCACACGGCATTCAAAGAAATTCCTAAAATTTATAGTATGGACCATTTGATTGATAATACGATTGTGCGTGCTGTTGTTTTTGATACTGAGGAAGAAGAAGAACTTGAAGACGAGAGTCGATCAAAAATGAGTTATGTTCAAAATTGGACACCATATGATTATTCAAAAGCTCCTCCTATTTCCAAATCTTTTGTTACTAAAAAAGAATTACCTGAGAAATCATGGTATGTCACTGAGTCATATGTTTCATCCTCCAATGCGGCCCCTGTCCAAACTACAGCACAAATAAATGGTCCTTTACCATCTTCCGGTGAACTTACACCTTTACCAAAAAAATGTCGTGTCTTAAATTATTTCAAACTTTTATGGAAGACATCGAAATTTTGGAGGAAACAATTGAACGCAATTCTGAAATAAAAATTGAAACTTTTCAATCCGCTTACGAGCGAGAAAAGAGAGATATTTTTCAAAAACAAATGCTGCCAATTGTCAAACACCTCCGTCTTTGTGCTACACGTTGGGATCAGGAACTTCAAAACGAGGTCAAAAATATGATAAACGTTTTCAACGCAACTGAAAATGAGATTTTGATTCAAAAGCAAAGAAATAGAGTTTTAAAAAATGATGCTGATCGACTCTTGGAACAAGTTCTCAATGCTGATATTTTGTCTGTTATCATGAATGATCTCTATAAATCTGGTACTTCTATGCTTATGGATGATCTTTGTGTTGATAATAACTTGTTGAATGAGGAAATCGAGACACTTAAACATGATAATAACAAGCTGAGAAATAAATATGATGATGTGACAAAACAATTTTCAAAAGAGATTTGTCAACTCAAACAAAGGCTTGAATGGTGTCAAGCTCAAAGTCTTGAAATGGAATTGAAGCTTCAAAGTCAAAATGTTTCAAACTCTTGTCAGATTTGCAAAAACAACGAGTCTTTAAAAAGTCTGTGTCTCAAATACGAGAAAGAAATTGCGGATTTAAAAATTATAAATGCCAACTGGCAAGAAAATCGCAATGATCTCAGTTACTGCAATGGGAAACTTGAGTCTGAAATTCAGGATAAAAATCACATCATCATTGATTTGAAAGAGAAAATTAAGCTAATTCAAAAAGGTAAGATGGTTGACACCACGGTGATAGCACCAGGAATGTATCAATTAGACAAAACTGCTAAAGAAAATGTCAGTCAAAACACTAATGTTGATAACTCCACTTCTACAGGGCTAGTCTCCTCTAATAGCGTTAGCAGACCCAAGCGAAAAAGTAAAAAGAAGAATAGGATCTTGCAATGTAAGAGAGGACAACTAGAAGCTTAAGAAGTAGAAGATCAACTTAGGAATTTGAATAAAACTCATGTTGCATCAGATTTAGATTCTAATCTGGCAAATTGTAATCAAAATCTAAATGTAACGAATGATGAACCTTTGAATGTTTTGAATATTAATGCATCTTGTGTGTTTTGTCGTAAAAGCGTATCATCTGGTGATCATACAAAATGTTTAGCTAGTTCTCTTCTCAATCGTCCTAAGAAACGTATGACACGCATTCCTTCTAGGCCTACTACTGCCTCTAAGTCTATCTTAGGAAAGCCGTCTTCTACGGTTTCTAATGAAGTTGAAGTTACCCCCATAGGTGCCGAGAACAAATCTAGGACTGAGCCAACTACTAGTGCATTTAACATTAAGAAAGCAAGAACTAGTTGGAATTGGCAACGTTGGTTACAACACAAACCAGACTTTAAATGGATTCCTAAATTGTTGAATACATGTGTTTCTAACCAACAAGAACCCGCACTTTCTTTGGGTTCCACCCTTACTTCTGTTCCATCCGTGTCTTCTTCTTGTGATGCAGGTGGTACAGATTGTTCTCTGGATTGTTGATAGCGGATGCACCCGACATATGACAGGCAATCTCAAACTGTTACACAACTTTGTCTCAAAGTTCATTGGTACTGTCAGATTCGGGAATGATCATTACGCTTTAATCATGGGATATGGTGACTATGTAAGTGGGAACATCGAAATCAGTCGTGTTTACTATGTGGAAGGCCTTGGACACAACCTTTTCTCTGTTGGTCAATTTTGTGATGGAGATCTAGAAGTTGCATTTCGTGAGAAAACTTGCTTTGTTCGTGACTTACAAGGAAACGACCTAATGTCTGGCTCACGTGGCTCCAATCTTTATACAATATCAATGTCAGATATGATTGCAACATCTCCGATATGTCTTCTCTCCAAAGCGGAATCGACTAAATCTTGGTTATGGCACAAACGTCTTTCGCACTTGAATTTCAAAACTATGACTGACCTTGCTCGGTTCAAACTTGTTGATGGATTTCCAAGATTCCGTTTTACCAAAGATCACTTATGTCCTGCCTGTGAACAAGGAAAAAGTACTCAGGCTCATTTTCCTTCAAAACCTGAGCACAGTACGAATCATGTCTTACAATTGCTACATATGGATTTGTGTGGACCGATGCGTGTTCAAAGTATCAACGGGAAACGCTACATTCTTGTAATTGTGGATGATTACTCCAGATGGACTTGGGTTTATTTTCTACGAAGTAAAGATCAGGCTCCTTCAATGATCATCACCTTTCTCACTAAAATTCAAGTTCAGTTACGCAACACGGTACGAATAGTCAGAACTGACAATGGAACCGAATTCAAGAATCAGACACTTAGGTCATACTATGAGAAAGTGGGAATTGAACATCAAACATCTATTCCTAGAAGCCCAGAACAGAATGGAGTTGTTGAAAGACGCAACAGGACGTTAGTGGAAGCTGCTAGAACTATGTTGATTAATGCTCAATTACCAGATTACTTATGGGCAGAAGCTGTTTCAACCGCATGTTATACTCAAAACCGTTGCATGATTACAAAACGCCATCGCAAAACACCTTATCAAATTGTTCACAAAAGAAAACCGAATATCGATTACTTTCATGTATTTGGAGCACTTTGTTATCCGAAAAATGATCGTGATGATTTAGGTAAACTTAAAGCAAAGGCTGACATTGGAGTGTTCGTTGGATACTCTGAAAATTCTAAAGGTTTTCGGATATGGAATCGTCGAACAAGAGAAATTCAAGAAACCATTCACGCTAATTTTGATGAACTCACACAAATGGCTTCTGAGCAACACAGCTTAGGACTCGAATTCAACCGTCTTAACTCTCCGGCATCTTCGGCTGAATCATTGCCACTCAACCGCAAAGAATTAGAAACCTTGTTTGCTCCACTACTTGATGACACAATTGAATACCGTCCTACTGAGGTCTCACCTAATTCCGCTGCTCAACCTGAAAACATTCCAGTACCAGACTCACCTCAACAAACTACTACAAGTGTTGAGAGAGACGGTCCTCCAATTGTATCACCATCTACAGCAGAACAAACTGGTTCTAACTCCCGCCATCCAGCTGAAGATCCAACACCACAATCAGTTCCACAACCCGCAGAGCATGATCCTGATGCGTTCTTTAATCCATTTGCATCGGCTCCTACAGTTCCTGATATAGCTGAGTCGTCAACACGCAATCTGGATCCTACTAACATGCGAGATACTTATCAACTACACCCTTCAACACACAAATGGACTCGAGACCATCCACTAGTTCATATTATTGGCCATCCAGATGCACCTGTTATGACAAGACAACGACTTCACACGGATGGAGAAACTTGCATCTATGCACTCACAGTTTGTCACGAAGAACCTAAGAACATTAAAGAAGCAATGACTTATGACAACTGGATTGAATCTATGCAAGAGGAATTTCAGCAATTCATAAGATTAGAAGTCTGGGAATTAGTTGAAAGACCTGACGGAGTCTTTGTCATCGGGTTAAAATGGATCTGGAAGAATAAGCTTGATGCAGAAGGGACTGTCATACGTAACAAATCACGTCTGGTAGCGAAAGGATACTCCCAACTAGAAGGACTTGATTTTGCTGAATCCTTTGCTCCAGTGGCTAGACATGAAGCTGTTCGGATCTTTTTGGCCTACGCTGCACACAGGAACATGGTTGTTTACCAAATGGATGTGAAAACTGCATTTCTTAATGGAGAACTCCGTGAAGAAGTGTATGTTAGCCAACCAGACGGCTTCGTTGATCCTGAGCGTCCTAATCACGTTTACCGACTCAAAAAGGCACTCTACGGACTTAAGCAAGCCCCACGGGCGTGGTATGACAAACTGTCCACTTTCTTGCTGGCCAATAAATTTTCTAAAGGATTAGTGGATCCTACACTATTTACAAAAACCTACGGGGAGGACTTACTTGTTGTTCAAATATATGTCGATGACATTATTTTTTCCTCAACACAAAGAAGTTACTCTAATGATTTTTCTAAATTAATGAAAGATAATTTTGAAATGTCCATGATGGGTGAACTTTCGATCTTTCTAGGACTACAAGTTCATCAATTACCCCGTGGAATTTTTGTAAATCAGTCCAAATATGCTCTTGAAATTTTAAAGAAACATGGAATGATGTCTTGTGATACTTATAATACACCAATGGGCTATACCACAAAACTAGATGCTGATTTACATGGGATTCCAGTTGACCCTACCAAATACCGAAGTATGATTGGGTCCCTCATGTATCTCACAGCTAGTAGACCTGATATAGTATTTGTTGTCTACATGTGCTCTAGCTATCAGTCTAAACCAACTGAAAAACACCTCAGTGAGGTCAAAAGAATCCTTCGATACATAAAGGGAACCATTAACTTGGGAATCTGGTATCCGAAGGATTCTGGTTTTGAACTAATTGCTTTTTCAGATGCTGACCATGCAGGATGTTTAGACACACGCAAAAGTACATCTGGTGGATTACAATTTCTCGGAGACAAACTTGTGTCATGGCAATCAAAGAAGCAGGACTGCACATCACTGTCGTCTACAGAATCTGAATACGTAGCCATGTCTGCTTGTTGTGCTCAAGTCATTTGGATGAGATCACAACTTAAGGATTATGGCTACCTATTCAACAAGATTCCTATCTACTGTGATTCCAAAAGTGCAATTGCTATCTCCTGCAACACAGTACATCATTGCAAATCCAAACACATCGATCTCCGATATCACTTCATCAAAGAGCATGTGGAAAAGGGTACCGTTGAACTTTATTTTGTTGGGACTGAGTACCAATTGGCGGACTTGCTGCCAAATCCTTAGCACCATCAAGGTTTGCTAGTCTAGTTCACCAAATTGGTATGCGATGTTTGACTCCAGAGGATCTGGAAAAGTTTTTAAAACACAATTGATCGTCAAACATCAAAACTATCTTTGTAAATATTTCTTAAAAAAAAAAAAAAAAAAAAAATGCAAGTATATACCTTTCTTTTCAACACTAATGTTTAAAATCGTCTTTAATTATTCAAAACAAGTGTTGAGGGGGAGAAAAAGAATTTTTAATAATTTTTTCACAAAAATATTAACTTTTATACTTGCATTTTACCAAAAAATATTTCGTTTATCTTTTAAGGATGCATCAAAATTGTTTCGGGTTACTCTCCTTGACCAATATAATAAATTTTTTTAGTATTTTTGACTACGGTCTAAGGTCGAGGGGGAGTACCACAAGTTGTTCTTGTCATAGCTTGGTGTAATTAACGTAAGTTATATGTGAGCATTAGTTTGGGCATTAAGAGTAAATGGTTAATAAGGTTAAGGGACCATACTTGTCAATCTTTCATAGTTGTTTTAACCTCGGTCAAAATACATTTGACCTAACATTTACTACACCTACTTACACACATTTAATATTTCAACCACCATCATCAACGACTTACAATCATTCAACAAATCCGTGTATCAATCATCTAATCTGTAAGTTGTTACATGTTTTGATCATGATTTCTAACAAGGGTTTTTGATATTAACTTAATCCAACTGTTCAATAAGTCACAATCGATTAATTATTCTTAGGGTTATGCGTAATCATGAACCCAGAAATTTGTCGTTGTTATGGTTAAATTGGTTAGTGGGAAATGATCCTTAGATGATTATGAACATGATTCTTAACTCCTATCGTACCCAGATTCACTCAATCGATTAGTTTGGAATTAGGATTCATACGAGTCATTTAGGGGTTCTTGAGTTTGTGCGTTTGGATTGTAATTGATGATGGGGATTGTGTTGTTATATGTCTAAGATCATGTTATTATGATTTAATTGTATCAGAAAACTTGTAAGGATCAAGAATCATAGGTTTAGGGTTCGAATGCACAAGCAGATTTGACTTTGTGATTTTGTGGTCAATTAATGTTATAATTTGGACCATATGATCCTTAGGATGTAACAATCACTTGCCCTACACTTTTAACAACCCAGAATCATGTTTGATTGTGTTAATGATTATGTGTTCATGCGTTTCTACGCGTAATTAATATATAGGCATGTTTACGCATAAATAATGGGTATTAAGTGTGTTATAATGAATATTGATAAGTGGTTGTATGTTTTACACTTTCAGGAATCAAACAACTCTAATTACGTAAGGTGATTTTCTGGAAAATGGCGTGTTTACGCGCAAGTTGTTCATCCTACGCGTAAGATTGAATCTTACGCGTAAGATTCGACACGTGGATAAACTTTGTCTTGGATAAGACAAGGTTTACGCTTAAATGATAATTCTTACGCATAAGTTTTGATCTTACGCACAAGTCTTGAACTTACGCATAAGTCAAAACCTACGCATAAATTATATCTTACGCTTAAGGTTAATCCTTTGCGTAATCTCATATCCTACGCCTAAGATTTTATCCTACGCGTAAGATTGAGCCTACGCATAAGATTTACCTTACGCGTAACATATAAGCTTACGCGTAGCTTTTGCTCTTACGCCTAATTTCACTTCTTACGCTTAAGTCATGTTATGCGTAGACTAATCCACTTACGCGTAAACTTGTCAAATTCATGAAATTTTTCTAAGTGTTGTAAAATTTCCAAAGTGTAACTTCTTGTAATGATAAACTCAGATTGTAACTTAATTGTTATAAGTTTCTACTATGTGATAAAACACAAGTTTGTCATATATCAAAAGTTTTCACACATACAAACACCCACTGATCAATGTATAATATGCAAATCATGTAATCTTATGTCTGAGCTAACATAGTAAACCATTGCCATGTTTGTATTTGTTTATGATCAATTCAGATGGCAGAACACAATGACGTTCCTTATGGACTAGAACCTGAACCAAAACTTTCATGGGAAGAGACCTTTCCAGCTGATTACACCAGGAAAATAGGCAAGAACAACCTCTTAATCAACTTCAACAAAATCACTTGCAACGAGTCCTCATGTATTGTTGCAGTGGATGCTCTCCTATATCACCCCAACAAGCTGTTATTCACCAAGTCTGCCTCAGTCTCCTGCTTCTACATACACCAGTTTTGGCATACACTTCAGATAGATCTTGGGGAGGCTTCCTTCACCTGTATGCTTCATAACCGTCAGGTTACTGTGGATATAGACACACTAAGGAATGTTCTTGGGTTACCAGAACTCGGCCCAGATGAAGAATATGATCAAGTACCCACCGAAGAAGAGCTGATAGAGTGGTTAAGGGATATTGGCTATGACGAATCAGAAGAAGTCGTTACAAGACATTCCAGGGTCAACATTAGATTTCTTCCACAACCATGGAGAACCCTATACATTCTGATTGCCATGTCCTTATCTGGCAGAGACACTGGGCATGAACACCCAAAGCTCCAACACCTTAAACTCTTCTGGGCAGTGGCTAATGTGAAGAAAGTTGATTATGCCAGCATTATCTGGGAAGACCTTGTGTGGCACATTCAACACAAGACAACCAACATTCCATTCGTCCGTTTCACTAAACTACTCATCGAAAGCTTCCTTCGTGAGTATGATGATATCCCACAGAGACTTGATGACAAAGATAAGAATACTTTCAGAAATGAAGACACTCTCAAGGTCATCAAGAGACTCGACACCAGAACACGCAAGCAAGGAAAGAAATTTCCCGATTGTCTCTTGAATGACAAAGTGAAGCTTTGCCCGAATTTCAAGTACTACCTTCAAGCTCTTGAAGCAAATAAAGTTGGTTTCTTGGATGAAGTTCAACCGTTTAAGGGGAAGACAGGTACCAAGACTGGGAGCTCCGGCAGTTCTACCAAGTCTAAACATAAGAAGAAGGGTACTCTCAAGAGAAGGACTCCTGTCAAGAAGCCCGAATCCATTCCTGAACCTACAAAACCATCTGACTCAGAAACCGAATCTGACGAAGGTCCAGTTTACAAGGAAGCCTTTGCCAATATAACCAAGAATGTTAATCTTGAAGACATTGATGATAAAGACTTGACTTTCGAAGATTGGGAAAATAACATTGATGAGTTTGCTGATAATGCTATATACCCAGCATATCTCAATCAAAGACCGTTCACTGAAGCACAGACAATCTTGGAAGAAGAAAGGATCAGGAGAGAGAAGATGAAGGAACCTATGACTGCCGAACAAGAGTCTGCTCACTCAGACATAGGCCTTTCAGTTGAAGAGGAAAATGAAAGAGCTCTCAATCTGGATCTCCTCCACAGCAAGATAGACGCGTTCAATGCTGATCTACCTCCTCCACCTCCAGTATTCTCTCAAACTACCGAAGCTGGCGGATTTAGCAGCATTTCTGATTCTGACACAGGGATCAACACTGACTTAGTTGCCTACGACAATCCTTCGGTATCTCCCACAGACATTGAAATGACTAATGCTTCAGTAACGGGAGAAGAGGAAGTGGAAGATCCCATGGATACTGATGCTCCACGGTTGATGACTGTGGAAGAAATGGAGCTCAGAGAAAGGGCTCAAGAAGAAGAATTAAGAAAAAAGCAAGAAGCTGAGGAGGCTAGACTTGAAGAACTTGCACAAGCCAAACTGGAAGAGACAATACGAATGGAAGAGAGCAGGAAGACTGAAGAGGCAGCCAAGCTGGCTGAAGAAAAGTTGAAAAGGGAAGAAGAAGCCAAGCTTGCTGAAGAACTAAGGCTTAAGGCCGAAGCTGAAAGACTGGCTGAAGAACAAAGGTTGGAAGAGGAAGCAGCCAAAGCAAAGAAAGTTGATCAACCCGAACCACAAAGAGGAGATGACAAAGACCTTACCACCATCATTGAATCCTCACAGTCATCACCTCCTGCATCCGAATCAACTCACGACAAATCAATCAAGAAACCAAGCACCAAGCCTCTGCTGCATCAAAGTTGCTAAAGTCAGCATTCAGAAGAGTACATGAAAAGAAGAAAAGCAGACTGGAAGATCATGTTGCAACATTAGTAACCCAAGTTGCTGAATTGATGAAGCTGAATTCGAACGTCCAAGAGCTGCAAGATAAAGTTGATACTTTCTTAGCTAAAGACGTACAAGAGAACTTGGAAGCCACATTGGCTGCTCAAGCACAGCAGTACATGGCACAACACTTACTTGCTGAATTGAAAGATCTGCTGGCACCCATGAGAGATGAACTCGCCAAGTTCGCAGAGCAAGCTGTCAAGAAAGTAATCCGATCGACCACATTTACTCTTCGAGCTGACAAGTCTACTGTTCCACTACCAGGACTATCTATGGATGAATTGGAAGCTCAACTCTTGGACAAGCTGGCAAGCAAGTTCACTTTGTATCCTGAAGAAGCCAAAGTCCTGGAAGTGTTGAAAGACAAGATGACCAAAGAGACTTGCAGCATAGAGGCCGATAAACTGAAGCGTCAAAGTGATGATGAAGACAGGGATCCTAATTCTCAGGCAAAGAAACAGAAACAAGCCGAAGGACCCTCATCTCAATCTAAAACACCGGTCATCCCTCTAACAACAACAACATCCTCACAACAACCGAAGGCATCAGGTTCCGCTCCCAAGGCACACGACCACTTTGTATACACCGGTGGTGATGAGATTCCTCAACCCGATGAAGTTCCAGAACCGTCCTCTAAGAAGAAGAAAGAAAGGAAAGGAAAGCATCATCAACCCAAACCGGACACCTCATCAAAAGGCACAGAACCAAAGAAACCGAAAACTGTCCTCAACTGGCTAGACCAAGATGATAGTGCCGAATACTCCTGGTTTGAGAAGATGATCAATTCGCAACCACCACTTGAAGACAATCATGAACCTCAAGATGGTCGAACGGTGGAATATGCTCAATTGATTCAGCAAAAGTTTAAGAAGAAAAAGATGAATAAGAAAGAGCTGCGAAGAATCAAGAATGATGCGTTCAATCTTCTGAAAGATCGGTCTGCTAACTCAATCGAGCTTGAGTACCATCTGGAAAATATTGCTCGAGCTATGTCAAGCAATATTGACTGGATCAATCCTGAATCTTATGCCGATCCGGTCACAAAGAAAACCGCACCTTACATTACTGACTGGTCCAAACCACTACCGATGATTGGGAAGCCTAAGGAACCGAAGATCCCGTACAAATTCTTCTTCAACACAGACTTGGAATTTCTGAAACTTGGCAGCAAGATTGAGAAGAAGTACGTTACATCACTCGCCTTTCTCCCTGCAGCTCGATATCTCAACAATGCCATCGAAGAAGAAGCTTCAGCATTGTTCGTTGATAAAGTTGTTGAATATGACCGGAACGCACTTTACGGTATACATCATTGGCCAGACAACCGGGCACAGTACTATCAAAGCAGCAGACTCAATCAGACGATGGGCGATGTGACAAGTGATTTGAAGATAGTCTCGATTCAGTTCATTTCGATTGTCACTCACTTTGACTACCCCTTCCTCAGCAAAATCACACTGAAAAGACTTGATGAAAAGGAGTACAATATTTCCGAGTCAGACTTTCCACGACTACTTCTCAATGACATCGAAGACATGTACCTGCTCAAAGTTCAAGGTAAACTCTGTGGCTTGCCTAAAGAGATGCAGCTTGCCTTTATCCAAGCTCTCCTAATCTTCATCAGGCAGATAGTCATCAGAGAAAGAGTAGAAGATCTTCAATTGGGAGAGGAAAGTTATCAGAAGAAACTCAATCTCACCAAACCCAACATGTTCGACATCTCCGACCTTCAACATCTACCTCAATACACCTTGATCAGGCAGCCATTTGGGTTCACCTACCGCAGTATAAACGGTCGCAACTGCTTCATGGCCTACGACGAAATACATAAGTTCTGTGATGAAACCTTTAAGTTCGTCAGAGATGGAATCAAAAGCAGATTGGATGACATTGCTCTGGGTAAATCTAAAAGGTGGAAAACCAATGAGGCCAGGGATGCTCGCAGATTCATCTTAAGGATTGAGAACCGATTGAAGCGCAGGGATCAGTTTCGAAGGTTGGAAAGCTATGTTGGAGGCAGACAAAAGTTTCCGGTGTTGATATTTCAGAGACCTGATTGGTAGAAAGTTGTAAGAGTTTGATTTGATTTGTCAATTATATACTTCATAATGGCTTGTATACACATTACAGTGTACAACCCGAACTTCTAAAGAAAGGACCCTGAGGTACGCATCAGTGCCTCAATCCTAATATAAGGAGCGAAGGCTTCTTACTTTTGAGTAGAATTAATCAAATGTTTATGAATTTTCATAATTCTGCTCAAAAGGACAAGTATTTCACCTCAATAAGACCTAATCACTTGTTGAGGGGGAGCACTTGTCAAATACAAAAATACTTTGCTCAAAATCAAAAGTTCTTGGTGAATCTCCCCGTAAGACTCAAAAGGCATATTTTAATCTAAAAGATTTTCAAAAACATCATTTTGTATGCTATTTTTGAGGGGGAGAAAATAAAAAAGTGATTAAAATATACGAAGTCAAAGCTTATAAGTTGTATCATGTGCGAGCTAGACTCAGTATTGACCCAGGAATTGACGAGACAATAAAAGTTAGTAATATCGAAAAGACTTATCCTCGACGGGTAATAACATCAAGTTAGTTACTAGAGCTAGTTGTCACCTAAAAGCTGACAATGGAACTCTCTAACTAACCACGTAAGCGTGTCTCGAAAAGGATTTGACTTAGTAGAAATGTACCGTCTCGAGAAACTTTCTGTGGACTTGACCAGGCCGGGTAATAACTTCAAGATAGTTTATCTAGTGATGTAAGCGTGTCTCGAATCGGTCTTGTTCACGGAAAGTGGATCAATTCAAAATGCTTGCTCCTCCCGCATGTGCAAATTTATTAAACACTTATGAGCACATGTGAAGGGGGAGCCCTTCAAAAGTGTACACAAAACTCTCAAAGTGTTAACCAAAATATTTGATTATCACAAACACTTTGAGAGATTTTCAATCAAAGGTTTCTTGGCTACTGTCGGAGTTATAAGGTGATTAAGATAGGAATATCCGTCCTATGATCCGCCAGAGCCGGAGGGATCTACCCAAGGACATCTCCCATAGTTAGAATTAGAAGTCCTTAGGTATGATACGAAAAAAAGGGGAAAAGAATGAAAGGGAAAGAAGGAGTTGAAGAATTAAAAAGAAAAGTAAAGAAAAGTGTGAAAAGAAATAGCCCTCCATATGTTCAACCTTAGGGCAGACACCGGGTTCAATACATATGCTACTGGTTGTTGCAAAAGACAACACCGGTATTAAAGATAAAGTCGTCATGGACCCAGTGACGCACTGCACTAAACCTTCTTAACCACTCAAGTTCTCTTAAAAGGACTTGTTTCATTCTCACGGGGAACCAGTGTAATCTATCGACCTATCTCTTAGAGACGGTTGATATTGAAGCAGGAGACCCCTCCCTAGTCTCCGCATAGGAAACCTAAGTGTGCACTTATCGAGTCTAGAGCCTTGAGACACATCAAAGATCTCTTAGGAACACTTAGTATTTCTACAACTAGTGTTCTACATCAATGGGCACCAGCTGTAAATTATCGAGTCCTTCGCAGATCTTAGCAATCTGCCAAGAACGTTTATGAGAGAATTACAAACGTATTTCTCAGTGATTGAACGGAAATCCTGCCAGGGTCAACATCAAATAGCCCTGACAGCAGGTCACTTCGGTAACCCCACAAGGGTTACGCTTAGTGTTTGCGGTGGTTCCATTACGGTCTACAGTCGTGGAGTGATCCCCAGCGACTCACCCAGTCATTGAGCTACTTAGTAGGTCTCGTAAGCTCCTTCGGGAGTATCTGATATGGGAACGGCCTGGATAAGGATTAGAGGGAGTCTTCAAAATATGCTGTTGATGAACTCTATATCCTTATCTGTAAGTACCGGTTGTTTTATTGCTAACTGTTTACTCGCAGGTACCTCACTTCCATGATGGTAGATTCCAACATGCTCATACATACATCTTGAAGCAACTGATAGCTCCCCCAAAGATCTTAGCACCACAAAGTTCAAAGAAAGATTCTACGTCAATAAAGAAGAATATACAAAGTATAAAGACTTAAAGATCTCAGTATATGAAAAGGAACTTCGTGCACGTGAAAGTATAAGTCCGAAGATCTATGAATATGTTGGAATGGCGGACAACCACCACAGACGCAGGAGTGACGAATGGCAGACTACCTCGTGACACAATCACTACATCATCACCAAAGAACAAAGACAAAGAGCAAAGTACATTCATTATCATTCAACCATTTTGAAGACGTCTAGAGCTTTACATGTCACAAGTCAATGACATAAATGAAGACGTCAAGCAACCGTGATGACCGACCCTTAGGGGGAGATTGTTGGGATCATACTTTTGTATTTTAGTCAAGTCTCGGTCATTACCTTTTGTTATAGGTTGCTTAGTTATTTATTCTACTTAGTTTATGTTACAAGGCTTAAGAATGTAAGTCCATGGGCCTTAAAGCCCACGTCCAAATGAAAGGAGGGAGGAAGGGAGTGTTGCCCTACTCCTCCTCCTATAAATACTAAGCTTATGTAACACTTTTAATTGTTGGTTATTTGATTATCTTAAGGAAACTATTGTTCTTTCACTTTTCATATTTCTCATAATCAACCATCTCTCATTCTCATCTTATTTCTTTCATTATCATACTTGTGTTTACATAAATGGTGACCTAACACGGTGCAAACGGGTTAAAGAACGCATCAGGATCATGCTCTGCGGGTTGTGGAACTGATTGTGGTGTAGGATCTTCAGCTGATTGTCGGGAGTTAGAAACAGTTTGTAAAGATGTAGATGGTGATGCAATTGGAGGACCGTTACTCTCAACAGTTGTTGTTGTTTGTTGAGGTGAGTTTGGTACTGGAAGGTTATCAGGTTGAGCAGCGGAATTAGGTGAGACCTCAGTAGAACGATATTCAATTGTATCATCAAACAGTGGAGCAAACAAGGTTTCCAGTTCTTTGCGGTTGAGTGGCAATGGTTCAGCCGAAGATTCCGGAGAGTTAAGACGGTTGAATTCGGGTCCTAAGCTGTATTGCTCAGAAGCCATTTGTGTGAGTTCATCAAAATTAGCGTGAATGGTTTCTTGAATTTCTCTTGTTCGACGATTCCATATCCGAAAACCTTTTGAATTTTCACAGTATCCAATGAACACTCTGATGTCAGCCTTTGCTTTAAGTTTATCTAAATCATCACGATCATTTTTCGGATAACAAAGTGCTCCAAATACATGAAAGTAATCGATATTCGGTTTTCTTTTGTGAACAATTTGATAAGGTGTTTTGCGATGGCGTTTTGTAATCATGCAACGGTTTTGGGTATAACATGCGGTTGAAATAGCTTCTGCCCACAAGTAATCTGGTAATTGAGCATTAATCAACATAGTTCTAGCAGCTTCCACTAACGTCCTGTTGCGTCTTTCAACAACTCCATTCTGTTCTGGGCTTCTAGGAATAGATGTTTGATGTTCAATTCCCACTTTCTCATAATATGACCTAAGTGTCTGATTCTTAAATTCAGTTCCATTGTCAGTTCTGACTATTCATACCGTGTTGCGTAACTGAACTTGAATTTTAGTGAGAAAGGTGATGATCATTGAAGGAGCCTGATCTTTACTTCGTAGAAAATAAACCCAAGTCCATCTGGAATAATCATCCACAATTTCAAGAATGTAGCGTTTACCGTTGATACTTTGAACACGCATCGGTCCACACAAATCCATATGTAGCAATTGTAAAACATGATTCGTACTGTGCTCAGGTTTTGAAGGAAAATGAGCCCGAGTACTTTTTCCTTGTTCACAGGCTAAACATAAGTGATCTTTGGTAAAACGGAATCTTGGAAATCCATCAACAAGTTTGTAACGAGCAAGGTCAGTCATAGTTTTGAAATTCAAGTGCGAAAGACGTTTGTGCCATAACCAAGATTTAGTCGATTTCGCTTTGGAGAGAAGACATATCGGAGATGTTGCAATCATATCTGACATTGATATTGTATAAAGATTGGAACCATGTGAGCCAGACATTAGATCGTTCCCTTGTAAGTCACGAACAAAGCAAGTTTTCTCACGAAATGCAACTTCGAGATCCCCATCACAAAATTGACCAACAGAGAAAAGGTTGTGTCCAAGGCCTTCCACATAATAAACATGACTGATTTCAATGTTCCCACTTACATAGTCACCATATCCCATGATTAGAGCGTAATGATCATTCCTGAATCTGTCAGTACCAATAAACTTTGAGACAAAGTTGTGTAACAGTTTGAGATTGCCTGTCATATGTCGGGTGCATCCGCTATCAACAATCCAGAGAACTATCTGTACCACCTGCATCACAAGTAGAAGACACGGATGGAACAGAAGTAAGGGTGGAACCCAAAGAAAGTGCGGGTTCCTGTTGGTTAGAAACACATGTATTCACCAATTTAGGAATCCATTTAAAGTCTGGTTTATATTGTAACCAACGTTGCCAATTCCAACTAGTTTTTGCTTTCTTAATGTTAAATGCACTAGTAGTTGGCTCATTCCTAGATTTTTTCTCGGCACCTATGTGGGTAACTTCAACTTCATTAGAAACCTTAGATGACGGAATTCCTAAGATAGACTTAGAGGCAGTAGTGGGCCTAGAAGGAATGCGTGTCCTACGTTTCTTATGATGATTAAGAAGAGAATTAGCTATACATTTCGTATGATCACCAGATGATACGCTTTTACAACAAAACACACAAGATGCATTAATATTCAAAACATTCAAAGGTTCATTATTCGTTACATTAACATTTTGATTACAATTTGCCAGATTAGAATCTAAATCTGATGCAACATGAGTATTATTCAAATTCCTAAGTTGATCTTCTACTTCTTGAGCTTCTAGTTGTCCTCTTTTACGTTGCAAGATCCTATTCTTCTTTTTACTTTTTCGCTTGGGTCTGCTAACGCTATTAGTGGAGACTAGTCCTGTAGAAGTGGAGTTATCAACATTAGTGTTTTGAATGACATTTTCTTTAGCAGTTTTGTCTAATTGATACATTCCTGGTGCTATCACCGTGGTGTCAACCATCTTTCCTTTTTGAATTAGCTTAATTTTCTCTTTCAAATCAATAATGATGTGATTTTTATCCTGAATTTCAGACTCAAGTTTCCCATTGCAGTAACTGAGATCATTGCGGTTTTCTTGCCAGTCGGCATTTATAATTTTTAAATCCGCAATTTCTTTCTCGTATTTGAGACACAGACTTTTTAAAGACTCGTTGTTTTTGCAAATCTGACAAGAGTTTGAAACATTTTGACTTTGAAGCTTCAATTCCATTTCAAGACTTTGAGCTTGACACCATTCAAGCCTTTGTTTGAGTTGACAAATTTCTTTTGAAAATTGTTTTGTCACATCATCATTTTTACTTCTCAGCTTGTCATTATCATGTTTAAGTGTCTCGATTTCCACATTTAACAAGTTATTATCAACACAAAGATCATCCATAAGCATAGAAGTACCAGATTTATAGAGATCATTATTGTCGATCAGCATCATTCTTTAAAATTCTATTTCTTTGCTTTTGAACCAAAATCCCATTTTCAGTAGAGTTGAAAACGTTTATCATATTTTTGACCTCTTTTTGAAGTTCCTGATCCCAACGTGTAGCACAGAGACGGAGGTGTTTGACAATTGGCAGCATTTGTTTTTGAAAAATAACTCTCTTTTCTCGCTCGTAAGCGGATTGAAAAGTTTCAATTTTTATTTCAGAATTACGTGCAATTGTTTCCTCCAAAATTTCGATGTCTTCCATAAAAGTTTTGAAATAATTTAAGACACGACATTTTTTCGGTAAAGGAGTAAGTTCACCGGATGATGGTAAAGGACCATTTATTTGTGCTACAGTTTGGACAGGGGCCGCATTAGAGGATGAAACATATGACTCAGTGACATACCATGGTTTCTCAGGTAATTCCTTTTGAGTAACAAAAGATTTAGAAATATGAGGAGCTTTTGAGTAATCATATGGTGTCCAATTTTGAACATAACTCATTTTTGATCGACTCTCGTCTTCAAGTTCTTCTTCTTCCTCAGTATCAAAAACAACAGCACGCACAATCGTATTATCAAGCAAATGGTCCATACTTTAAATTTTAGGAATTTCTTTGAATGTTGTGTGAAGAAACATTGAATTGTAATCGCCAAGTGCAAATCCTTTATCGGGTCTCGGTTTTAAAGTAAATTTCTGAATTGTTGTGACAGAGTTCCCGTGTTTGTAACAATGTTACGAAATTATTTGAGTTGTTTTTCAAGATCAACAATATCACCGAGTATGTCATGTATATACTTCCTTTTTCGTATTTTATGTTCACAAAAATCCTTTTTACAACTTGACAATTCTGTTTCTGTTTTTGAAAGTACTGTTTGAAGACGTTCAACTTGCATTTTCAATTCACACTTCTCACTTTTGAGTTTAGAAATCAACTTCCCGTTTGACTCAATTAAATCTTGCATTTTGTGTTGAAGATCTTGTTCTTTATTGTAAGAATCTTGAAAAGCTTTTTCAAAACTTTTTGCATATTTAATCTTGTCTTCCTGATTTGAATGTTGAATTTTATTACACTCAATATCTCTTACAAGAGCCTCATTTGTTTCTTTTAAAGCTTTGTTTTTCTCGTTGCATTTTATGATTTGCAATTGTTGAGCATTCAGTTGTTTAGATAACAATATGAGGTCAGGGTCTGGATCAAATGATGGTTCATGTTGTTCTAAATGATCATGTTTATCATTCTCAATAGGATCATCAAATGAAACAACTGTGTCATCATCAAATATGACAACTGTGCTTATTTGTTCATCTGTTTGAGAAGATGAAGATGATGTAGATGGAATAACTTGCGCCATATCTGATTCAGAAGCAGAGGGTGAGGCTATTTCATGTATTAGGCATGCTTTTTGGTCATGTACCTGAGACAAGCCGTCAGTGTCATACACTGGACCTGAATCATTAAACTGCAGTTCCTGCATGTTGGCCATAAGCATCACAGCTGCATTGGCTTCCAGATCTTCCATGTCATCATCATTGTTCACATTTGCCATGAAGTTGTTATCCTGTTCAGGGAAATGTCCATCTTTTTCATCTTGAAGGGCCATGAGTAATGCCTGCTTGTAAAACTTACTACCTCGAGTTCTCGGTTTGGGACATGCTGTCGCTATATGACCTTGTTCATTACAATTATAGCACCATACTGCATTCCCTGAGTTGGAGTTCCTAGTTGCAACTGGATCAGACCTTTGCTGAGAAGACCCTGAGTTGTTCCTGAACCCCCCATTGTTATTAAACCTCTGACCATTCCCAAAATTTCCTGAAGAACTTCCTGAACCAGATCTACCATAGTTACGATTCTGAATTTCCACTCTTCCATCATTGACAACAGCTTGATTCCTTGTGTTAGAAGACGAACGTTGACGGTTGTTTGTTTTGTTGGAGAATTTGCTGAAAGCACGAGCAATAAGAGCAAGTCCCTGATTCAACGTATTAAAGTCATCATCGTCATCGTCATTGGAGTTTGAGTAATATGCTGCATCATTGTTGTTTAATGGAACAAGTTGAGTAGAAGCATTCTGTGGAGATGAATCATAAGGGACCATTTGGTTCGAGGTAGAAGACTGTGGATAACTGAAGTAGTTCTGCTCTTGAACATATGCATGATTTGACATTGGTGGTGGAGCATAGGGAGATTGAGCTACGAGAGCCAAAGAGTTTGGTGTTGGTGTTGGTATGTATCCTCCTCGTAGAGCTTGATCTTTTTCAACTTCAGGTTCACGGTGTTTCAGAAAATCATACAACAAACCATATGGAGCATCATGAAGATTTTTGGTTTGACGAACAAATGTCACATATTTATGCCAATCCGGGCCAAGACTACCAACGAATTTGGAGTTCACTGCGATCCTTGGTACTGTGATTTTGTGACGTTCCAGATCATTGACCACATTTGTGAAACGATGATAGTAGGATTCAAGTGACTCTCCTGGTTCAATTGTAATGTCAGTGTATTCCATGTAGAGTTTGGATTCCATATCGTCTTTGTTCAATTGAGTGCCTTCCATAAGGAGATGAACATGTTCCCACATAGCTTTGGCTGTTTTCTGAGCATCGACACTTCGATAAATTGGATTAGGTATACCTTGAAGTATATAAGCTATTGCATACTCATCAGCTTCACGATGTAATTTCTGTTCTTCTGTGAGTGCAGATTCTGGAAGAGGTCTATCACTAGGAGGACGTGGAGGATCGGCATTTTGATCACCAATTTCAAATCTTGGTGGCCACTCAAATGGTCCTTCAAGTATCACTTGTTTCAAGAATTTCCCATGAGGTTTCTTTAGTTCAAGAAATCGTAAGAATCGACTTGACCATTGAACATAGTTCCCAGGTGTTAGCATTGGAGGTGTTTCAAGTGATCCCGCCTCATGTCTGGATTGTTGAGTTGTAATAACTTCACACATTCTATCAAACCAGTGAGGTTGTTTGGAGGCGAACTGAGTGTTTTGTTGGGACATTTGATATGGTTGTTGTTGAGGAATGATTTGATGTTGTTGCATCATGAGATATTGTGGTTGTGGATTAAACGGTTGTTGTTGAAAGTGTGACTGTGAAGGTTGTTGATATGATTGTTGCTGATGGTATTGTTGTTGCTGATACTGCTGATGTTGTTGTTGAGGATTAGAGAAGTAGTAATGTGGTGGTTGAGACATCTTTGAACACTTGTGTAGAAATGGATCTTTGTAGAAGATTGAAATGCACGTTCCTTTGGTTAAGTTCAAAATCCCAGGGGTAAGTTGAGTTCTTACGCGTAACAATAATCTTACGCGTAAACTATAGGTTATGCGTAAAGAGTAATTTATGCGTAAACACAGAGTTTATGCGTAAGTTTTCTCTTTACGCGTAAGCTTTGGCTTATGCGTAAGTTTAGACTTATGCGTAAGGTTAAACAACCAAACAAATCTTTCAAACTTATCCAAGCTTGAAAGATATCCAAAGTCGAAGTATTCCACTAACTTATCCAAGCTAGGGAAGTACTGAGTCACCGTAACACAAGGAGAAGACCTTTGATGAAGTTATGCGTAGAACTCTGAAACTTACGCGTAAGATATGATCTTATGCGTAAAAGCTGATCTTCTGCGTAGAAAGTGACTTAGGCGTAGGATTCACAGCTTCTTCGTAGAATCTTGAGCATAGACAGTGGACTTACGCGTAGGAAATAAACTTACTCGTAGGTTTTAGGCGTAGAAGACCAAAGTTACTCGTAAGAACAGGGTTTTGACCTATGTTACTCGTAAGAAAAGGGTTTTGGCCCAAAGTTACTCGTAGAAAGGACAAAAAGTACTGTTGACAGCTTTTGAATCGTACTATTCACAAAAGTTACGCGTAAGGTGGTCAGAAGCTTGAAAAATCTCAAATTTTTGAAGAGAAAAGCTTAGAAATAAGGTACTTTTGATCAAATAACTTCACCAATACTTGGAAAACACTTAAAATGAAAGATTTTGCTACCAAAAACTAGTTTTCCACTAACAAAGAAGCTATAAAACCTTAAGAAAAACCTTAAAAATCAAAACTTTATGCAAAAACTAAGCTTCAAATCACTATATCAACCTTGAAACTTGTCCAAGCTCCAAGATTTGAGTGAAAGAAAAAAAGAAAAATGCAAAAAGAAGCAAAAGAACACCTTGAACCCCACGTTATCACCAAGAAGCACACTTCAAACTCTATTAGGCGAATGATACCACTTGTTAGGTCACCATTTTGTAAACACAAGTATGATATTGATAGAAATGAGATGAGAAAAGAGATTGGTTTATTATAAGAAATGAGAGAAAAGTAAGAACAAGAGTTTCACTAAGATATTCAAATAACCAACAAATGAAAAGTTTACATAAGCTTGATATTTATAAGGGAGGAGTAGGGCAACACTCCCTTCCTCCCTTATCTTACTAATTCGTGGGCTTTCAAGCCCATAGGGCTTTCATACTAAAGCCTTGAAACATAAACAATGTAAACTAAATAACTAAGCAACCTATTACAAAAGGTAATGACCGAGACTTGACTAAAATACAAAAGTATGATCCCAACAATAAGAATGCATGAAATTAGTTGTTAATCGGATTACTTTAATTCTACAACCGAATAAGCGGAAAATATGGAAGCTTTGACATTAATTTGCAAGATGAAGAGAGAAACACTCTTCTCTCCCGTTCCGTCATGAGTAGATTTGAAGGAAACGGTTACGAATTACGTAACGTTTGAGAAAAAAAAATTGTGATTCTTTTTTCAATAAACTTAGAAAAGCAAAAAATAATTCCAAATCAAGAATACAAAAAGATTTTTCTTTTTCTTTTTCTTTTTGATTTTATTTTTGGTGTATGAACACCCGTTCTTCTTCTAAAAGTCTTATTTCTCCATTGTCAAACCCCGAGAAGGGTAATTTGACACACACACCGTGTCCATTTCCCCAACGTTGAGGAAATGGACCCGAATAATCAACACCCTCCGGTGGGTGGTGATGATCACCAACACGTTCCAGCTCCCGATCTCTGAACGATGGAGGAGTTGTGCCAACCGACAATGCACGGAAGAGGTGATCCGATTGCCCCTCTCAATATTGAGGCTACGGATTTTGGACTAAAGCATCATATGATATAACAAGTCCAAAATTCATGCCAATTTCACGGTTTACCGGGTGACGATGCCAATAAGCATCTTGATAAATTTTTAACCGTCACCCAAAGTATGAAACAAAATGGGGTCTCCGATGACGCCCTTCATCTTTCTCTCTTCCCCTATTCTCTAACACATCATGCCATCGCTTGGTTTGATCATCTTCCCAAGAACTCGATTCATACCTTTGAAGAAATGGTCTCGAAGTTCTTGGCAAAGTATTTTCCACCATCGATGGTGACGAAGCTACGAAACGATATTAGCAACTTACGGAAACTTCCCGATGACTCTTTATACGAGGCTTGGGAACGTTATAAGCTTGCTATCGATCGGTGTCTGAACCATAATATGCTTCTCGTTACGATAATTGATACGTTTTACAATGGTTTGACTTTACGACATCGTGACACGATCAATGCAGCAGCCGGAGGTACTTTTATGAAACGTCGTCCTGAAGATTGTTACGAACTAATTGAAAATACGACTCATTACAATTATTGGGATTCCTCAGCGGAGAGGAATGAGCCAACGAGATCGACCGCGACTCATAATTCTTCGTATAATTCCAAGCTTGCCGCCATTACTAAGAAGCTCGATGATATGTCTACGGCTATGCTACGAATGTATCAAACGACTCAGGATCAAACCAAAAACCATAAAATCAATATGGTTAGTCATGGTTGAGAGACTTGTGGTGGTCCTCATTTGTATTACGAATGTCCGGCAACCGGTGCCTTTTCTCATGAGAACGCGTATGCTGCAAACACGGGTAGCAACGGTTACCCACCTCAAGGAGATCGAAATCTTCTCAGCTACCGTTCCACTAATTATCTTGGACCAGCCGTTCTCGATCAACCAAAGCAAGTCAATCAAGTCAATCAGAATCATAATGTGCAGAATCGTAATTATCAAGGAAATCAAAATAAGAGTCGAGTGAACAATGGTTTTCAAAATCAGAATCAAGGATTCAATCAAAACCAGGGTTTTCAAGGAAATTACAATCAAGGACCGAATCAAGGGAATTCTCAAAACCAAGGAAACTATGGAAACCCTGGGAATTTTCAAAGTGCTAATCATGGGAATTTTAATCATGGAAATCAGAATAATGGAACTTTTCAAAACCGTGGGCAAAATTTTAATAATAATCAAAATCAAGGAGTTATTCAAAATCAAACGCCCACGGATGATTTGATTAAGCAATTACTTCAGAACCAACAAGCTTTTATGGAAAAACAAGAAGAAACAACACGGTTATTTTCTACTCAAATTAGTGATCTAAACAAACGTTTAAATGATCGACCCTCGGGTTCGGGTGCTACTTCTCTTCCAAGCAACACGATCGCAAACCCGAGGGGTGAGATTAAGGCGATCATGACTCGCAGTGGTGTTAAATATGATGGACCCACGGCTTCGACTACCTCTTCTTCTTCTTCTCCTCCTAAGGTAGTAGACCGTGAGACTGAGGCGACAAAGGACCCAGTTCCTCCTACTAATAACGGAGGTACTAAAAACGTCCAACCTCCGGTTGTCCAAACGTCTAAAGATAAAGAAAAAGTCGTTTATGAAAAAGGAGTTAAATACAAATCAAAACTTCCATATCCGTCAAGGTTTAATGATGAAGAGCTCCGTGCAAAATCTAAGAGACAAATGGAAAAGTTTCTTGATATTTTTCAAAAATTGCACTTTGACATCAGTTTCATGGATGCTCTTGTTTACATGCCAAAGTTTGCTTCAACGTTCAAAAATCTTATAAGTAATAAAGAAAAATTGTTTGAGTTAGCTGAAACGCCGATTAATGCTTAGTGCTCCGTTATTCTTCTCAAAAAGCTTCCCGAGAAGCTTGGAGATTCGGGAAAGTTTCTCATTCATTGTTCGTTGAAAGATCAAGAGGTTTGAAATGCCCTGGCCTATTCAGGTGCAAGCATTAACCTTATGCCACTATCAATCTATGAACAACTTGGAATGGGAGATCTTAAACAGACTCGTATAACTTTAGAGCTTGCTAATCGTTCGATTACTCATCCGGTCGGAATTGCTGAAGATGTATTTGTTTGAGTGAATTCGTGTACTTTCCCAGCCGACTTTGTTGTTGTTGATTACGAGGCCGATCCGAGAGTTCCTCTTATGCTAGGGAGACCATTTTTGCGAACCGCAAAAGCCCTAGTCGATCATTTTGAGGATACTCTGACTTTGCGACATGACGATGACATAATGATTTTTCGTGCCGATGCTTCAAAATCAAAGAAATATATCGTTAAAAGTGTTTATGTTTGTGATGATTTCTTGAAATCAATCGTCTTCAACTCTTCCCCATCTTTTCCTCCGATTGAGGAATATGATTCTTTTCGGGAAGAGGTCGATGAATTCCTTGCTATTGATACGATTCGTTTATCTAAGATTGATGAATCTTACTTTGATTAGGAGGGAGATATGTAACAATTCGCAATTTCAGGTTAATTACTATTCCCGGAAAATTCACTATTCACTTTTACTATTCATTTTTACTATTCATTTTTCCCGAAACTTTCCCGAAAGTTGATTTTTATTTGATATTCTCGAGTGATAAATCATTTCCATGGCAAATTAAATGTTTGACATTCGTCAGATCATTTTCGTGAAAGTTATTAAGGAATTACATGGAATTACACGTTTTAGGGTAAAACATCAATCAGAAATTCTACGCACAACGAAATTCAACCCCGTCAAGTGACCCCGCATCAGAAAAATGTTTGACACACTCATGATTTATTTGAGAATTAATCGTGACTGAGAAAAACATGACCAAAGACTTCCCAGCAGGTCACCCATGTCGGTACTACTCTCACATAAGCACGCTTAACCGAATGGGCGATTAACCGTTAGACCACGAAACGAGTTTCTAAGACGTTTTGAGTTTTCAAACTTATTAGAAAAAGTCAACATATTTTTCCCTCCTCCATTGACCAAAAATCATCCCTTGATGTTATAAGTCATTTCGTGATTTTTAGGCTTACGGTTTGATGTCTAAAAGACATTTAATACCAACCGACACTAGACTGAGCCCAGTCTAGACATTATAAGTCATTTTAAATCATTTTTATCACATTAGAAAAGTAACATTTTACTTTTCTCAATTTTACGCAATATTCGTACGTTTTACGTATTACGCGTTTTAGACCCGTGTTTCCAGCTTTTAGCAGGGTTTTAGCACCCGATAGATCCTACCACTCATTTTATATTTTATTATGGACTATATGGACATATTTAACAATACTTTCAAGTTCCATAATTTTACGACACCCGGTTTTACGTTTTGAGGCTTAATCATTTACGATTGGCATTTCCCGGAGTCAAAACTAACCAAGTATCTTGGATAATACCAAGAAAAGTCCACACTTGCTCCCCAAGCTTGACCAAACCGCCCTAGGAGGGGGGAGTCACAACCATGTGGCTTCATCTCATGAATATACCCCTAGATCACCATTATATTACAACTTGGTCACCAAGTTTTGGTAATTTCCTAGTAGTTTCCTAACCTCCTCTTTTGGACTATAAATAGCCCCTCTTCCCCCCTTCTTGGTGCCGTGCATCCCCAACCCCATAACCACACCATCCTTTGCTCATTTCCTTCTAGTTTCATGCATGGTTCAAGTGATTCTTCAAGATAGAAACCCTAGCTAGATTATCATTCACCAAAACTCTTCCAATCCCTAATATACTTGGTGATTTCTCTTGAGTTTAAATCCACTCAATTCACCTCAACTTTCATTACATCTCTTTCAAGAATACCAAGGGTAGAAAGATTGCATGAAGTGAAAAAGGGTTGAAGCAAGTCTATCAATGTCCTATCCTTACATGTTAACTTCCTTTCATCTTTGAAAGCCAAAAGTTGTGAGCCAAACCCTAACTTGATTCTTGTTAAATAATCATGTTCATGTTATTTACATATTATTTGTGCTATATTATGTCTTGTATTAATGTCCATGATGTATAAAAGTGAGTAAAACAAGTTATTGTACATGATTGATAAGACAAGTTCATAAAACAAGTAAACTAGTGACTTTCTTGGAAAACCACGACCAAAATGGTAAAATTATGATATTGGATCATTACATATTACAGTAGAGGACTTAACAAGGAAACCATAGCAATTTGAACCACCCAAAACGAGTATACGAGTCAAAAGTTACGCCCATTTGAAATTACCAAAGTTTCCGGCAAAACTGCCAAATACCATTCTGATCAAATTTGGGTTTTGAAACTCCCACTTCTGGTCCGATTCATCAAAAAGTTAAAACACGAAAGTTGTCCGGAACGACGTTTTCGTTCAGGCACAAAGAAGCTCGAGCCATGAAAACGCTTTCCGAGTGATAAATTTCTTCAAATTCTAAACAGCCCATTTTTAGACAAAGTCATTACATATAGGTTATGGTTTATGAAGACCAAAGGGGTCTTATGACCTATAATCAAGACCACCACCATGGCTAGAGCCAAGGTTGTGTCTCATGACCTTGGAACAAGAACCAAAGGTCATGGCTAGGCCATGACGAAATGACCATACAAGCTTACTTAGGCGTAAACATGAAACAAAGAGTTAACGATAACTTGAACAAACAATTTGGATCTACTTCATCTAAAGGAACCATGAGATATTACAAAGAGAAAATGGTCATACAAGACTTATGAAACTACCCCTAATAACAATCTTCATGTACAAATAAACTTTCCTAAGTTTATTCAAGTATCGGACATGTAACTTTTCGGATCAAAACTTATATCTATATATTTCATCAACTACTACAATAGTAGGGAGCCTCATGTGAGGAGTTCATTATGTAAGCCGTCGAGATGAGTTGTGGATTTACGAGTTAAAGTGTCCTGGCTCCTCGAACGCTTACTAACATGACTTCTGAATTATGTCGGCCCGAACGGTAGTAAACGATATACCAAAACATACATGTTTCATGAATCTTTCTTTCAAAAGACTTACATTATACATCATACCACATCATGGACTAAATGCAAGATATATATATAGGCACTACTTCATATTCTTTACTCCGATCCTAAGTCGCGACATTCTATTATAGGTTGCTCGTAGAAACCTTCACGATTCGACCGTTACATTCATTACTTGCTATCTTACTTAAGGTGAGTTCATAGCCCCACTTTACATTATTACAATGTTTTACAAACCCTTAGGGGGAATACATGCTATTTTAACCAAGCACAATGTTTTTAAATTGTATGCTTACCTGATTGTTTTATTATCACTAAGTACCAGCCTTGCTAAACCGATATCCTTGATTATGAACCATTTAATCACTAGCAATAGTGAGCGCGAATATTAATAATAGGCCTATTGGGATTGACGAATCCCATTTGTATTGACTAAGTTCAAACAAATGCATTAATATTTGAGATTTAGGTATGTTAGCAAAGTACCTACCGGGATAAATCTGCCGATTGATATTGGTACACGTTAACGTTTTGGTGTCATAAGCTTAGTGTATAATACATGTTCCGGGCGTATAATAACGTAGCCTACCTGTTTTGTTTTCCAAACATTGGTGTGAGCCTATAACTCACACTACCAACATATTGTGTTCAATCGATTTAACAAACTCTATGAATATCACTCAACCTTTGTGTTGACCTCTCAAGCATGTATTTCAGGTTCATGACGATCAAGGATGGCACGGAAGGACACGGATACTCAAGAGGGCTATAAATTTTATTATCATTCGAAACCTCACTTAATGTGATTTGTAAACATGGAACCAATTGGGACCTCATTTTGTAATCTCTGATATTTATATAATTTGAATGATAAACCTTTTTAAAAACGACTCAATTGGAGTTCGTTTTCTATTATTGTGACTATTGTGCCGTCAAGTAACACCCAGTTCGAATTCCGCTGCAACCATGAATTGGGGGTGTTACAGATTGGTACCAGAGCCATGGTTATAGAGAAACGGGTCTAATTGATACCTAAACTATAACTACAATCACAAACAAAAACATTTTATAGCCTTCCGCTCTCCGTGTCTTCCATCCTCCAGACGATTATGGATTTAGTAAGCATGTTATGATACACAAACATGTTAGTATATTCATATATACCCATTTTGAGCATTTCCCCGTAAGCATTAGTATATTGATATATAAACTTGGTTTATTTTCAATCATTTATCTAAACAATGGACTAAACATATCTGCGTATGCCTATTCTAGGGCATTTCGACACAATCACATTCTCCCAATCATGTTCCTACTCCAACATTCATTTTCCAAGACATTGTGAGATACAATGGTCTCATTCATTTTCCAAGACATTGTGAGATACAATGGTCTCATTCATTTTCCAAGACATTGTATTATACAATGGTCTTAACCATTTCTCAAATGTTTTGAGTCACACAATGGTCTAACCTACATCCCAGACATTGTGAATTGCACAATGGTCTAACCTACTTCCGAGACATTGTGTTTTGCGCAATGGTCTCTAGAATCATTCCATCACATCATCAATATCATTTCATATGATATCAAAAACCGTCACAACCTATCGATTTCTAAATAGAAATATGAGATTTTTAAAGGACAAACAAATCCATCACCTACAAAAGCTGAAGTTCAGCTCTACATTCATCAAAGTTTTCTTCTGAAACCTTCATTGTTAAAAGTTCGTGATCCTGGCCAAGTATGTTCTATTTTAGAACTACTTAAAACTTCCTTTCCACACATATCTACCCGTACCATCTTCTATGCAATAGAATGTGAAAACATAGGTTACAAGTCTTGAATGGACGGGACTTGCAACTGAATTGTTTGACATCGCCTTTGTTTAGTGGACAGTCTCCCGAAAGCAACGGACATATCAAAAGTATACCTAATTTAGGTATTTGAAAATTTTATCGAACCTTGGCTAAATATAGACTAGTCACCTATATTTAACCTAGGGACAGTGGAATATAGTCTGACTAACTATATTCGACTTAAAATTTTCAAATACTGAGAATAGTTGTACTAGGGATATGTTTAGATTGATTTCCTACATGAACACGATAAACCACCAGAATACATTAAAACAATCTAGAGACACGATAGTGCCTTACCACTCAGCAAGATCTTAACACCTTATTTGTATGATCTAAATTCATTCTTGAAAATTTTCATTTATGAGATAATCCGAACGACTATCTTGGGATAGTTATCAATTCTTCTCTTCATCCCGTGGAAGTACCATCCTGTTTAGGATACCATTCCGTCATAAACTTTTAAAAATCTCTTAAGATTTTTAAAGCAAACTCAACATCGATACCTAAGAGTATTAATGTTAAGCATACACTACACACTTTTGTTCATCAACAACATTACCTTCACAACCGTGGCAAACACAAACTCATTAACAAGATCTTGATGCACTTTTAAAGCTCAAATCATCCTTAGTTACACCACAAGCACCCTCACCGGCTTTACAAGATTGAATATTCATCTTGTACTTTTGGAACACTAGTATCATCTCATAATACACTACCTTGTAACTCACCGACTAAGTATGAATGTTGTGTAGGATGATTTGTAATTATTTGAATGGATTGGGATGCCTTTTCATTTAAATAAAGACATTGTAAATCACTAAACCATAAGTTTATATTTCCTTATCTACATTGTTTGGGATGCCTCTCTATGTAAATAAAGAATTATAAACAAGTGGGCTTATTTGTATCCAAAATAACATAAGTATGAAGTCAACAACCGATTACCTACTAGGCTATGATTGCAATTACTATCTCAATTCCTATTAATATTCGACTGCTATATCAATTTCCTTTGATATTCGACTATTACCATACCTTTCCTACATAAAAGTAAGCCTCATCCTACGCCATACACTAAAATGACAAATCAAACTGCATCACTGGTAATCCCAGACTTTAGTCCTCATAAGTAACCACACCTGTTCATCGATACACGACGCAGACCCCTAGAATTCCAAATCGAAGATAGGGTTATGCTAAAGGTATCGCCTTGGAAAGGCTTGATACGATTCGGTAAACGAGGAAAACTAAACCCAAGATACATCAGACCATTCAAAATCCTAGCCAGGGTTGGCCCTGTGGCGTACAGACTTGAGCTTCCATCAGAACTCAGTAGTGTACACCCCACTTTCCATGTATCTAACCTAAAGAAATGCTTGTCGGATGAATCACTAGTGATTCCACTCGATGAAATTCAACTCAATAACGATCTTCAATTTATTGAGGAACCCGTAGAAATCATGGACCGAGAGGTCAAACAACTCAAGCAAAACCGTATTCCAATTGTCAAAGTTCGTTGGAACTCACGACGTGGTCCTGAATACACACCAGATACGTAAGAAATACCCACATCTTTTTACCAACAAAGTTTCTACTCCCAACGCAAATTGATCTCCGGGACGGAGCTCTCATATGGGGTGGAGACTGTAACAATTCGCAATTTCAGGTTAATTACTATTCCCGGAAAATTCACTATTCACTTTTACTATTCATTTTTACTATTCATTTTTCCCGAAACTTTCCCGAAAGTTGATTTTTATTTGATATTCTCGAGTGATAAATCATTTCCATGGCAAATTAAATGTTTGACATTCGTCAGATCATTTTCGTGAAAGTTATTAAGGAATTACATGGAATTACACGTTTTAGGGTAAAACGTCAATCAGAAATTCTACGCACAACGAAATTCAACCCCGTCAAGTGACCCCGCATCAGAAAAATGTTTGACACACTCATGATTTATTTGAGAATTAATCGTGACTGAGAAAAACATGACCAAAGACTTCCCAGCAGGTCACCCATGTCGGTACTACTCTCACATAAGCACGCTTAACCGAATGGGCGATTAACCGTTAGACCACGAAACGAGTTTCTAAGACGTTTTGAGTTTTCAAACTTATTAGAAAAAGTCAACATATTTTTCCCTCCTCCATTGACCAAAAATCATCCCTTGATGTTATAAGTCATTTCGTGATTTTTAGGCTTACAGTTTGATGTCTAAAAGACATTTAATACCAACCGACACTAGACTGAGCCCAGTCTAGACATTATAAGTCATTTTAAATCATTTTTATCACATTAGAAAAGTAACATTTTACTTTTCTCAATTTTACGCAATATTTGTACGTTTTACGTATTACGCGTTTTAGACCCGTGTTTCCAGCTTTTAGCAGGGTTTTAACACCCGATAGATCCTACCACTCATTTTATATTTTATTATGGACTATATGGACATATTTAACAATACTTTCAAGTTCCATAATTTTACGACACCCGGTTTTACGTTTTGAGGCTTAATCATTTACGATTGGCATTTCCCGGAGTCAAAACTAACCAAGTATCTTGGATAATACCAAGAAAAGTCCACACTTGCTCCCCAAGCTTGACCAAACCGCCCTAGGAGGGGGGAGTCACAACCATGTGGCTTCATCTCATGAATATACCCCTAGATCACCATTATATTACAACTTGGTCACCAAGTTTTGGTAATTTCCTAGTAGTTTCCTAACCTCCTCTTTTGGACTATAAATAGCCCCTCTTCCCCCCTTCTTGGTGCCGTGCATCCCCAACCCCATAACCACACCATCCTTTGCTCATTTCCTTCTAGTTTCATGCATGGTTCAAGTGATTCTTCAAGATAGAAACCCTAGCTAGATTATCATTCACCAAAACTCTTCCAATCCCTAATATACTTGGTGATTTCTCTTGAGTTTAAATCCACTCAATTCACCTCAACTTTCATTACATCTCTTTCAAGAATACCAAGGGTAGAAAGATTGCATGAAGTGAAAAAGGGTTGAAGCAAGTCTATCAATGTCCTATCCTTACATGTTAACTTCCTTTCATCTTTGAAAGCCAAAAGTTGTGAGCCAAACCCTAACTTGATTCTTGTTAAATAATCATGTTCATGTTATTTACATATTATTTGTGCTATATTATGTCTTGTATTAATGTCCATGATGTATAAAAGTGAGTAAAACAAGTTATTGTACATGATTGATAAGACAAGTTCATAAAACAAGTAAACTAGTGACTTTCTTGGAAAACCACGACCAAAATGGTAAAATTATGATATTGGATCATTACATATTACAGTAGAGGACTTAACAAGGAAACCATAGCAATTTGAACCACCCAAAACGAGTATACGAGTCAAAAGTTACACCCATTTGAAATTACCAAAGTTTCCGGCAAAACTGCCAAATACCATTCTGATCAAATTTGGGTTTTGAAACTCCCACTTCTGGTCCGATTCATCAAAAAGTTAAAACACGAAAGTTGTCCGGAACGACGTTTTCGTTCAGGCATAAAGAAGCTCGAGCCATGAAAACGCTTTCCGAGTGATAAATTTCTTCAAATTCTAAACAGCCCATTTTTAGACAAAGTCATTACATATAGGTTATGGTTTATGAAGACCAAAGGGGTCTTATGACCTATAATCAAGACCACCACCATGGCTAGAGCCAAGGTTGTGTCTCATGACCTTGGAACAAGAACCAAAGGTCATGGCTAGGCCATGACGAAATGACCATACAAGCTTACTTAGGCGTAAACATGAAACAAAGAGTTAACGATAACTTGAACAAACAATTTGGATCTACTTCATCTAAAGGAACCATGAGATATTACAAAGAGAAAATGGTCATACAAGACTTATGAAACTACCCCTAATAACAATCTTCATGTACAAATAAACTTTCCTAAGTTTATTCAAGTATCGGACATGTAACTTTTCGGATCAAAACTTATATCTATATATTTCATCAACTACTACAATAGTAGGGAGCCTCATGTGAGGAGTTCATTATGTAAGCCGTCGAGATGAGTTGTGGATTTACGAGTTAAAGTGTCCTGGCTCCTCGAACGCTTACTAACATGACTTCTGAATTATGTCGGCCCGAACGGTAGTAAACGATATACCAAAACATACATGTTTCATGAATCTTTCTTTCAAAAGACTTACATTATACATCATACCACATCATGGACTAAATGCAAGATATATATATAGGCACTACTTCATATTCTTTACTCCGATCCTAAGTCGCGACATTCTATTATAGGTTGCTCGTAGAAACCTTCACGATTTGACCGTTACATTCATTACTTGCTATCTTACTTAAGGTGAGTTCATAGCCCCACTTTACATTATTACAATGTTTTACAAACCCTTGGGGGGAATACATGCTATTTTAACCGAGCACAATGTTTTTAAATTGTATGCTTACCTGATTGTTTTATTATCACTAAGTACCAGCCTTGCTAAACCGATATCCTTGATTATGAACCATTTAATCACTAGCAATAGTGAGCGCGAATATTAATAATAGGCCTATTGGGATTGACGAATCCCATTTGTATTGACTAAGTTCAAACAAATGCATTAATATTTGAGATTTAGGTATGTTAGCAAAGTACCTACCGGGATAAATCTGCCGATTGATATTGGTACACGTTAACGTTTTGGTGTCATAAGCTTAGTGTATAATACATGTTCCGGGCGTATAATAACGTAGCCTACCTGTTTTGTTTTCCAAACATTGGTGTGAGCCTATAACTCACACTACCAACATATTGTGTTCAATCGATTTAACAAACTCTATGAATATCACTCAACCTTTGTGTTGACCTCTCAAGCATGTATTTCAGGTTCATGACGATCAAGGATGGCACGGAAGGACACGGATACTCAAGAGGGCTATAAATTTTATTATCATTCGAAACCTCACTTAATGTGATTTGTAAACATGGAACCAATTGGGACCTCATTTTGTAATCTCTGATATTTATATAATTTGAATGATAAACCTTTTTAAAAACGACTCAATTGGAGTTCGTTTTCTATTATTGTGACTATTGTGCCGTCAAGTAACACCCAGTTCGAATTCCGCTGCAACCATGAATTGGGGGTGTTACAAGATACTCTTTTTCTTGATAAATTGTTGATCGATGAACCGTCAATCCCTCCGAATAAAGTTAAGAAAAAGATTAAGATTGTGATTGAAGATCCTCTGGAGCCCGAGCTCGAGGAATTTTTACCCGATTATGAGTGTTTTTCGTTTGATACGACTGAGGAGATTAGTGGCAATCCCACTTCTCGTCCTGATCATTCTTATCCGGTTTATGAAGCTTTTCAATTTGATATCGATCATATGGAAGAGACGAGTAGTGGCAGTACCACTTCTCTTGCTTTTATCTCTTTTCCGAAGTATGATTCGTTTTGTTTTGATAAGATTGAATGTGATTTTGAAAAGTTTTCTGGTGAATTTTCTTATCCAGAGTATTAAAATTTCTGTTTTAATCTTGAAAATGATCATGACCCAGGTGGCATTCTTAAAAATGAAAGTTTTCATGAAAATTTTATCCCATCCCTCCCACTCGGGAAAGTTTTTCAAATGAGTGTTAATAATAAGATTCATAATTCCACAATTATGAGGAGTGTTTGGATTATGTAGGTTTTAGAACTTTGTATGTGTTAAACTATGTAATTTGTATTGCTTTTTACTTCCATGCTTTATTATTTTCGTCGGATTATGTTTTGTATGAGCCTTTATGCATATTGACAATATTTGAGGTGTTTGTCAATTTTTCATGCTTACGGAAAATTTCACTAAGTATAGTGAAATTCGCTAGCCCCCGGTCAAAGTCCTATGATATGAATGTCTACATGTCCATTTTTTGCATTTCCTAATCAGACATATAATAAATTTTCATTTTTAAGAGTTTTTCGAAAAATTTGAAAATCGTCTCGACCCTCAAAAATACGGCCTCCTTGTTCTTCAGGTCTGGCGGCACCCTAAAATGGGTTCCGCCAGTGTATTTTTCTGAAATTCCAGAAAATGGCCCAACGGACCAGCCGGAACCCTCAGAAGGGTTCCGCCTGTGTTATCTCAGGGTTCCGCCAGTCAACTGCAGAAAATTTTTGTCATTTTTCTAAATTTCAAAATTTATAAAATGTCAAATCATTATCTTTAGTGAGAAACATCTTCCCTTACTTCCAATAAACATATTAGGATCACTCTCACTCACTAGAACTATTAGGAAGTCATTTCCCGCCAAAAATTCAAATTCAAACATAACTAACCCAAGGAACCCTTACAAAGGATCCTTCAAAACCTTTAGAACATTTTCAACCAAATCACTTCCCATGATCACTTAGCATTGAGTGCATAAGTTAGTCTTTCACTCCACCCAATTCCATTGGATTGACATCCAATGATTTGACATGTTCTTGGAAATTTTCTAATTCATTAGAAACCTCAAAATTTGTATGGTAAAACATCAAATCCAAACACCCCTTTCAACATATCTTCCAGTCTATAAATTTGTCAATCTTGCAACACTTCAAATCACACCATCACCATCAAAATCCCTTCTCTTAAAGCTTCAAAACCACACCTTTGAAATGACTAAATCCAACACCTCATCCGAATCATCAAAATCCCTTAAAAAACCGCTAGGATTAGTGTAAAACCTTGTTGCTTCAACAAAACCATCAAATCAAGCTCATCATCATCAAGTGATGCATCACTTGACATTTCTTCACCTATCCAAGATTTCCTTAACCTTACTACCTCAACACCATCCTCAACACCTTGCACTACCAATGTGATCACTATAGAAGATTTGCTTAATCTTGCTACTCCAACACCCTCTCCAATACATTGCAACACCAACATAGCCACTATTCCGCCACCAACTAGACCTTCAAGTGATTCAACATCACCTTCTCAACAAACTCAACCATCAAAAACTCCATCACCTCAATCACCAACACTTACACTAATGGAACTTTTCCGTACACCACCAACATCACCACTACCCTATTTGGAAACTTTAGAAGACCTATCACCTAAATCATCAAGCCCTCCATCATTGTCACTCTTTGACACCATTGCCGAAATGGAAACCCAACAACAACCAAGTTTTCAACCAAATGAGTCATTAGATGATGCACCTCATCAACCGTCATTAATAGAGCGTTTGACTTACCGTTATGCTAGACCCTCTATTTTTCCACAAGATCAAGGTCGTAAACACCTACAATCATTTGTGTTTCACCCAATTTACAAAGACCTTCATGGTAATCCTTCCGGAGAACCAAGCTACCGCCATTATTTTCAACAACAAGAACCACAACAACAACAACAACAACCACAACAACCACCACAAGAGCATTCCCAACACTTTGAATCTCTATTTCCTTCTTATAAGAAAATAGAAGCATCCATATGGGAAAAATCTCCAAACCTTAATGATGAAATGAACACTCATTTAAACCACCTTCATGCCTTCAAACGTATGGTTGACTCTCAAATCAACCATATTATGGATTTTCATACGGCATTACACTCAACTAGTGAAGGAACCAAAAACACCTCTCTACCATCCACATTTGCTCCTTCAAGTTCAAATGATCCACCACCAACAAATCAAATGTCTCTTCCACCAAACTTTCCCCGCCATGATTGCAGACATTGCGAAAGAACCGCTCACATTAGTGAAAGGTGTCGAACGGAAATTCGCAAGCTAACCGAAGAAATGAGGTTTATCCTAAACCACATTTTGGACCGTTTAAAATCCTTGTCTCACCCACCTCAAGTTTAGAGTATCCAACAATGATAGAGTCTCATCCGTAGTAGCACCAAAAACACAACCTAACAAGCCAAAACACTCATCATCACCTACCTTAAAACATTCTTTAGGAGGATGTTTCTCATTAAGAATTATGATGTTTTTCTTTTTTATTTTTTTTTTTATTTTTTTTCTTTTAAAAGTAGGATGTTATCTTCCTAATTTCTTGTCTTTGACTTTCTAAAAAGTCAAATTTTACATGAAATGAATTTCATTCTACTATAAGGTATGCATTGTTTGTTGACCATTTAGGTATTGTCAGTAAACTTTGCCTTGCTATGGTAGCATACATATATCTTGTGTTTTAGAAACTAACCTTCTTTTTTTGTAGGATCGTTATCCATGTTTCCCTTCCTTGATACTCCATTTAGGGGAGTAATATTCAAGGGGGAGCATGAGAATTGTATTATTCCGCTTCGCAACTCTTTACTTCATGACTTGCTCTATGCTCGTCTATTGCGACAACTAACTTTTTTTTGTAGGTTCAAAATCCATGTTTTCTATCTTGGCACTCCTTTTAGGGGGAGTATTGTCCAAGGGGGAGCACTTGCATCATTTCGCTCCGCTTCTCTTCTTTTTGTTTCGACAAAAAGGGGGAGAATTTATATTAAACTTGTTCTCTTCTCTAACTCTTGCATATCACATCATCTTAGCAAAAAAAAGTTTCAATACAAACTTTATAAGACTTAACACTAAAACTAGTGGCTTACTTATAAATAAAGTTTACGTTTTGTCATCAACAAAAAGGGGGAGATTGTTAATACAAATATCGCCTAAAAACGTTATTTATATTTTACGATCTTTGCTAAGTTTTGTTAATGACAAAGTATGAACTTTTGCTTATAGTAAAAACATCACTTTAGTTTTAAGTCTTGTATAACTAGATTTTACATTTCTCTTTTAACATAACATTGTTTTTATTTCTTAAATAAGTAAGTGTCACATCACATCAACATGCATTTATGGTAAGTTTGTGTGTTTGACTTACCATAAGCTCTTACATATTTTTGGAAGCATTCTACTTTGATTCAATGTGTGTTTGACTAGAAATAAGTTGATGTGACATTGGTTGGTTTGGAAAGATTTATTGCAAAACCTACTGTCAGCATGGCGGAACCCTGGAGGTACACGGGCGGAACTCATCTGAGGGTTCCGCCGTATCCGCCAGACCTGCTGTTTGTTTTGCTATAAATACCAAGCCACTTGCTAATCTTTACCCATCACTTTAGGACATATATTTCACATATTCTCTCATCTAACTCAGTAACATTTGACTTGTGTGATTCTCTTATGTAGCAAAGGAGTTAACAAGTTCTTCCAAGACGTTACAAGTTTCAACTCAAAAGTTGCAAGACTTGTTAGCTTTGTTATGTATGAACTTTGGTAGTTTATACTTCATTTATATCTTGTGTAGAAGTGATAGGTTAGTATTTTAGGCCTTAAAATACATAGTGTGACGGGAGTTGTTGTACCCTTGTAAAAGAACTATCGGGAGTGGTTGTACCCTTGTAAAAGAACTCGACATCTAGCTTAGTGTCAGAAATAGTGGATAGGCGACGTTAGGTTGGTTCTACCTTGAACTAGGACCCGGTATCTAGCTTTGTACCAGATAAAGTGTAAGCAACGATTGTAAAGGTTTCTCCACCCGTGAAAGGAGCTTGTTGACTAGTGCTTGAAACTCTCGAGGTGGAAACTCGGGGCGTGGACATAGGGCAAGGAAAAAGAGTCCTTGTAGCCGAACCACGATAAACAATCGTGTTGTGGTTTGATCGTTTCTTTCTTTGTCTCTGCTTATTATATATTGTCTTTAGTTAGAATCGTTAATTACACGTAAAGCTTTTCAAAGATTAAACAAGTAATTTGAGTCTATATCTTTAATGAAACGTAAAGTTTTTAAAGGATAATCAAGTTAAAAAGCGGTAAACTATTCAACCCTACTTCTAGTTTTCCACTGCATACTCGTAACAAAAATTGAATGTATCTTAGTCATTTATACACAGAATATAAAAAGAATATCATTTAATAGAAGGGAGATTTACATACATGGTAGACCGAGATGCACAATGGTTTGAGGCAGATACGGCATTTGAGAAAATTTAGTTCAAGCATACATAAAACTTGTCCCCAAACAACTACAGTTGCATTGTCCACTGGTGGACGAACTACTTGAGGTGTTACTCGAGCCAATCGCGCTGGCCGACATCATAATCGCAACAATGAAGAAGCCAAAGTTTGAAGCCACCTGACAAAGATGTTGTTGTTTGAATCTCTATCGGCCATTGAATGAGATTGCAGATGCAAAGCAAAAATTGAGACATGGTTTTTATTCTTATTATACGGAGTATATAAGTTGAATGCTTATTTATTTCTTCATTGGCAAACGTGATTTGTTACCATTAATTTCCATAATACATTACTTAAATAAAGTGATAATCGTGATTAAAATAGGAAGGTGATTAAGGCAAAATGGAAGAATATTTCGGCTATGTTTGGTACACAAGATTGTGGAGAGATTATGCTTATTTTATCAAAAAATAAGCTACTTAAAAAATAATCTTTGTTTGACAGACATAACTTATAAGAGATTTAAAAAATATATATATTTCATAATCTCTTAAAACCAAATGTTACTTCATGTAGCTTATTAAAATAACCTCATTTTATAATCTCCAGCACCAGCACCAGCACCATCTCCAGCACCATCTCCAACACCATCTCCAGTTCCAGCAACAGTTGCTTTCGCCAAACATACCCTTCGTCAGCACCCTTGAAGCTTGATTACCCATTCAAAATGGGCCATTATCTTTCACCACTGTTTGTCTGGCTCCACCTCCGGGCTCTTCCTGTTTTCGCATCCAAGATTTTTTTTTTTTTTTTTTTTTTTTTTTTTTTTTTGAACATTGAAACTCAAAAGGTTAATAAACAGGAACCATGCGCAAAAGGAACCATATCAAATACCGCAAACATAAACAAATATTGCCTTGTCCTACTAACAAAGTTCACAACCAAATATAACAAACATGCAAATTGAAAAAACATTCACACCCGACAACCATGCATAAAATCCTATTGTTAAAAACGACCTATACTATCTTGAATCAGATCATCATTTCCACGTCAGAAACATTGCAGATCATCTTTTTAGATTAGACTTGGCAGTCTAGCTTACTAGGTGTGGTCATCATATGGTGATGTTTGGAGGTGCTTTGGTTGGTCCCTTTGCACTGGCCCATGTATTCAGAGTATGGTGATTACCCTAGTTCAAGCCCTTTTATCTGCTTTGTCTGGTTTATAGAGTTTAGTATCTTTCTGTTTATGTATTTATCCTAGTTCTTGTAACACCCCCAAAATCATCACGTCAGCGGAAGACTTAAAAATGTCAGCGGAAGACTTTTTGGGTGTTACTTCGAGGATCTTTGTCGCAATCATAGAAAACGACACAAAAGTGACGCTTTAAAGTTTAATTCATTCAAAATACCAAATATTCGAGACATTAAGATATTTCCTAGTTTAAACAACAAGTTCATTTGAAATGTGTCAAAACGTTTATTTAAGCCAATGACGGGTTACAAGCCTACTCCGTGCCTTCAAGTTCCTTCTTGTTTAGTTACCTGAGATAAACACATGCTAAAAGTGTCAACACAAAGGTTGGTGAGTTCATAGAGTTTATAGTTTCGAATATCGATTTCTAAAATCAGAGAGTTTATGATTCCATAATAGTTATAATAACAGTTAATTATCAAATTAAAGTGTAAGTAAGTCCATAATATTCATAGCTTAAATCATTGATTTATCAAAATCAAAAAATGAGTGATTTCCTTATTAATTCGAAAATAGTCCGTTGGTTTGCCCTTCACCGGGTCAACACCAAAATAGTAGTTTGTTTGACCTAACCGGGTCAACACCAAAATAGTAGTTCGTTTGCCAATTGTTAATAGTTTTTCCTGCTATATAGTGAGCACAATCTCATAGTTTAATAAAACAGTGGGCTACAACATTGTACACCCTTAACATCAGTCATTGTAGTGCTACATTATTACCGTTCTATTGCCCTAAGCTCATGACACTCAACGATTAACAGGCATTAAAATTATCCATAATAATGATGTAAAGCAGTGGCCCTCAAGATAGGTATTTACCAGTAACCTATGAAATCAAATAAAGTGCATTTGGTGGCTTTCCTCTAGCGACCAAATGGGGATTGTCAATCCCTAATAGATCTATCCACAATTATTTACGTTCACCCTGCAAGTGATTAAGGCGCATGATCGAGGGACTTTTGGTAATAGGAAACTTAGGCAATAGAGATCAAATATAGCATATCGTTGAAAAATCACTTGTAATCATGTCTATAGCAGGTATTTCCTTATGAGATATAAAAATGTGTAAACCAGTAAATTTTATATGTAATATAGTCCTGTATTTAATTAATGAATACTTGTAAAAGTAAAAACAGTAGTTAAGCATGTATCTCCCCCAAAAACGTTTATAAACCATTGTAAAACAAGTAAGAGTAGGGGCTATGACTCACCTTAGTAGTACAGTAGTAGTGGTAGTAACATAATCTCAACGATGCAAGGCAACGGCTTCACACACAACCTAAAAGATATGGTATGTTTTAGTTGATAGTCTAAATCTAGTTTTATCGCGCATATTAGTCATTCAGTTGTGATTAAAACTCGTGTTCGTTTAAAAGCTTCAAGTTCAAGAACAAAGTTATATATACATGTAACTTGTGAGTGTAATGATCGATGATCAATGTGCGATGGAAAATCATCAAGAATAAGTCGAAGTGTGTAGACGATGTGTTATGATGTTATTTTAAAAGAAAAGAATATTGTATCGTTATGTCGTTAAATATTAATTATATTTACGCGAATATTTATATCGTGTATATATATATATAAGTTGAATTTATTAAGTTTTTACGTCAAATGTATGTACATATATATATTCAACATTATTATAATTTATATAAAATGATATTATAGAAAATCCCCTTAAGTTTCACAAAAGTTACAATTTTAACCTTAACGATATAAACTTTACACCGTTAGTCCAAAGTTATATATATTTACATTTTAGGTTCAAAAGTATCGATATTTACATTTATTACTTCTAAGTTTTAATAATTACAGTTTATAACTCATAAATTCATATTTGACAGTTTCTACCCTAAGTTTTCAGAATTTACACTTTTAGTCCCTCGGTTAATAAAATTTTGCAAATTTAGTCCAAATTTTACCAAATTAAAAGTTTAACATTTTCATTTTCTAAATAAGCTCAGAACCTTCAGGTTAGCTTATTTCAATAGCTTATTTGCTTAAAATCCAATTTTTCCATTTAAATGGGCTTAGCGAGCCATTAAACTTGACCCGTTAACATTTTAAGATCCAAAGGGTTAGGGGGGACACTAAACCTACCTTAGTCCATCATTTTAAGTTACAAAAACATTTCAAAAGAGTTTGTGTGACCAGCTTATTGAATAAGCTTAAAAACTGCTTATTGGACTTATAAGGCCCAATCGATAATTATTAAGTTTATAGAAAACAGATTTTTGTTCAATCAAAATAGCTTTAGGAATCAGCCTATAAGAGCTTATGAGGTCGAGTTATTTATGTTTCCTGGTTGCTAGCTAGGTAGTTAATGAGGTCGAGCAATAAAAAGATATGGTCATGTGTCGAAATAATTATTTACGAGATCAAAGTAAATGACCAAAATCGTTTTCTGAACCAGTTTCAAGGCCAAAATATTTCTAAGTGTTTTTAACTCAAAATCGTATAGGTCTTGTGACTTATAAAACGTGTCGAAAACAATAAGTAAACGTTATTATTAAGTTCAAAACTTTGTGTAACCTATTTGTTAGTATATTAAATATATAGAAGGTCGAATAAAAAGTATATATCATGTTTTTATTTAACGAGATAATGGATCAAAAGTAAAGTGTCAAAAACAGAAATTATAATGAAATGGAAACATAAAATAGGTGTCGAGTAAACTTACTTCACTTCAAAAGGTGGTGTAACTTAAAATGTGGTTCGAATAAGTGCAAATGGAGGTTGTGGATCGACTTGTGGCCAAGTAAGGATGTAGGATGAGCAAAGACGATCCTTGAACTTGTTTCTTACCCCTCGAACTTCTTGCCAACTTTCTGTCCCGCTTCTAGTACGCCTCGACTTGTATGTTAGCTATTTAGTTCGTTTGTGTTTGTGTGATCAACTGAGGATACTAGGGGTCATTTATATAACCTATTTGAAGCTTTGTGATCATAAGAGATGGTGTGTGAGCTTGTGTGCGTTGCATGTTGCCTCCAAAAACAACCAATCGAGTTTTTACAAGGTAAGGAATGTGTAAGATCATTCCTGACACTCCTGACAGCTGACAAGATGTACATAGTTGGTTTGTATTGATTGGGAAGCTTGGGTGGTGGTAAGAATAGTTGTGACACGTTTTTACCAATCTTGTTCATATGGTTTAGGGGTTATACTTTGGCCAGATTCAAGTGACTAAACGAGTGAGACTTTGAACAAATTTTATCATTCCTGAATCCTTGCTAGTTTATGATTCGAGTGGTGCAAAGATATGTATGTGTTGTATGTCGAGATCAAGAGAAAAAGGGTGCGTTTGTGGCTTGGGTCGCGGCAGAAACAAGAAAAGAAAATGAAAATAAACTAAGGGTTCGTTTGGGCTTTAAAGCCTGGTGGGCTTGTGTTTATGTTCGGCCCGGCAGAAAACAAAGTGGAAAATAATTAAGGGTCCGTTTGGTGGTAATTGGGGTTTAAGTGGCCCATAAGGTGTTGTTTGTATTTCGTTTATAGTTTGGGAAATATGAGAGTGATTGTGTACGTATAATATGGAGAGGAAAGTTCACATATTTAGTATCCATGTGCCTTGCCTCGTTCTTTTCTTTCTTCTTGATGGATAGTAGCAAGAAAAAGAAATAATATGTTGCGTTTGAATGTGTTAGTGAATGATTTGCATGTAAGTTTATATACAAGATTGGAATTCAATGATGAAATGTGCAAGGATCCTGTATGACATTGAGTGTGTAAGTATCTCAAATATGTGGCTACTCTTGGATTATGGAGAGTTAGAGGTGGGAGGTAGAGTGTGTAAGTAAACTTGTAAGAATGTAACATGGTTTCTATAGGCTTCATTTGAGGGAGTAGCAATGTGAGGAAGGTGAAGGTGTAAGAAGGTAAATGTAGTAATACCCAAGTTGAGTCCAGGTCGTATTTTATAGATAATGGCCTAGTATTGCATTTTTGGTTTAAAATCTCGCGAGTCTAGACGTAAAACATTATTTCGGACAACTTTTGTGCTTTACACTTTTCCTGGTTCGGACCAGAACAGCCTTAAAATTGCGTTTTAAATTCGTTACAGAAAATTGGTGGTTTATTAGAATTTATATGAAGTGTCATTACTATTTTTGTTAATTTGAGATGAAACGTGTAAGGTGCCTTAACTTGATCAATATTCTAGTATAGTCATTATATTTAAAAGTTGATAACAATTGTCTTTCATGGTTCTTAGAAGCATGGAAACTAGAGTTGTGAAATAAAAGGGATACGTCGTGAGTAAAAGTTATAATCAACTGAGCTAAAGCAAACATGTACTTGTGACTTGTAAATATAATAGTTAGAGGTGTGCTTGGGATGTGGAGCTTGGTGAGCTTGTTCAAAGTATCGTGTCGAGGTCCAAAAATATTAGTGAGCAATCTCGGGAATTTTTGTAGGCTCTAGAAATATATAAATATTGTACGGTAAATATACGAAACGTATATTTATAAAATATAAACGTTTTAAATTCATTATTCGCGATATTAATAGACTATCAAGGTTCGTGTGTAAGCATTGTTCCTAGGTAAATGGTCAATCACAAATGTCGTAGTGGTTTACATAATATGTAATGCATAATAATAATTAAAAAAAAATTGTTCCTCGTAAAAAATGGTATTTAATTCACGTAATATCCTTTTATTCAATTAGTGATATTTACTAATCGTATGGGAAAAATACGGGATGTTACATTACCTACCTCTTACAGGGAATTCCGTCCCGGAATTCTAGTCTAAGATAGTTGACACGGGTGTCTAGGGAAAAGATGTGGGTACTTGGTGCGAATCTGGTCTTCGTGTTCCTTAGAAATCCTATATCTCAAATATAACTTTCTCACACCTCAGAGACCATTGTTCCCTTCATTGCATGATTCTTCCTAAATTAGACATAGGTGATCAGGCTATGTATAATTTACGAGTAATAATGCAATGCTTGGACCAATCGACTCGTATGATGTCCGGTCTAGTTGTTGGTTCGTATAGTTTATAAGTTAAACGGTTGATTTCCTAAATCAAAGTATGAGTGATTGCCCTAACTCAGTCAATACTAAAATAGTTCGTCGGTTTGGTGTTGAAATGGATTTTGGCCATGCCAAAAATGAAATGATAGCTAGAGTAGAAGGAGTGGATAATATGGAATTTAGGAAGAACTGGATAGTACAATAGATGAGGAAATATCACAGCGAGTCGCTTATTGAACAGAAAGTAGATGTAAGTCGTGAGAAAGACGAATACTTAAAGGTGACATCACTTAGTACCACAAAGTGCTTAAGGAAATTCGGACAGTTAAATTCTAAACTTCATCAGTCTGCTGCATTGTTGAGAATTGTTGTTGTTGTTGCGGTGATTGCTGGTGTTGCTATGATGGTTGTTGTCGTGGTGATGGGTGATTCTTTTATTATCGAGTTTCCTCTTGAGCTCATTGCATTTGACCTCTTGGTCCAATAGCCTCTGAACAAGTTCCATTGCTGCTTCCAGGGCTGGCGGGTTTGATGAGGTGACATCCCCTTCAATTCTCCTAGGGAGTCCTTCGACGTATTTCTCCAAGGTTTTCTCAAGGTCAGGTACCATCGATGGGCATAGTACTTTAAGTTCCTGAAATCTTCGGTTGTAAGTTCTCAGATCGATTCCCTTTACTACCAACACATAGAACTCATCCTCAAGCTTCCTCAATTCTGAACGAGGACAATACTTCTTTAATATCTTGGTCTTGAATTCAGTCCATGAGAGTTGATATGCTGTCGTTGCTCCTAGAGTCTGAACAATAGTATTCCACCAAGATAGGGCATCTTGCATTAGAGTTCCCGTTGCGAAGCTAACTTTGTTGTTTTCTGAGCATCTACCTCTTTGGAAGATCGTTTCACATCGCTCAAACCATTGGGCAAATTCGGATATCCCTTCGGTACCTTTGAAGTATGTGGGTTGGCATGCTATAAAGTCCTTATAGGTGTAGTAACGAGGTGTGGGTGTCGCGTTTCCAGTCATTTGTGCGCCAGTATCTCTTTGGCGGGCTTGTTCGGTTAAGACGGTATTGACACCATCAGCAATTGCTTGCTGTATCGCTGCTGGGGTCATAACTTCGGGGTTTGTTGGCGTAGTGGTTGTGGTTGTTCTTCTAATTCTAGCTATGTTGCTATCATCAACGGAAGAAAGACGTATGGTTTTAGAATTTCATAATGACCAAGTTAAGTTAGAATACTTCTTATACAACCAAGAATAGGTTATAATCAACAACTTAGTCAATGAGAAACTTAAGTTAAGATGTGTCACATCATGTTGGAAGGACAAACATAAATTGATGTCATTACAACATTTATTAATACTTGTTTGAATGTTTACAAAACATCATATGACAAGATTCCTTATTAATAGAACATTGGTTTGTTAAGCTGACAAGTCTCAGATTCATGGTTTTCCTAAGGTTTTGTCCATATGGTTTTGGAGTTCTTGAATGGCAGTGGTTATAGTTTCGATGGTTTGATCTCTTGCTCTTTCCCTAGCTAGGGATTCTTGTAAGGCTTGCCTAAGATACACATTCTCCATGTCAATCCTCTCAATTTCACGGTCCAGGGCTCCCATCATTATTTCTGTTGAAGTGTTGGCTCCACACAATGCTCCTATAAACTCCATTGATTCCCAAAACTGAGTATTCATCTGTTCCAATACAGCCTTTATAGCTAACTGGCCAATTACGAAGTTCCCAATCTTATCTTGTAAGAGTCTCGACGTGTTCACGAAGAAAGTCGTTGAGGGTGTCGGTAATAGTATTGATTCGATTCTCATGTTGGACAAGTCTATCTGCCAATAAGGGTATAGTGTGATGAAGGGGTGAATAAATAGTTATTCCTAATGCTCTAATCCTGAGTGGTTTTAATTGTTCTTTCTAGCTTAACGTATCTGCTACTACATTAGCTTTTCTTGGGTGATAACGTATCTCACAGTCATAATTGTTGAGTAGCTCTAACTAGTGGCGTTGTCTTGACTTGAGAAACAATTTCATTGAAGATTGTTATTCTATTGTGTTTGGAAAATAATTATTGTTCACATTCCGTGAAAATCTGTGGGGTAACTTACCCATTTAGACAAAAAGTTTGTCTGTAACAGATATTTAACAATGAGGGTTTCGGATAAAAGTGATGGACGTAGAGAAGGTTGCTGAACTTCAGCTTTTGTTCTGGTGGGAGGTCTAAAGTCTTTCAGTTTATTTATGTTCCTTGACAAGTTTTCAAAAGAAGTTTTCGATACTAAGAGGACTATTTGGGGTTTTTCTATGCAAATAACTCCTATGTGGATGTAAGGTTGAACCGCTGAAGGAACCTCTTTCCGTTCTTAAAGCAAGTATGCTTTTCAAGCTTTTCCTTTACTCTTACTATAGCAGGCACACGCAAAACTCTCTATTTGGCTTTTTACTAAAACCAATACGTCTAAACATAAGGCAGGTGCTTTCACGACTTACTAAACGGGGGATCAAAATCTTTGCGCAGAAGCGGAGGGCGAAGTGAATGTAGGGAACACAATATATTCAGGGAAGGAGGATGGACTCGACTTGTTCCTATTCATGGTATGGGTAAAACCAGCCCTAATGACTTTTAGTGAAGATATGCTTATATGGCACGAAATGCCGATCAAATTCGTCGAACAAAAGACATGCATTAAAAAAATGCCTATAGTAGGTGGTGATGGTGATAGCACAGGTGGTGTAAGTGGTGGTGGCACAACTAATTCCGGTGGTGGTATGACAAGAGCTGATAGTGATATAAGAAGAATTTGCTTCATACGGCTGAAGTTGTCGAATTTTCCTATTTTGGTGAATTGGATCAGGTGATGTTGAAAGGGAAGCCTATAAATCCGATGACAAGACAATAGGGTGGGAATATGAAGACATGGTATTTGTAATAATCCCGATTAGTAAATATAAGTCATTAGCATAATTATAACATGTTAACATATATAAGAAATCGTGTAAAAGTAACGTCTCTACCAGATATTGGAAACACGTAGGCACGGAGGGCATAAGGTGGTATTTTGTAAAAGTGGTCCATTTTAAAAGTGTAGTTATAGTCCAATGTTCAAAACACTTGGTTCTCTATAACTGTAGCTCTGATGTCAATCTGTAACACCCCCAAAATCATCACGTCAGCGGAAGACTTAAAAATGTCAGCGGAAGACTTTTTGGGTGTTACTTCGAGGATCTTTGTCGCAATCATAGAAAACGACACAAAAGTGACGCTTTAAAGTTTAATTCATTCAAAATACCAAATATTCGAGACATTAAGATATTTCCTAGTTTAAACAACAAGTTCATTTGAAATGTGTCAAAACGTTTATTTAAGCCCATGCCGGGTTACAAGCCTACTCCGTGCCTTCAAGTTCCTTCTTGTTTAGTTACCTGAGATAAACACATGCTAAAAGTGTCAACACAAAGGTTGGTGAGTTCATAGAGTTTATAGTTTCGAATATCGATTTCTAAAATCAGAGAGTTTATGATTCCATAATAGTTATAATAACAGTTAATTATCAAATTAAAGTGTGAGTAAGTCCATAATATTCATAGCTTAAATCATTGATTTATCAAAATCAAAAAATGAGTGATTTCCTTATTAATTCGAAAATAGTCCGTTGGTTTGCCCTTCGCCGGGTCAACACCAAAATAGTAGTTTGTTTGACCTAACCGGGTCAACACCAAAATAGTAGTTCGTTTGCCAATTGTTAATAGTTTTTCCTGCTATATAGTGAGCACAATCTCATAGTTTAATAAAATAGTGGGCTACAGCATTGTACGCCCTTAACATCAGTCATTGTAGTGCTACATTATTACCGTTCTATTGCCCTAAGCTCATGACACTCAACGATTAACAGGCATCAAAATTATCCATAATAATGATGTAAAACAGTGGCCCTCAAGATAGGTATTTACCAGTAACCTATGAAATCAAATAAAGTGCATTTGGTGGCTTTCCTCTAGCGAACAAATGGGGATTGTCAATCCCTAATAGATCTATCCACAATTATTTACGTTCACCCTGCAAGTGATTAAGGCGCATGATCGAGGGACTTTTGGTAATAGGAAACTTAGGCAATAGAGATCAAATATAGCATATCGTTGAAAAATCACTTGTAATCATGTCTATAGCAGGTATTTCCTTATGAGATATAAAAATGTGTAAACCAGTAAATTTTATATGTAATATAGTCCTGTATTTAATTAATGAATACTTGTAAAAGTAAAAACAGTAGTTAAGCATGTATCTCCCCCAAAAACGTTTATAAACCATTGTAAAACAAGTAAGAGTAGGGGCTATGACTCACCTTAGTAGTACAGTAGTAGTGGTAGTAACATAATCTCAACGATGCAAGGCAACGGCTTCACACATAACCTAAAAGATATGGTATGTTTTAGTTGATAGTCTAAATCTAGTTTTATCGCGAATATTAGTCATTCAGTTTTGATTAAAACTCGTGTTCGTTTAAATGCTTGAAGTTCAAGAACAAAGTTATATATACATATAACTTGTGAGTGTAATGATCGATGATCGATGTGCGATGGAAAATCATCAAGAATAAGTCGAAGTGTGTAGACGATGTGTTAGGATGTTATTTTAAAAGAAAAGAATATTGTATCGCTATGTCGTTAATTATTAATTATAGTTACGCGAATATTTATATCGTATATATATATATATATATATATATATATATATATATATATATATATATATATATATATATATATATATATATATATATATATATAAGTTGAATTTATTAAGTTTTTACGTCAAATGTATGTACATATATGTATTCAACATTATTATAATTTATATAAAATGATATTATAAAAAATCCCCTTAAGTTTCACAAAAGTTACAATTTTAACCTTAACGATATAAACTTTACACCGTTAGTCCAAAGTTATATATATTTACATTTTAGGTTCAAAAGTATCGATATTTACATTTATTACTTCTAAGTTTTAATAATTACAGTTTATAACTCATAAATTCAAATTTGACAGTTTCTACCCTAAGTTTTCAGAATTTACACTTTTAGTCCCTCGGTTAATAAAATTTTGCAAATTTAGTCCAAATTTTACCAAATTAAAAGTTTAACATTTTCATTTTCTAAATAAGCTCAGAACCTTCAGGTTAGCTTATTTCAATAGCTTATTTGCTTAAAATCCAATTTTTCCATTTAAATGGGCTTAGCGAGTTAATTTTGGCCCGTTAACATTTTAAGATCCAAAGGGTTAGGGGGGACACTAGACCTACCTTAGTCCATCATTTTATGTTACAAAAATATTTCAAAAGAGTTTGTGTGACCAGCTTATTGAATAAGCTTAAAAACTGCTTATTGGACTTATAAGGCCCAATCGATAATTATTAAGTTTATAGAAAACAGATTTTTGTTCAATCAAAATAGCTTTAGGAATCAGCCTATAAGAGCTTATGAGGTCGAGTTATTTATGTTTCCTGGTTGCTAGCTAGGTGGTTAATGAGGTCGAGCAATAAAAAGATATGGTCATGTGTCGAAATAATTATTTACGAGATCAAAGTAAATGACCAAAATCGTTTTCTGAACCAGTTTCAAGGCCAAAATATTTCTAAGAGTTTTTAACTCAAAATCGTCTAGGTCTTGTGACTTATAAAACGTGTCGAAAACAATAAGTAAACGTTATTATTAAGTTCAAAACTTTGTGTAACCTGTTTGTTAGTATATTAAATATATAGAAGGTCGAATAAAAAGTATATATCATGTTTTTATTTAACGAGATAATGGATCAAAAGTAAAGTGTCAAAAACAGAAATTATAATGAAATGGAAACATAAAATAGGTGTCGAGTTAACTTACTTCACTTCAAAAGGTGGTGTAACTTAAAATGTGGTTCGAATAAGTGCAAATGGAGTTTGTGGATCGACTTGTGGCCAAGTAAGGATGTAGGATGAGCAAAGACGATCCTTGAACTTGTTTCTAACCCCTCCAACTTCTTGCCAACTTTCTGTCCCGCTTCTAGTACGCCTCGACTTGCATTTTAGCTATTTAGTTCTTTTGTGTGTGTGTGATCAACTGAGGATACTAGGGGTCATTTATATAACCTATTTGAAGCTTTGTGATCATAAGAGATGGTGTGTGAGCTTGTGTGCGTTGCATGTTGCCTCCAAAAACAACCAATCGAGTTTTTACAAGGTAAGGAATGTGTAAGATCATTCCTGACACTCCTGACAGCTGACAAGATGTACATAGTTGGTTTGTATTGATTGGGAAGCTTGGGTGGTGGTAAGAATAGTTGTGACACGTTTTTACCAATCTTGTTCATATGGTTTAGCGGTCATACTTTGGGCAGATTCAAGTGACTAAACGAGTGAGACTTTGAACAAATTTTATCATTCCTGAATCCTTGCTAGTTTGTGATTCGAGTGGTGCAAAGATATGTATGTGTTGTGTGTCGAGATCAAGAGAAAAAGGGTGCGTTTGTGGCTTGGGTCGCGGCAGAAACAAGAAAAGAAAATGAAAATAAACTAAGGGTTCGTTTGGGCTTTAAAGCCTGGTGGGCTTGTGTTTGTGTTCGGCCCGGCAGAAAACAAAGAGGAAAATAATTAAGGGTCCGTTTGGTGGTAATTGGGGTTTAAGTGGCCCATAGGGTGTTGTTTGTATTTCGTTTATAGTTTGGGAAATATGAGAGTGATTGTGTACGTATAATATGGAGAGGAAAGTTCACATATTTAGTATCCATGTGCCTTGCCTCTTTCTTTTCTTTCTTCTCGATGGATAGTAGCAAGAAAAAGAAATAATATGTTGCGTTTGAATGTGTTAGTGAATGATTTGCATGTAAGTTTATATACAAGATTGGAATTCAATGATGAAATATGCAAGGATCCTGTATGACATTGAGTGTGTAAGTATCTCAAATATGTGGCTACTCTTGGATTAGGGAGAGTTAGAGGTGGGAGGTAGAGTGTGTAAGTAAACTTGTAAGAATGTAACATGGTTTCTATAGGCTTCATTTGAGGGAGTAGCAATGTGAGGAAGGTGAAGGTGTAAGAAGGTAAATGTAGTAATACCCAAGTTGAGTCCAGGTCGTATTTTATAGATAATGGCCTAGTATTGCATTTTTGGTTTAAAATCTCGCGAGTCTAGACGTAAAACATTATTTTGGACAACTTTCGTGCTTTACACTTTTCCTGGTTCGGACCAGAACAGCCTTAAAATTGCGTTTTAAATTCGTTACAGAAAATTGGTGGTTTATTAGAATTTATATGAAGTGTCATTACTATTTTTGTTAATTTGAGATGAAACGTGTAAGGTGCCTTAACTTGATCAATATTCTAGTATAGTCATTATATTTAAAAGTTGATAACAATTGTCTTTCATGGTTCTTAGAAGCATGGAAACTAGAGTTGTGAAATAAAAGGGATACGTCGTGAGTAAAAGTTATAATCAACTGAGCTAAAGCAAACATGTACTTGTGACTTGTAAATATAATAGTTAGAGGTGTGCTTAGGATGTGGAGCTTGGTGAGCTTGTTCAAAGTATCGTGTCGAGGTCCAAAAATATTAGTGTGCAATCTCGGGAATTTTTGTAGGCTCTGAAAATATATAAATATTGTACGGTAAATATACGAAACGTATATTTATAAAATATAAACGTTTTAAATTCATTATTCGCGATATTAATAGACTATCAAGGTTCGTGTGTAAGCATTGTTCCTAGGTAAATGGTCAATCACAAATGTCGTAGTGGTTTACATAATATGTAATGCATAATAATAATTAAAAAAAAAATGTTCCTCGTAAAAAATGGTATTTAATTCACGTAATATCCTTTTATTCAATTATTGATATTTACTAATCGTATGGGAAAATTACGAGATGTTACAGTTCTGGGGTTGATTATTTGTATTTGAGCTAGGGGTATTGTTCTATGCCATTTGTAGTTTGTGGTGTAAAGTGTGGAGCTAAGGATGTGTCTTAGTCTCTGTTTACACTTTATACCTTTCTTTCTTGCTTTGTATGCCTTTTTGGCTCTTCTTTCTTAATAAATTTACCTTTAAGAAAGAAAAAAAAAAACATTGCAGCCGTGCCGGATGGACATATCTCCAAGTCCAAATGCACAAAATAGCCCCTCACCTCGGAAAACTTAACCGCATAGTGCCAATCACGATCTGTCCTTACCCAAACATCCCCACCTAGTGGAAGGTTGTAGGTTAGTTTGTAACATCCACGAGACAGCCTAAGATCCGCTTCAATCATACTGAGAACATTTTCAAACGGTTTAGTGCCCTCCACAACATAAGACTTTTGTCTTTCCTTAATAACAATCATTATTAAATAATCACCCCCATGAATCCTTACTGTCCGTCAACCTCATTCCACACAAAGATGTTTAGGTCCACCAAGAATGTTTTAAAAGTCGACAAGTCTTCATTATACAAAGCTTCGGCTCGCTCAAGAGTCACTAATCCATTGTTTAGCAAAAGAATTGCTTGCCTTGTAAAGGGGAGTGGACGTGAAACTTGCTCCATCGAATTGAAATTTGTGGCTGGCACTGTTAAAAGGGAGATTGTTGATAAATGTAGTAAAGCTTTTTGGGCCTAGATACCATATACACTAAATCCACAAACCGGGCTTGTGCCTATTTATCCTCTAATACCCACGGTAATTCACCGCCTGATCTTCCTTGTCTATCTTATGATGACAAGAAATGTATCCGTGGATTGCAATTGTTGGCTATCTATCCATGGCTATCGCCTCTGCTGCTACTCTTCCACATATCTTCCATCAAATCAAGTGGTACCACATCGCTGCTTTTTACGTATTTGCTCCGTTGTTGGCCTTATGTAAGCTTACGGATGTGGACTCACGCACTGGACCTTAGCATCAACCTATGGAAAGTTGTTCATGGTTATATGCATCTGGACATGTGCTCTCTTCAAAATCCATTGAGTGATCACATGAACTGAATTCTTCATATATTGTCAATGTTGCCTTCATTATTCACATCATGACATGCTTGATCCTCATCAACACGACTTAAATGTTCAAGCCTCTTTTGAATTTATTGTAGTGCCTCCTCAATTCACCAACACGATGTTAACGCTTGTTTTTTATCAGTACCAGATAAGTTGGTGAAAAAACATATAACTGAATTCCTTTTGTTTCATGGATAATTCAGCAAATAGCTAAGTATGATAGTCAGGAGAAATGTTGGGAGGAACGGTTAACTTTATAAAACAAAACAAAAACTATATAGATTAGAGTTAGTAAAATCGGTGGGTTGACCGGCCACTAAATTTTGTCCACTTTGATAGCAATTAAAAATCCAATGATTATTATATGAAGACTATATCAAAGAGATAAAAAGATTTTGCTCATAAAGAAGTTTCGGAGGTTGTGTGCATCTCAGTACACTTTGGGCGGCTTTTGACCCGTTCGACATATTTGGACCTGTTTGACCAAATTGGAACCGTTTCAGTTTAATCTATGTTTACAACTTTTAAAAATTTGGCGTACTTTGGTAAAGCGTTGTTCCCGGTTATATAAATTATGTAAGCTTATGGACATTATTTTAGTAGTTGTATGTTAGGATCGAACTCGAGATCACGGGATTGCACACTTTACGTATGAAAAGTAAATGAATAATAATTATATATAAATGTTATATTAATTATTAGAACGTAAACACGTAATGATCGTTAACATTTAATGGAAAAGGCTAACGACCATTAGACGAATAAAAGGAAAGGGACTATAGATGAAAATTGGAATGTCAAGAAGGCTCTAGAACCGCTGTGGGTTGGTTAGGGTCGATTGTCTAAGGGTATCCCACATTGCTTGGTGAAGCTTTTGTTCCAAGTTTTCTATCCTATATAAAAACACAAGGATTCATTGTTTTCATATAACTTGAACACATAATCTTGTGTGTTTTCTCTTCTCTTCTCCTTGCAATTTTTCGACGCCCCATTAAAGTTTAAGGGAGTCGAAACTTTGTATTCTATAGTGTTTGTGCTCGCTTTGCTTGCATAAACGTTTACTTGAAGTAGTACGTGCGTACAAGATCGTGAATCAAACACATCATTGTTTGTTTCTTGGATTTGTTCACATAAACCCTAATTAAGGTTCTTGAGTTGAAGATTACATTTGATTCTTGTTCGGGCTAGAATCACAAAGGTACGTTTACTTTTATATTTGATTAATTAATTACATGTTATATGATCCTGTTATAACGCTTCCGCTATGCTCTCTTGATGTGTTTGGTTTATTTTATATGATGGTCATGATATTATAATTCTAACAGTGGCATCTAGAGCCGTTATAATGTGTAATTAATTATCGAAACGCATAAAAATTGAATTTTGATTCGTTTTATTACATGTTTTTTAGGGTTTTTCGATTCCTAACCCTAATTTTTTTTATTAGGTCGATTGACCTATTAGGGTTTTGTTTTTGAATTTTTAATATGATTAGAAACCTTAGGATCTCATGCGTTTTAGTAAACGATTTTGGTGCAATATGTTAATTGTTAAGCATAATCCATGAAAAGTGCATGTTTGCATGGATTTTATTTTGTGATAATTTAAAAGGTTTAAATTTGATATAAAATTAAATGTTAAGTTATATCAAAACATGTAAATTTATTAATAGATGTCGAATTGGGGAAGACTCCAATATTAAGTAATCAATTATGTGTTATGTGGTGTTTGTTTAGTTTTGGCTTACGCAATCGATTTATCGATGTATGTGGTTCTTTTTCCATTGAAGAAGAAAGCCTTAATTGAATAAATGCATTATACACCTAGACTTGATTATTAATAGGACTATTGAATAAAATTTTGCATGTGGGTAAATGCTTATACATATTTAATTGTTATGTTATGTATATGTTTATTTGGTTGTTTTATTTTTTATTATGTATTACTTGTTTTTTGTTTATTATTATGTGAGACATGTTTATAAACGAAAAAGGGTAATTTTTTAATAGAAAAATAATATGGACTAAATAAATGGCGAAATTGTTTTGGTTTTAAGAGTCAAAATTTCAAAGGTTTGTTGATTGATGTTTTTGTACGTAATGGTTAACTAGGCTCGACCGAAGTTTACACACTATAAGATGGGTATAAGGTTGGCTTCGCATTAAATTGTGGCCTTAGATAGACAACATTCTGTCTTAACGCTCGTTTGTGTGTAAATTAGACTTACCGAACAACCATTACATGTACACTGTCATCTTAAGGGTGAATTGACCACAATTCCACAATGATTATCCAAAACACTAAGCCTTAGGGCTTATACAAAAGTACGATATAGTGGACGATAATTGTTGGTAATTCTTTAATTGGAGAACCCGATAACTCAATCAAAACTTTGTTGTTTTACTCTTAGTGAATTGGTAATAAAATTGTTTTAAAAAACCAATGTTATGAATTTGTATGCATGCTTCTTCATGTATTATTTTGATCGCACGTCAAAATTAATACCCTTATAAAATTAAGTCAAATGCCATCTAATTAAGAACACTTGAAGTTGTAGTTTACATCATGTGAGAGCATGGCTAGATTGCAATGGAGAGGTAAATTTCATAATTTCATTGCTAGCAGATCAACTGATGTAATGGATTTATGAGTTTGCAGTTTTTAAGTTAGACGACTTAAATTGAGTAAGAAGTGAGATCTTGGACTCAAGGCATTAAGATGGGGATCAAACATGCTTACAATACAAAAGTTTTGTGATTGTAAATCCCATAAATCTAGGAATTGCAATATGATTTTGGCAATTATTGTTCGACAATTACCTTGTTGAATACTATCATTACTAACAGATCAACTGATGCAATGGTACTATGTCAATTAGGATCCTAGCTTTAAGAAAGTACTATGGTTTATATGAATATTCACCAATGGTTATTTTATTTTCTTAAAGATCTAATTATCGAAAATACTGAAATTGAATTTTGTACTTCGTTTTAATGTATTAATGCAACGTTCAAACCGTAAACACACTTTGGGCTTTGGTAAATTGATATCGTTCAGTTTTCAAACAAATGTTTGATTAAGAATAATTTACTTAAAAGACAAAAGAAGTCTCCTTTCTATGAAAGAAGAGTGAGATACAATTCTATTCCTTTTCATGAATGAGAAAGGATAATAGGAATATTAGATATGTCTAAATTCTAATATAACTCATAGCAAATTTTTTAATAGTTAAGAAAATTGCGAATATTTTCATAGGGATTTTATCATCCTCATTCGGTGATTAAATTTTTAGTAACAAATATGATATTTGGTTAACATAAAATTATGTATGACATTTTATGAGTTATTATAATTAGAAGCTAGACTAATTACCGCATAATGTTTAAAGACAAACTAGTTGTTTTGACTATTTTAAAGGTGCTACATACATTGTAGGATGGTAGACCTATTAAGGAAGAAATTGCATGCCCAATTTTTCAAGTTAATAGCATTTGGTGGATAGTCCATCATTTACGTAGTAGAATACACTCTTTAGTGCATAAGTAATTGTTACGTATGGACATTCAAAGGTGTAGGAAAGTTAAAAGCACACTATTTTCTTTCACTGGATATGAAACATTTACAATGTTGTCATATTTAGTGGGAGTATTGGGTACTTATTACTGAATAAGGAATTATTGTAATGATCTTTAATTCAGTGGGAGTTACAAGCTTTGACATCTTGGTAGCTAAAGATAATTACTTTCCAAGTGTAGACACTCATACTTTTATGGATAGTCTTGTACGTTTCCTTACTAGACATTGTTGTTCTACATCTACTTGTTATGCTAAAATCTATGACACAATCATATTGAACACATAAACAAATGCATGGCATGTTGTTTATCAACTATATAAGGTTGTTCCATGCACAAGTGGGAGAAATGTTATCTTTAATCTGTGCAAGAAACAACTCATAAAGATATGATTTAATGGGTTCTCTTGACTGCAAGGTAAGAGAACTACATTCTAATATGAATTATTACCGTTAATAATAGTTTAACTGTATTTAATATTCAAACCCGTGTACGTATAGATTAAACTTTTAAATAGGATAACATGAGTTTTTATTTATATTTAACGTACGTAGTAAAAAGATATTTTAATAGATGAAAGTTTGAAACTAATATTTATTTTAAAAGTATTTAACGTATATTAAAACTAATTCGTACATTTATAAATTTTTGTAAGTTTAATGGATGAAAGTCTCAAACCGATACTAATACTCATGTAATTGTAAACAAAGTTCATATTATAAAGTGTAGGGGGTATAAAGTATAAAGAGTTATTTGTTTATCATCTAAAGTTATATATTAAAAAATAAATAAATAAATAAATAACATGGTGATTTATAATTTTACACTTAACTCCATATAATATATTTAAAATTCAACCACTAATGTTTTATTAATTAACTCATCTTTTTTTAAGTTTTTATTTTCATAAATTTGACACCTATATTTTTATGTATTTTTTCCTCAATCAAATTCTCTATTAAATTTATTAAAGTATGACCAAAATCAATTCAATTTTGACTTTTTATTGGCCAATCATATTGCTCGATTTTATCTATGTGTCAAAATCGAGCATTTCTAGATTTCTTACCTTTTCGCTCTTGACACCATCAGGTACTATTTCCAGCTTGATTTTGGAGACTTTGCCGTTTTCTTCACTTTTCGCTCCAAAAACGTACAAATTTCTTCTCCAATGTACCTAAACTGACAAAAGGAACGATTTGTGGCAATATTTGATCAAATAATCACGATTTAGGGCTTAAATGACCCCCTAAAAGCGTAACACTTTTCGCCTCATCAATATCAGATAAATAGGGAAGGTTGAGCGTAGGATTATGAGCTTAGGGAAGACAAAATACATGCAATAGTCATGGGGGGAAAGGGTTGTTCTTTATGTGTAAGAGAAGCAATATCAAAAGTGGTTTTGTAAGTACCCAGGGGGTGGTTTTGGTGAAGAAAAGGGGAGGGAAATGCAAATTTTAAAAGTGCATAAGTGTTTAAATGTATTAGTAAATGTGGTCAATTGTGTTGGGTATATTGTGCATGCATGCATATAAAATGATACAATAATGAAGACTATGCTTAGACAATGAGTTTGAATGCATATGATCACTAAAAATAATTACGAGAATGTTAATGTGCTTTCTTAGAGTAGACTAAACCTTAGACAAGTATGGTAGTTTATGACGTAAAACGTCCAAAGATGGTTATTGTTATGCAAGGGATAACCTAACGGTTATGAGTAAAGTTTATTATTTACTTATTTAGAATTAAACTTTCTAGTTTATGAATAAATGTTAACCTGAAATTGTCGGTTGTCACAATATTTTTTGTAATAAATGAAGTGAGTTTACAAGATTTGAAAGTTTGGCTTGGAACAAATATTTAGTTTATTAAAAATGGCGTTTTGGACATCAGATGCTCAAAACCGCCAGAAAGAGAGTACTTGTCTGCCTGTTTTGGTCAGTTCAACATAAAAAATAAATGGCATTTCAATTTTTTAAGAAACAATAATACCACAAGACAAAAAGTTAAATATGTTTCTTTTAACTACAAAATCAATAACTGCAGTTTTACAATACATTCAAATTTTCATATAGTATGTCCAAAATTTTAATTTACACTACATTAAAAATACTTTTTGGAAGGTGAAAAAAGATTTAAGCTTATTTATAGTTGACTCTAGGTACAATTTTCGGCCAAGCATACACATGACCTATAGGTTTCTAATGTGTATTGTTTGAGAATGAACACATCTGTCTTTTCTAAGTAAGTGACATGAAAGTTTCAATGTATGATAAGTTTTTGAATTAGTATGAGAATCTAAGTATGGGTATTGTCTTTGAAAATCAAGCAACGACACCATTAACAAAAACAAAAAGGAGGTCCAGATTTGAGCAAGTGCGGGATAGGCAACCGCACAATGTCTCTATTTTTTAGGGGCCTCAAATTTCTAAAACTCCGGTTTAAGTATAAAATAATTTTGGATGATTTAGTTTTGTTAATAGATAATTTATATGAAAAGTAGAAGGTATTGTTAATATAAAAAATAAATAAATAAATAAAATAAAAAACCCTTAGCCAACGCTTTAATGGTGGAAATGAGATACTGTACGTTTTATAGGAGAAGACAACCATAATAATTGTGTGTGGGCCCCTTAAATTTTAGTTTGTTTTATATTCTATTAGAAGTTTCTCCTATGACCCTTTATATTTATAACTTGTCGTTTTAGCCCCTATCTTAATATAACAGCAAGAAAGTTCACACAATTTAACCTTTATATATATATATATATATATATATATCTTAACTACTTATAATGGAGATTTGGTCAACAAGTTAATAAGTGAAAAACTAAAATTAATGTATTCCCTATTTTGCCCTTGTCCTTATCCACCAACATATAAAAATATATCCATTTACCATCTCAAACCACAAATGAAACCCGAACCACAAATGAAACACACCTAGCAAAAACACACACATTGGCCTCTCTTTTTCTCAGTACCTCTCTCTCTCTCCATAACACAAACACAGCTCTTTATTATCTCTCTAGCACTAACACATTCAATCTGATACGACCACTTTACCAACATCTTTGTTGTTTCGCACCCGTAGCCATCAACACCACCAAAAACCAGATGCGCCTGCTTACTTTTCTGTTTGTATCCGTGTTTCGGAAACCATTCCCGAAGGTATTTTGGATGTGTACAGTTCTTTTTGTTTTACAGTAGTTTGTTGTGTTTAAAGGTGTTGATACTTGATTTTCGTTTTTTAATTTCAGATTTAGAAGCTATGGCCGTTGGTTTTCGATTATTTGAGAGCTTGGTTTGGTGAACCATGGTGTTTCCGAGTTTTGGTGGTCTCGGTTTTGTGTCATGGGATGATGTGTGTTTGTGTGGTAGGATATAACCGCGGTGAGACCAAGTCATCTCTTTGTGGTTTGTGTGGTCCCGGTGGTCTTTATGTGGTTAGATTTAACCGGATCCGTTGAGATTTAGCTATCTCTAAGTGGTTGTGTGGTCTTTGTGTTTGGTGGTTTTGGTTGTTTATCACAACCACTTCTCGGTGGTTTCGATTTCGGATTTTAGCCGGATCTTGGTCTATAATTATAACATTAAACCACTGCCTCGAAAGTGTTTTGTCAATTTATTTTCTTTTTGTGTTAGAACTAATAACATGTACTTTTTTTGGTTTAAAGATTGTTTCATGTTTTTTTGCGTAATCTTGCGGCCGATGATAGATTTATGGAACATCTTGCGTTTGTGCTTTCGTTGGATCCAAAGCCAATCACGGTTCCATTGAGGCTGATTATAAATGTTAATTTGATTTTTGTTTTGGTTATTTTCTTGATCATCTTTTTATTTAAATATTTTTGTTATTAGCTTTTTGTCATGTATTTTTAATTGGAGGAATTAAGTGGCTGCTATGATTATTTAGGAATTTACTATGATATACGTAATTAAGAGGCTTTTGTGGTTTATGCTATGTTTTTTAGGTATGTAAATTCCCAAGGTGGCCAACATGAAATCTGGGGAACTAGCAAATGAAGCTGGTGTGTTTGTTATTGCCTGAATTTGTTGCGGCAAAGACAATCTTTTGCTGATGTGTATTTGGCCGGAATCTACATCATCAAAATAAAAAAGTAGATAAAAAATTTGAAATCCTTCGTTAAGAAAATTGAGAACTTCAAAAGCATCTTTCACAGGGAACAACACCTATAAAAAAATTAAAGCTTTTAAAGATAGATAAGAAGTACAATAAATTTGACATGCATGACAACTTAAAGCACAATGTATCGGGACTGTAAAACACTTAGAAAAGTCTATATGGAGTAGTTTCCAAGACAAAGATACTTTATCTCAAAAGACACTTTTGTAGCTGTCTCGAAACAGGCGTGGTGTATTTATACACCGGATAATGACTTACATTTTTTTTTTGAATGGTTACTTTCTTCAAGGGAAAAAATAAAAGGACTTCTAGCAAAAGACTACGTATTTGTGTGACATCTATTAGTAGACAAAAATAAAAGGACTTACAGCAAAAGACAACAATAAAAAGACTTGCACTAAAAACTTACGTATGTATTACAGTAATAGACAACAATAGTGACAAGAAATTTCACGGCATCACATTTTGGCTGTAACCGTTGGGACTAGAAATTCAGGTGCCGTCGGTCTTTTTTTTTTTTTTTTTTTTTTTCTTAATTTTTTTTTAATTTTTTACATAAAATAAACATACACAATATTAACTAATAAATTTCATTAATTAAAAAAACACACATTTACATAAAAAAAAATGCATTACATTAAAAAAAATTACAAACTAATTAGCGCATATATAATTTTTTTTTGAAAATTGCTAAAAAATTCAAAACATTTCGAAATTTTTGAAAATTCAAACCATTTCGTAATTTTTAAAAAAATTGAAATATTGCAACTTAAAATTATATTACCGAACTTGAGGCGGAATCCCTCATCGGTAAAAGTGGGAGTAGAATTCACGATAGGCGGGTTTCAACGCATGCTGCATTTAGAATCTCCAAAGAGATTAGAAGCGCCTATGATAGCGTATGATTTTTCCCATCTGTAACTGACAGTTACAATCAAATATAGTCAAAAACTCTACAACATCGTCGTCATGCCACAAACTTTGCTATATAAAAAACACACACAAAATGACTCAATGGAATTAAGTCAAAGACTATAAACCACCATTTAACAAAACAACTATAATAAAAGTTACTTACAAATTTACTATATAAATCACAAACATACACCGCTGCCGCTAATCGCGGGTACTTTTAGAAAAAAACGTATACATGAAAAATATTTTATCGCCACAAAATTAGTCACCGGAATTTAATTCATGTAGCCCTTTTCCCATGGACTTTGTATGTCCACTATAGGATACTTACTGAGTTTGAAGTATATACAGGGGATGGGTTCACGGGATGTAATGGTCATATATGTTGCAAGTACACAATGCTCTCGCGGCAACGCGCGGGCGAACCACTCATTCAAACTATAAAAGTACTATGATTAAGCTATGATTAGACAATATATTACAACTTTTTTTTATTATTATTGTTTTAGTTTATTTTGATATTTTCATGTTCATGTTAAACATTACACGAAACACTTATCACAATATCACAACTATAAATGTTTTTATATGTTGTTTGATAGATGTTAAGAATTTTTCTTAGACTTTAGTTATCGTGTAGTACAACCGTTTGCAATTACATTATGATATGTTCACGTTCTATTTTGAACGCTACACAAAACACTCACCACAATATCACAAATCGTTAATTATCTGCTGCTAGGAACCGTTGCTATGCACGGGTATTCGTCTAGTATATATATATATATATATATATATATATATATATATATATATATATATATATATATATATATATATATAACAGGAGGCGTTACACGTAGATAAATCAACAAAACGCCACCTCATTGCCTAGTAATTGTAATTAGCAGCCATGTCATCACATCTTGGCCATTTAAGCAACTTTTATAATTAAATTCGATTTTTAATTCCATATCATCAAAATTAGATGCCACCTAAGCAATATTTTAATTAAAATTTGTTTTTTATATTTAGGCGGAAAATTCATTTTTAAAAAATAATAGAGACTAACGGGATTCGAACTTGAGTGTCTACAAACATTAAACAATGTCTCAACCACTAGAGCAACACAACATTTGCTTTATAGTTTGCAAATCAAAAAAGATAAAGCTATGCAATGTTAGTCCATTACTAAAGAAAAACAAGCGTATATTTTTCCATAAAACATCAAGAAAACTCCATTACGTTTTTAGGGTTTTGTGTTTTTGTGCCTGATATCGTATCAAGGATGATGCTAACCACAAACCTCCGTAATCATTGATTTTCTTTTAGGTACGTTTTTATGTAGTTATTATTCAATAAACCCTAATTTAAAATAAATATGGTTTTAATATTGCTACATGATACAATGGTGTGTGATGATGCCAAATCTATCATCCTTAATGTGGATGTCATTAAGTATACCACTGTTAAATGTTTGTGTTTTGATTTGTTCAGGTTCTATGGTGTTTTATTTTTTTTGACTATATATTGAGAATAGGATATCTTTGTGTTATACTACAGGTTATGAGGATCCCCGTTGCCCAGTTGAAAGATATAACATGGAAAATGTCTCAAACACACAGTTAAAGAGGATCCCCGTTGCCCAGTGGCAGGTCTAGATATTATCATATTAGATACACGCAAGGCATTCAAAAATGCCAATTGCTCAAATAATTTCAAGGTACTAACACACACTATGAAACTGCAAAGATTTTCTATAACATGCTGAAACATTACTATTTTTGGAATTGTATACTATGCTCGAGATGGTACAAGTTATTGACATCTCAAACAATAATTTTTCGGGTAATATTCCTGTATCAATCCAAAGCAGTAGAAACTTACAGATTCTAGATCTATCACAGAACAAACTCATGTGTATTATTCCTGAAGATTTTGGCAATATGTTGACGTTGGAACACCTTAACATTTCCTTCAATTAGCTCGAAGGACGTACCAGATACAGGTATTTTTAAAGAGACATGGATTAATAATAGTGGCAAACATTTAGCTATGAGTAATATTATTTAAGCTTATTATCTTTCTCATTGGATTGAAACATGTGGCCTATAGTGATGTGGTTACACGCATGAGTCGCCCGCTTACTTCAAGCTTGAAGTGGTTTGAAGTTATCGATGGAGTATTAGGACTTTAAAGATTGTATAATTTCAAGCTAAGAAATCCAATACACGATGACCATGCTTTGTTAATGACTCACAAGGACGTGTACCAGATACATGTGTTTTTAAAAGACAAGGATTAATAACATTGTCAAAAAATACCTGAAACTGGTGAAGGACTGATGTGAGTTAGCTATCACTTTTGGCATGAACCTAGCTTGCACTTTTTTAGGTTATGATAATTTATTGACGTCATTTGTAATGAATCCAGAAACACTGATTGATTGCCTTTCTAAAAAAAGCGACTATGTTTGCACAACGCTCATACAAAGACAAACCATTTGTATGATATGATGTAAAATCAGTGGGAATAAAAGCTTGCATGCATTTGCTTTTCTGTCCATTCCCATCTTCTCTGTTCTTCTGCACCGCACAACACATTGTCAATGATTGTTAGGTTGAGAGGCTTCTTCATCTAGCATGGCTCGATTGTAATGATTTTTTAATTGAAAAAATGGCTATCTCAATTATATTTTGGGCAACTTCCCTCTTTTCAATTTTTTTTAAAAAGATTCTTAGTATCATTATATAATAACTACAGGTGAAGAGTTATGGCAAGGTTCACAATCGAGGGCACTTGAGGGGTTTTTGTATTAGCACTTGCAGGCTATCCGCTTGGCAGCAACGGATAATTTTAATGAAGATGGTAACTATTATCCAAATTTATCCATTTATGTGTCTTCATTTTAAATTGTTCATCCATTTCAATAAACTCTTTAATCAACTTGGAGAGAGGTTCTAAATGGCAGCACACATAATAGGAAATGCGATATATATAGTTTTGGGTTTTGTCTATGGGAAATATACAGTTGCTACATGCGTTATCCTGATCTTCTGAAGTAATATCCGGCCTTCGAGTGTTACATGTTTGCAAGCTAATCATTACAATACCTCTACTTTTAAATGACAGATATAACAGTCGTATGCAGAAACATGAGAATAGAAAATGAAAGTTACCACAAGTTTCTGACAGCGGTTCATCAACGGATTAAACAAATATTCGTCTTAACCCCCTGCGAGTGTTCCTTAAGTTTTGTCTAGCCGGGTGGTCATAGGCATGATTTAATCTATTCTGATTACTAAATACAGCACAAAAGAACCTTGAGTTTGGTGCTTCACGACATGGTGGATGTCGCTACAGGTAACACCTTTAACCAACTTTTTTGTTATTTTTTTCAAATGACTGCTGCAAATAACTATCGTCATTGCTATGCGCAACAAACAGGTTATTCAATATACAAATAGCTGTGACAAGCTTATAGTAATCCAGCATGCCGTTTATTCAAAATAGATGGTAGGTCTCATAAGATATACATTGAACCAGTGACAAGCTGCACATACTCATGGCACAATATGCTATTATAGGGTGTGCGTGTGATAGTCCTGTCGGTCGGTGTTGCAATTAGCAAGACGCTCATTGACATGTGTATGATTGCTACAATGCTTGCCATTATGTGTATAGTAGGCGTTTGAAATGTTCGAATACCAGTAATGGGCCAACATCTGTCAGGTATGTCGCCGTGCATACAATTGCTACAGGGCTTGAAATTATGTGCATTAATAGTTCATATCTACAAGGCTGGTTGCATGCGTATCCAAATGTTTTATGAGTCAATTGTTGTAATAGAAACTGAAAGCGATCTATTCTCACAATGCAGGGGAAATACACTCGAGAAAGAATGGACATCGATGCCTTGGAAAAGTTATCATTTAGAAGCTCAGTACCTGAATCTGACATCAACAACTTTATTTTCTATGCAAGATTAAGGAAAAATATATATTACAGTGTAAAAGGCGTAAGGAGTTTATTAAGAAGAGAAGGAAAACGTTGAGGAGTTGGCCGTTGTCAGTGACAAGTATAAGGAAATGGAGAAGGAGTTTGAGGAAGCAGTTGAGGCTGAGTAATTTCAGACATCAGAATGGGTTAGTGATGGTCTTGCATCAACTGACAGGGATATGGAGAATCTTTTGGTTGTGCTGTGGGAGGTTGAAGTGGAATGTGACGCGCTTAAGGTTAAAATTCAGGAAGCGATGGAGATGCAAATTGATGCTAGAAGAGGAATATGTGGGTTTGCCAGAAAGCCTTGCGGTGGCGAGTTTGGTATCTTTTTTAATACGGTTTATTTGTTTACATGTTGATCTGGATTTGTTTGTTTACAGTAGGAAGTAGTTTTATTTTAGAAAAACTAGGATTTATAAAATGGATGTGTGTTTCTCTTTATGTTGTAAGCATATTGTCTTTTGAAGTTTTGTTGTGTAATTGTGGATTGCTATTAAAATAAATAAATAAATAAACCAGGAAGTAAACCCGAAAAATGTTTTTTTTTTTTTTTTGGTCAAATGTGACTGAAAGATCAGTATACTTCTACTACGCACCAGTAGGAGGAACTTGAATCTCAACTTTCACATTCGGTCAACCTGCATCACTAACACCAACAGCTTTCGGTACTACTTCTTTTACTGGATTCAGCCTAACTTCATCATCATTATATTCGATACCACCACCATTTGGCACTCCATCTTTAACAATATTTAATCAAACATCGTTATCAATATTGGATTATGGTCTGTTGCGATTTGGCTATTTCAACAACAATTTGGCCAGGTTTTCTTCATTCCAATGGGTTGCCTACATCAAGTTAGAAACAGACACGTCTAATGCTCCTTAACTCTGTTAAGTCCTTTTTTTTTCTTTTTAAATACTTTGGTGGTCATTCTATTATACATGCTTTCTTGATTTAGTGATTAATTATTGGCTTATGTTGTGCAGTCATGCATTAAAGTGGCTCTTGCCTTTGTTTTATCAGGTAACGTAGAAGACTGCAGCCACTTAACATAAGAGCTCCATTTACTTTCCAAAGCCAATTGATCATAATGATATGCTTGAAGGCAATTTAAGCATTGCAAGTTACATTTTTCAACTGAAGAAAATAGGGTTATAGGCACAGCAAGTGTTGTTAGCGATGAAGCAACTAAACTGGTCTTGAAATACAAGTAAACTTCTCTTTTAGATAGTTTCAATCAAATTTGTTTGTAGGACTCAAGTGAGTTAGACTGGAAATTGATATTAAAACTGAGTTTAATAAATCACAAAACACACTAAACCATATTATTTTCTGAGATTAGTGGCAATATGCCAATACAGGCATGTTGAGTAACTTATTTCAAAAATGGGTATACATTTTGGACGGGTCACAATAGGGACGGGTCTGACCTAGAAACACTTTCTTTACCTGATCTTTTGAACTTAACAAATCACTGATGTGTATAAATATGATTACAGTAACTACTTATTAATGGAATTTATTATCTAATTCAGTGTTTGCTTTAAATGTTCAAGTTATGCCGCTCCTTCACTTCAAGTCCAGGTCTTATGAGCTTATTTCTGTTGGTAATCCACTGAGTTGTACTTAATTATTTACCCTTAATTTTCAACCCATATTATCCATTTTAAATTTCAACGTATAATCTGTTATAAGGTATTAGCTAGGGGTTAAGCATGCTCTATTGTTTTAAAAAGTTTCAGCATGGTATTATATGCAATTAACCACTATATTACCTCAAACCCCGATGCAGGTGCAACAAGTGAGAGCGCATCAGATGCCGCATTTTATGTCAGTGACGCAACGGTAACAGATTCAAGCATGAGGAATTCCTCCTCTTCTTATCACTTAGTCGTCCTGTGATATTCCTATCAACTGGGAAATGGGTATAGCGGTCGGTCCAGTCTATATATCAGCTGTCATAGTATGTATTAGAACACCTTATACTTATCGTTTAAGGCTGTCTGGCTGGACCAAATTGCTTTATTCGTAAATATGCTTATATCTTTACATTAATAATAATTAATGAGTTGGGGTGTAAGATATAATTAAGGTGATGAACTATAATAAGAGACATAACTAGATAACCTAGGCAAACCAAGTGGAAGCACTATACTGTATATCATCTAAAGTTAGGATCAAGCCATTCACTCCATTTCTTATAAAGAGGTTGGTTGTAGTGGTTGCAAGGTAGTCAAAGGCTAAAACGACCTTAAACAGCCATGCCTTCAGTAAAGCGAGAAGCGGGAAACGAAAAAAAATGAGCTCTGACGTTTTGTAATTTGTTGGAAAGACAAAAGGTATTGTTACGGTCGTGTTTGATTGAGTACGGCCGTGTTTGGTTGAGCATATCCTTGCATAGAAGTTATTCTGAAGGCAACCAATAGTTTGATATGGTTGCCATTCTGCTAATTTACTATTGTCTTGGATAACATATGATGAACAGTCATATTTAAGAATAATGGGACATACTATTAGTATGGATTACGTAGTATATATACTTCTCGATATTTTGATCACTATACTTCAATCACGGATTTTGGTTTTACCTTTTTATTCTCCTTCCAATGTTGTACTGTATAACTTATGCATGTACCTATTATGATCTTATGATTTTAGTCAGGCCTTTTTTTTTTTTTTTTTTTTTTTTTTTTTTTTTTTTTTTTTAACATGGTGAATATAAATGGAGTACTATTCTATTTAACCTACTAGCAGGGTTCGAATTTTCCACTTATGTTAGTTAGACTTGGTTACTCACTTACATAGTCAGTTTGCTTATGTATATTTTTTTTTTGTGTCCAAATATTCTAAATACATGTTGCTATAAACTATACAAGTACGCATGTGGCTTGCACCATTTGTTTCGGTAAGGATCAAGGCTCTCTAGAGAGTATTACTACTTTAGTGTTATCACATTATATAGAACTATGTTCACTTAATGTTGTTTAACCACCTGATCCCTTAAGTTATACGTAGTATTTGTCTTATGGGTTTCTAACTTTGATCTATTAAACACATGCTGCTATAGGTATTGATCAATTGCTATGGACAAGAATAATGTTTTCATTTTGAAGCTTTTCTTTTGGGCATGGCTCCATGCTACATAGTATTCTTGTGGTTCATGGATGAGGACACAAATGCCAAGAAGTTCATACTCATTAGAGTTTCTGTAGATGACATGAACTTGGTATGGCAATGAGTTCCAAGTATTAGTCATTATAGTCATGTGAAAGTTTGAGAGATCTAGACCCACTTGTGATTCCATGCAAGTTAGCTCTAGATAATAAACAAGAACTCAGTAATCTTTCTCAGTCACGAGGCTAAAGGATTTGGCCATAGAAGTTTGGATACACGTGTGGCGATCGGGTTTGCACTTGATATAGCTCGTGGAATGAAGTGCTTGCATGCCCATGGGATCATTCACCGTGATCTAACACCTGGTAAGTCACATTACTCCTAATATAATTACATTGGCAAATCCAAAAATCTAAAGTAAGATCCTCAAGTTTTAGGAGACACATAAGCTTAAAGATACTTGAACTTTTCCAATTAAACTTCCAATTTCTCTCCAAAATATATCAGTCCTCACAACCTCTTGTGTTGCCAAACAATCTAAAATGTTACTTATCACGTCTGGTGGTATGCGGTTAATGTAATCTTCTGGTTCCATTATACTGCAGATACAAAGAAAAATAATCAGCATAGACAAATTTTGCAGTTACTTGTCTTATCCTAATGGGGCGATTGGCACTTACACGAAACTACAATCTATCCTCAAAACATATGGAACTCCCACGTCTGCTTTGGGTTAGTGAGAATGGTGGTGCTTACCAGAGTGGCCAGAATAATGTTTCTAATGCATTTGTGTTCAGTTTATGGTAAGAGACAACAAACTCAGAAAGTAAAACTATCAAAGATTACGATACAAGTATTAATGGTTAAGATAGAACTATATTTTTCACTAATGCAGGTACTTGGATCAACCGGGAATGTCAACTGTTTATGAGACGAAACGTATTGTAGACAAAATTTGATAGGTGGAAACTATGGCTTACTTAACACTACTACTTTTGAACTGAATCCAAATTACTAATGGTTTATAACTCAACTTTGACATCGATTTTGGAAGTCAAACAATATTAAAAGATCATTAGTCAAACAAGATTATGTTTGTTTCTTACCAGTGCGCTTCTTTGGCACCGATTAATGGGGAGTAAGGTCTATCCACAAGCTTTTTGGGCACCAAGAAGATACACACTTATTCACTTTGTGCTAAGAATTCAGTAAGTTTCCTACAAGACTTTACTCGACCACCATTTATAACCCTTACAGAACCTGGTTTTGACACATTGATTTGTGTATTACAGAATGGAATAACAGTGTTACTGATAAACCTAGACAATAGCACCAATATTAATGTCAAATTGTCGGTTAATAGTACAAGACCTACAAAGACGAGTGGAGCAAGAAAACAGATACGAGAAGCATATCATTTGACAACAAAAGATGGAAACTTAAACAGTAAAGTAATGGTGTTGAATGGAGAAGAATTAAGGGAAAATTCATTCGATGACACACCTTCGTTGGAGCCTTTGTATGTGCATCGATCTCTGTTTAGTTTCACGAGCACATTATTATAAACCTTAATTTTGATTTATCAATTATTTAACTTAATTTAATACTTTTTGCAATTTGAATTATATTAATTCCTTTACCGAAGGTGCATTAAAACCAACTAATATCACAACCTTGTGAGTTCATGCATTATGTGCATAGTTTCTTAACGCGGCTGCATTTAAGTGGTGGAAACATAGAGCCTGCACTTTTTGTTTTTTTGAAATGTTGTGGTGGAAACATAGAGCCTGCACGTTTCAGTTAAGCAGACAAATACATGAGACATTGAAACAGTTGGATCTCAATCAATTTGACAAAGTAGTTTTGTGGGGTAAGATTGAATATTTCCCAATCTTCTACGAGTTGTTTAAATAATTGTTACTACACACTATGATTGAAGACTAACAAAAAAATGTTTCAAAAGTATTTTTGGGCTGTTCATTTGCATCTGATGATCACAGGTATGGCTGGACATACTTTTTAGCTTTAATGAACCTTTCAAGATTCTATGCTTAACTGAAACGTGGGGCTACCATGAAACTTTCAAGAATCTATTATCAACTTTACGCATATTGAGTAACTGTTATGTTTTAGGCAATTGATCTTTGAAATAGCAAGCACAAACTGATAGGGGTCTTTAGAGCCAGTTTTAATTTTTTGATTCTGTGACTATATGATGAAAAGGGACGTTTGGTTTCAATTTTTATATATGGGTCTGTCATAGGGGTGTTTGGATTCACTTCAACAACTATAGATGTTTGGAAATAGGTTGTTGTATTGGACCTCTATTTAGAGGAAAGACATTTAGACATTTGTTGAGAAGACCGCTAGACTTGAAAAAAGGTATTTAAAAGTATTTTTTTCGTGAGTAAATTCTTCGAAACAACAAAACTATGAGTACCAGAATTTGTAAATCTTCCAATTCCATACTTTAATTTATAAAGTTTTATTTCCTCTTATCGAGTTACCATTCAGGAAATCTAAGGCAGGTTTAATAAGCAACCCCAAAATGCCCCTATATTTATATGTATAGCATGTTGAGGTTGAAATTCTAATGAAGTGACATAAGTAGTTATATGTGCTAACACAAATGTAACCATGTGTGTGCACCAAGATCACTGCATTCGAAGGATGACCACTTTGAACATAACAGATCAATGAACAACTAACAAGTAAAAGACAACCAACACATTGTGTTGCAAATTCGAGCTAACGTTAAAAAGAAAATATATTTTATGTTATTCATTGACCTAAGAGTCTTGACTCTAACAACAACTTTAACATAAAATTAAGTTTGTTTCCAACGGTCACAATAACGTAAAACAAAACCTCACATACAAACGTTTATATGTTCTTATCCTTTAACTAATACCTTCCAAAAAAAACAAAAAAAAACAAAAAAAACAAAAAAAACAAAAAAAAACAATTATTTTATTTCATATTAAAATTTCAACTAAATTTTATCTTCTAAAATAAATTAACTTTATTTACAAGTCAATTATTGATAATCAAAGATAATTTTGAAAAAAATTAAAAAATAAACGATAACTAATACCTTCCTATGATATTTATAAGTCATGCTTGCCTTCCTTAAATATTAATTTTCGTAAACAAATACTATCCAAAGAATAATTACAAGTCATGCCCGCCCATCGGGCGGGCTTCGAAAACTAGTGTATATATATATATATATATAAAACATATTTCCAGTTTAAAAACTAAGTTATTTTCAAAATGAATAAAAGGCATCCTACTTTATAAAAATAATGTAATACTTAAGAAGTAATATCTAGCAAGTTGTTATTTGATCGATACCAAAAAGCATGGCATAATGATATTATTCTTTGCTAATTATATAAAACCTTGACTTTTGTAATTAAATGGCATATTTTGAAATTACAGCACAGGTCCTCCAAATTTCACGGGACGTCCCTGACAGAAAGAGTTGTACTTGAAAGGGATTCTGGTTTAACCATATCAAAAAGTACTTGTAATATACTATTCTTGTAAGGGATAAGTCATGAGAGTTTAAGTCCTACACTAGAAAAAGTGTTACGGTATGTGTCAAAAATGATTTTCTTTCAAACTTTTCAATTTGATTTACAGTATTTTTTAAATATATTTTTGATGTCAAGATTCTTAATGTTAGTGTATATCTTTTAATTTTCAATATTTATCGATATCAATTAGTTATCAATTTTGTTTATAGAACTAAATTAAATAACCTTTACCATTTAATGCCATGAACCAAAAAATAGTTTTACTCCTCATTTGATTATCTTGATGTTTAATTGTCACTTAATTCAGCAACTACCATATTCATAATAAGTTTGAAAGAGATACATAAATGAGAATTTCATTAATTATTGCAGAAAAGGGAGTTTTTAATCTTGTTAGATGAATTAATATATATATATATATATATATATATATATATATATATATATATATATATATATATATATAACAGGAGGCGTTTGACCATTGACTGCCACATAATCACCCATAAAGTCCATGTCATCAGTTTTTCCTGCCATGTCATCAGTTTATATTTTTCTGATTTACATGTCATCATTTTTAATTTTTTTTTAAATCACACCTTATTGCCATGTAATTGTCATAGCCGCCATGTCATCCCATTGTGTCCATGTATTGCATTCAGAAAATTCGGATTTATTTTTTTTCCAAAAAATCGTGGAGTTAGATTCGAACCTGTATCTATTACGCCTAAATCAAGCACCTCAACCATGGAGCCAATCCATAAGTTGTGATCAAAAGGCCAAAACAAAATTTATATCTTATAGTAATATTTAATCTACAGCAAAGGTAAAATAAAGCCCAGTCCATTCATTATACGGAATTTTTTTTTTCCAAAACCCTAAAAAATCACTCATTCATCTCTTTATTGCACACACGTTTTTTTTTTCTTTTCTGATTTGATGTGCAAATTGGTTGTCTTCTTTGTTGGTAATATGTCCGTTGTTTATAATATTTGTCTACTGTTTGCTTTGCTTGCAGGTTATCTATTTAATCAAGCGATGATACATGGCATCATGAGGTATGTTTGTATTACTTTGTATCCGAATTCAAAATTAATGTATTGTGCCGACCCCTGGACGTATGCTCATTATAGATATAATGAGCTTCTGTAGGTTATGGTAACCCTTAACGATGGAAGACAATTCGAAGGTGATATCTTAGTTGGTGCGGATGGAATTTTGTCAGACATGGCATCATGAGGTATGTTTGTATTACTTTGTATCCGAATTCAAAATTAATGTTTTGTGCCGACCCTGGATGTATGCTCATTATAGATATAATGAGCTTATGTAGGTTATGGTAACCCTTAACGATGGAAGACAATTCGAAGGTGATATCTTAGTTGGTGCGGATGGAATTTGGTCCGAGGTAATCCAGATGCTTGATTGCATGATTACAAACCAGTTTCAGCAATTAACTGTCATTTTTTCCTGTGTTAAACAGGTCCGTCAAAAGTTATTTGGAGCACAAGAAGCAAGTTATTCAAGCTATACGTGTTATAGTGGACTAGGAGAATATACTCCCTCTTACATTAATTCTATTGGGCACATTTATTTACTCAAGATAGATATGCTAATTAACAGATTTTGGAAAAGAACAAAACTAACAGTTTTTTTAGGTGATTAACGCTGCAGGTATTGAAACTCTTTCCAAATCCAATAACTGTCACTACTGTTTAGTTTGCTCTCGGGAGTAACCCTCAGGTTATTGTCCTTGCACTTTGTATTAGTATGTTTTTTATTCGTGTCATGCCAGTTTTAAATATTATGTTATGTTCAATGTATATCTATTGCGTTTTTGGACAAGTTTATAATGTAGCTGAAACATAGTTGTTTGGACATAAGGTTTCTATGCTGATTTTTATAGCAGAAACAATGTTTAGACAAGTTTATGATGCAGCAGAAACATGGTTGCTTGGACAACAGATTATATGGGTGTTTGGACATGTGATTCTAAGAAATATGGGTGTTTTCAGTAAGTGAATGTAATATGATATTATTGTGTTTTGTATTTGTAACTTTTGTGTTTAATGTCTTTTATGCTGCTACTTATTTAACAAGAGATTTTTTGGACTTAAGCTATTATTTTTCTTTATTATATTTACTCTTGCTATGGTTGCAGCACATTGTCATGTTGGATCAAATAACTTCAACTTACTCGGCGGTTGAAGTCATACTATATTAGTATATTTACCCTGGTATGATATCTTATGTTCATCTCTTAAGGTTATAATACAGTTTCATGTTGGCTCTCTCTTAAGGTTATATATAGTTGAATTTACATGATTTTATAAGTGTCACCCACCTAAAAAAACAATAGCCTCAGCAATTAAAGTGCGGCATGAAAGAAAATCTTTACTTGCCCGATTGTAAATTTTGAAATTTCAATTGATTTTTAATCTTTAAACCAAATCAAACAGCAATCCATATTAAGATTTATTGGGTATTGGATCTTTCTTAGTTGATCACATCTCATGCAACCAATATGTTGATGGATGGGTTAAGGGGGTTTTCAGTTGAGAATGCTGTTAGGAAGAGATCTCTCTCTTCGAGGCAAAATAGTAGTCGGTCCATGTTAACCGGATACCACTATTCCACCAAAATATGGGGATAATGGAGTTCGAGTCAGAAGCCTAGCGTGGACATCAATGGCTAATTCATGTTATGCCTCTCTCTGAAGGACTTATGTTCAAGCCATACCCTGGACCTGGATACACGACCCCAAGTCCCGGTTCTCTACCTTGATAAGCGTCGTTGTTTGGTAATTCTTGATGTGGTTTTGTAATTTATTTGATACTTATAGCAAACATTTTTGATATTGAATTGATATATATATACAGAGTATTTCTATTGCATCTCATATGGTCAAGTATGTACATTAGGTGCAACCTTAGAGACATATGGTTTCTTCCTTTTTTTTAGAACAATAGTCAAGTATTTTACTTATGCTAAACTATGTTCACATATTTTTTTTATAACTCACACGTCATGCCCACCCGTACTAACATTTAGGTAGTTTGATAATGTGAATTTTTTGATTGTTTATATAGTTTTTTTTAAGAGAATTTAGTAACCAATTCTATTGAGGATGAATTAATATATCTTGATAAAATTATCGAAATTATAATTACAAATCATTTGGTTATGGAAGCCTTTTTTGGTCAATACATAGAAGTTTATATCTATGTAATTTAGATAATCATTGTCGCTGGATTCAAGTGATATGAAGTGAAGTCATAGTATATCACTGCTTTTGCTTTTTTAAATGGATTGTGTAGTAAAATACATTTAGAAACTGAACCTCCAAGAGTAGTAACATTGAACTCTTTTTTTATAGTAAAAATGAAGTTTGCCGCACTATTATGGTTATGTTGAGGGTTGCTCGAAGTGTGGTGTTAATTTAGAGCAGTTATAATTTCATATTCTTTTATTAATTGCTTCAAAGTAGCTTATGTCCACTTACAATAATTAGATTGTAGTTATTTAGATTATACTGTTTTAGATTATAATGTGCACACAAAGAACTTTAGGGAGCTTGCAATTATTTAGATTATACTGTATTGGGGATATGTCTTGAGAATTTATTTATCTTTGGCTAGCATGGATCATCATGTGTAAAAAAGGTACTATTATTTTCTTCTTGGTATATTCATTATTCATTTATATCTTTTATAACGATGAATATGTTAACATTACTTTTCCTTATAGCTCATGATCTGTGATTTCTATATTGATGCAAACATCTATTTTTGAAAACAAAAACTTATGCAAAGAGTTAATAGTTGTGATCTATATAACCAGGAAAACATATGATTCTTTAATGATTTAAAGACCACTAGCATTTTTAGGCGTTAAACAGGTCAAACAAGTAAACATTGCATTAGTTGACAGGTGGAATTGCATATACCCATTATAATACCTCATATGAATTATGGGCATTATTCATTTTGGAAAAAAAAATAATAACCGTTTAACTTGGAAAAAAAATGAATACCCCGTCACGGTGTGTTTTCAAATAACTATTAATATAAGAAATCGTAAAATATACCCGAGAATACTAACATTTCTTCAGTGGTTGGTGAAGGGTATATTTCTTTAGCATTCGGTGCCCGTCAAGAACAATTGTATATTTCTTTATAGATCGAAAATATATCCGTATTAATTTCCATCCGAAAGTATTCTTTATTCTTAATGAAATACAAACTTAAAAAAAATGTTTACATACTCTTATCCGTTAACTAATACCTTCCAAACTAAAATTAAAAAAAAAATAAAAAATAAAAAAACACATCCCTTAAAAATAAATTTTATTTCATATTAACAGTTCAATAATTATCACAAATCATGCCCTCCCGGTGAGCGGGTTCGTAAATAATATGTATTCTTAATCTAAAACTTTTTAAAATATATTTGATTTTTTAAAATATTACTAAAGAAACTAAAAAATATATAACAACATATTCACATAAATTATCTACAACAACTTTCTCATAATAATATGAGTTGTCTAATTATATAAATACTCGTTATGTTTTTCAACTAATCATAACAAATATTCATATATCTAACTAAACACATATAATTAACGATTAATAGTAACTTTCAAACACATTATTTACACACAAATACGTCATGCATGTTTCTTTAATAATACATAAATTATAACTGTAAAAGATCACTAACATACGTACATCACTAAATTAAAATGTAATTTACAAGTCATGCCCGCCCATCGGGCGGGCTTAGAAACTAGTATATATATATATATATATATATATATATATATATATATATATATATATATATATATATATATATATATATATATATATATATACGGGAGGGTTAATGTGAGATCAAACTTAAAGTTGTAAAAATAAGATCTATTCTAAACAACCACTAAAACTATTTTATAAATAACCATAATAGCAATATTACACAAAAAATAAAGTATTAATACAAATTAACATTTTAGCAACTAATAACCAACTGATACATGAGTTTGGATTAGTGATACACAACTATAAATTTACATGTCGAATCAAAGTGTATCACCTTAACCTGCTACATTACATGTCGAATCAAAGTGTATCACCTTAATTTCGTCAATTTAAAAAAGAAAACCATCAGAATTTTAACAATTTTAGTTGTACAAAATAAAAAAAAATTAATTTTACTTTAACGAGAGTGTCACTTGTCAAATTTTAGTTGGATCTTATTTTTACAACTTTAAGATTGATCTTATTTGATCTAGATTCTATATATATATATATATATATATATATATATATATATATATATATATATATATATATGGGAAAATGTTAGCTACAATTAATTGTAGCTAGTTGGCTACAATTCCTTTGAAAAAACTTTTAATAATGTACAGTTCAGTCCCTGCGGTTAGACCCTGACACATATTTTCCCCCTGTCCCCACCTTTTTTTTCAAAGGAAATGTAGCCAATTGGCTACATTGTGTTGTAGCTATGTTTTCCCCTATATATATATATATATATATATATATATATATATATATATATATATATATATATATATATATATATATATATATATATATATATACAACCGGGTGTATATATGGTTGCTTTTCAGTTTTTCAACCTATCTATGATTCTTTACATTTGAATATGATGCACACCTCTATAACTACGTATTTGTCGAGATCAGTTAGACATTTTGAGTAGGGCTGTAAACGAACTGAATGTTCAGTAAACATTTCATGAACTATTCGGTAAAAAGTTCCTTCATGTTCATTTATATTATTAAGTTTTGATATATACGGAAAAATCATCCAAATTTATTATTGTGGTGAAATTTTACCCCATTTAGTTATTTGGTTTTAAAAAAATCGAAAAGTTGAAGAAGAAAAAAAGAGAGAATGGTGATACGTGAGATAATCGGTTTGTCTAAACTTAACCGAATTTATATTTTATAAACTAATCGATTATTCGTTGGTACGTGTTATAAACCAACGATGTAAGTTATGTATTATTGGAGATATCACCACTATTTGTTGAACTATATTTATGATTCCAAGGGAGTTGGTCATTATGGGAACGCCAACTAAGGTTTATGAATGATGATCAAGACATCATTGAGCCTAATTCGTGTCTACCTATTAAAGCATGAGTTCCGTGTTAAAACGTGAGTTAGTCTATGATTTGTGTCTTTTTCATGGGAAGGTTGAGAAGTAATTAACCACACTTGTTAGGACTTAATCTATTTGTTTGTTTATTTTATTTTACACCAATTATTTTCCAAATGTCATCCTTACCCTTTACCAATTACTTCATTTGTTGTTAGCTCTCGAGCATCCGGATAAAGTAATTGCTTTGTGAGAATGTCAAGTGCATGAATATGGTAGTGACCATCCAAGTTTTGACTAATCGAATGACGGGCTAGCGATCTAAGGTTCTACCTTAGTAACCATCCGTTGTTTGAGGAATCTAAGGTTCCACCATACGAATATTGTGTTTGTGTAGGAGATGTTTGAACAAAGCTAGGTTTAACCCTTAAGCCTTATCATGATTAACCTAATATATCGCTTTAGACTTGTCACTCCTTTGCTTTAGTGGGGGAGATGTGTATCCTTCCCAAGCTTATGATAGAATATTCGTCACAACCAAGAAATTGAGCGAATTACTTAAATGTTACCACATAGGTTAGTTGAGTGATTTGAGTGATTTCATTTTCCTATTTCGTGAGTTGTTTGGTTGTGCAATTAAGATTAAATGAAAAAAATGCTTATTTATAAAAACATCCTAGACGAATGTTTAGGATACATTTTCCTAATTTTAATCTAAGGTTTACTTGAGGAAAAGTAAAGTTCAAGTGGGGGATATTTGATGACATCAAATAACAACATATTATTAGCATCATTTATCATATGTATATTTCTTGTTTTATATTATTTTATATGAGATTTGATACTTAATCGCTTACTTTTGTAAATCTCGGTTATAAACAAGCAATTGGTGAAAGTTAGCTATTTTGGACTTAAATTGGAGCAAAATGGATCAAGTTGGAAAAGTCTACTAAAATGAAGAAAGATACGCCATATCATTCTAGACGGATATGCTGTGTACCAAGACTTAGACGAATATGAAGACCATTGCCTGACTTTAAACCATACGCCGTATGGATTTCTCGCATATGTCGTATATGAAACTTTGGTCAATGATAAGATCTGACTTGCTTTGCCCATGATACGCCGCATGACATCAACAACATGTGCCATATCTACGTTGAAGACTTCACCAGATTTCCATGACAAGTAGACAAGATGCGCCGTATGAAGCTCAGTGATGCATCGTATCATATGGCGGTGTACGAATGTTCCAGAATATAATAATCTTGGGCCCCACACTAAGTTACCGAGATACGGCGTATCGCATTATTAGATACCGATGACATCAAATTTACCCATGATTTAAGTGGTAATTTCCCCCTAAAATGCTCATCTTTTCTATTTATATGAAGAATATATACTCTTATTTCTTCCTATTTTGGTTTCAGGGTAAAGATGAGTAAAAGAACGAACATACACGGAAATGGAAGGACTTTGGAGTAAATATGTGGAAATTACGGATTATGCACTCACTACGGCGTAGAGGTTCATCTACCTACGCCGTAGCAAGGCATTATGAAGGTTATGGCGTAGAGGTTCATCTACCTACGCCGTAAGAAGGAATTTATGAAGACTACGGCATAGCCCATCCACTGGCTACGACGTAGAAGTCCACTTGATCAAGCTATGACGTAGGCCCCAATTTGAGGCAGTGAAGAACTAACGAGGCCAAGGAAGAAGTTACGGCGTAGAAACCCTAGCAACTACGCCGTAGAAAGTATCTTATCATGACATTACGCCCGTAGCACTTGATCAAGCTACGGCGTAACACAAATTTACAAAGTTTACGGCGTAGCAATCCAATCAGCTACGCCGTAACAAAGTCGGGCCTATAAATACCAGCCCTAATTCCGAGTTTATTCATTCATTTTTCACCATACAGAAGTTGGGAGAAACTCAGGGAGCAGGAGGAACGAAGTGCTAGCCTCATAGAAGTCATTTCCAAGGGAGGATTCACACACCAATCATAAGTTTATTCATTCCCTTGTTTTGTATTCGATTCATGTTTACTTTTGTAATAATACAATCTTGTTTTATTGCAATTATGAATATGAGTGGCTAAACACCTCTTGGTGTTAGCCTAGTTATGAAATTGTTATTATTTTGATTTAGTTTTCTACACATCTATTTGTTGGTTTTATAGACAAAATAATAATAGTCGTATGTTAGGATCGAACTTGAGATCACGGGATTGCACACAATACGTATGAAGAGAAAATGTAATAATTATTTATAAGATGTTATAATTAATTATTAAACACAAAACAAATAAATAATAATTAGTATTATTGATTAATGACTAATTAATTATTAAACGAAGATTAGGAAAGTAAATACTAGACAAAACATGGAAACAAAAGAAGGTTCCGGAACACCCTCTTTGGGCTCCAAACCGATCGGCCAAGGGGTGCAATCCACCTCCTTTGTGCCTTGAGCTCCAAGTCTTGTGTAGTATATAAGCAAACCCAAGATGTAAGTTTTTCTCATAACTTGTACACACACATCTTGGTGTTTTCTTCTCTCTTTCTTTCTTGGTCGATTCATCAAATGAACACCCCTAAGGGTTTCGATTTTTCATAAGATCAAAAAGGTTTTGTGTTTCATTACTTGCAAATACTTTTCTTGAATTAGTACGTGTGTACAAGAACGTGAATCAAACACACTATTGTTTGATTCTTGGATTGAATTACAAAAAGGTAAGGGGTAATTCATATAATCCTTATAAACCCTAATTAGGGTTCTTGGTTCTGGAAGATTGCATTGATTCTTGTTCGGGCTAGAATCACAAAGGTACGTTTACGATTTAAATAATTGATTAATTAATTACATGTTATTCGATCTATTATAATTGCTTCCGCTCATGCTCACTTTGATGTACTTGGTTTATTTATATGAATGTCATGATGTAATAATTCCAACAGTGGCATCTAGAGCCGTTATAATGTGTAATTAATTATCGAAACGCATAAAAATTAGATCTTGATTCGTATAGTTACATGTTTTTAGGGTTTATGTGTTAGATCCCTAACCCTAATTTTTTTTTGGTCGATTTTGACCTAAAGGGTTTTTAGGGTTTATGGTTTTTAATTTTTTTTAATTTGATTAGAAACCCTAAGATGTCATGTAATTGTTATGCGTTTTAGTAAACGATCTTGGTGTAATATGTTAATTGTTAAGCTAAATCCATGAAAAGTGCATATTTGCATGGATTTTTATTTAAATTGTTTAAATTGTTTATATATATTAATGGTTAAGTTATATTAAAACATGTAAATTTTTATAGATGTCGAATTGGGGAAGACTCCAATATTAAGTAATCAATTATGTGTTATGTGGTATTTATTTAATTTTGGCTTACACAATCGATTCATCGATGTATGTGGCTCTTTTTCCAAGGAAAAGAAAGCCCTAATTGAATTAATACGTAATACACCTAGATTTGATTATTAATAGGATTTTTGAATAAGATTTGCATGTGACTACATGTTTTATACATATTTAATTGTTATGATTATGTATATGTGTTTATTTAGTTGTTTTATTTTTTATTGTATATTACTTGTTTTTGTTTATTTATTGTGTTAGACATGTTTATATAAACGAAAAGGGTAATTTTTTGAATAGAAAAATAATACGGACTAAATAATGGCGAAATTGTTTTGGTTTTTAAGAGTTTAAAATTTCAAAGGATTGGTTGATTGATGTTTTTGTACGTAATGGTTAAATAGGCTCGACCGAAGTTTACACACTACAAGATGGGTATAAGGATGGCAACGCATTAAATTGTGGCCTTAGATAGACAACATTCTGTCTTAACACTCGTTTGTGTGTAAATTAGACTTACCGAACAACCATTACATGTACATTGTCATCTTGAGGGTGAATAATCCACAATTCCACAATGATTATCCGAAACACTAAGCTTTCGGGCTTATGCAAAAGTACGATATAGTGGACGATAATTGATGGTTATTCTTTAATTGGTGAACCCGATACCTCAATCAAAACTTTGTTATTTTACTCTTAGCTAATTGGTAATAAAAATGTTTTGTAAAACCAATGTTATGAAGTTGTATGCATGCTTCTTCATACATTATTTTGATCACATCAAAATGTTAATACCCTTATAAAATTAAGTCGAATGCCATCTAATTAAGAAAACTTGAAGTTGTAATTTACGTCATGTGAGAACTTGGCGAGATTGCAATGGAGAGGTAAATTTCATAAATTCATTGCTAGCAGATCAACTGATGTGATGGATTTGTGAGTTTGCAGTTTTTAAGTTAGAAGACTTAAATTGAGTAGGAAGTGAGACTTGGACTCAAGGCATTAAGATGGGGACTAAACATGCTTACAATACAAATGTTTTGTGATTGTAAATCCCATAAATCTAGGAATTGGACAAATGTTATGCCAATTACTTGTACGACAAGTTACCTCATATTGTACTTTCATTACTAGCAGATCAACTGATGTGATGAAACTATGTTTATGGAGGATCCTAGTTTTCAAGATTATTCTATGGATTTTTTTTCCTTGGGTATTTTAATTTTCTTGAAAAAATTGTATTATCAAAAATACTAATGTTTTGAACTTTCTTTATATGTAGAAATGGCTCAAACTGATAACACCAACTTTCGTTCTGTGTTCAAAACTTATTTTGAACGAGAAAAATTGACTGGCTCGGAAAATTTCAATGATTGGTACCGTTCACTAAGGATTGTCCTGCGAGTGACTGGTCAACTTGAAATCTTGAAAACGCCTTGTCCTGCTGAACCTGAAGGCGAGGCAGCAACTGATGTTGTTAAGGCCAAATGGAATCTTGATTGCAAGGAACATATTGATGTGGCCGCAATGATGTTAGGGGCGATGTCCACACCTCTTCAAAGGCAGTTTGAGGAGTATTTGCCCATGAACATGATTGATGAACTCAAGAAACTCTATGAGAAACCATCAAATGTAGAGATTTACGATTTGATGGAGGCTCTACATGGTTGTAAGCAAGGGGATGGTGAACCTGTGAGTGCTCATGTGTTGAAGATGAAAAGTTTCATGGATCAACTACAAACACTTAAGAAACCCTATGACAATGATATGGCTATGAACTTAATCAATAGGTCCCTTAACAAGGATTTTAATGGTTTTGTGAGGAACTTCAATATGCATTGCGTGGGGAAGACAGTAAGTGAATTACACGCACTGCTCATTGATTATGAGAAAGGGTTGACACCAAAGGCTCCTACGCCCCAAGTTCTTGCTATACAAGGGGGTAGAATTAACAAGCCAAATGCGAACAAGAAGAAGGGTAAAGGAAAGAAGAAGGCTGATAAGAATAAGCAGGTTATGGCTTATCAACCACCTCAACCTAAAAAGAACCCTCCTGTCAAGAATAATCCAGAGAAGGATCAAGGATGCCATTACTGCAAGGTGATGGGCCATTGGAAGAGGAATTGTCCTCTTTATCTCGATGACTTGCGAAACAATAAGGTTAAGAAGACTGGGCACATGGGCGCCAGCACTTCAGGTAACTTATTTGCCATTGAATTATTTAATTTATCTCGAATAATAAATTCCTGGGTATATGATACTGGATGTGGTATTAATATTTGCAATACACTGCAGGGGTTTAGAGAGGAAAGGAGACTAGCTTATGGGGAGCAATTTCTGCATGTGGGAAATGGAGCACAAGAAGCAGTTGAAGCCATAGGAATGTTTGATTTAGTTTTACCTTCGGGTTTAGTACTTTGTTTAAACAATTGTCATTATGCACCTTCTATAATTAGAGGTGTTGTTTCCTTTTCATGTTTGTTGGATCTTGGTCTTACTCATACTATTGATGGCAATAAAATTTCTGTTTCTTTAAATGGTGTATTTTATTTTAATGTTGTTGCTGTGAATGGTGTGTTTGAAATTGATATGAATAATTGTGTGACTTCCAACAATAATAATAATTCGATGTACAGCATAAGTAAGAGAATGAAGTATGACTTGAATTCGTCTTACCTTTGGCACTGTAGACTTGCCCATATAGGCAAGACTCGCATGCAAAAGCTGCAACGTGAAGGGCTTTTGAATAATATCAATGATGAGTCATTTGATAAATGTGAATCTTGTATTTCTGGGAAGATGACGAAGAAACCTTTCCATAATAATATGGAAAGAGCTTCAGATCTACTTGGTTTAATACACACGGAAGTATGTGGACCACTTAGACATGTGTCAAGGAGAGGTGTTGTCTACTTCTTAACTTTTACGGATGATTTCAGCCGTTATGGTTATGTTTATTTACTTAAACATAAAGATGAGGTGTTTGAAACATTTAAAGTTTTCAAAGCAGAAGTAGAATTGCAATTGGGAAAGAAGATTAAAGCTCTTCGTTCTGATCGAGGTGGTGAATACCTTAGTCAAGATTTTAAAGATTTCTTAACTGAGAATGGAATTGTCCAGAATCTCACATCTCCATATACTCCACAACAAAATGGTGTATCTGAGAGAAGGAATCGTACATTGTTGGACATGGTTCGATCAATGTATAATCTTACTGATCTTCCTTTGTCTTTTTGGGATTATGCTCTTGAATCAGCTGTTCGTATTTTGAATATGGTTCCCACCAAGAAGGTTAATAAGACACCATATGAGGTATGGACTGGAAAAGCTCCGAACTTGTCTTATTTAAAGGTCTGGGGTTGTGAGGCGTATGTTAAACGTGACCCACAAGATAAACTCCAACAAAGATCTGTAAAATGCATTTTCGTAGGATACCCTAAGGAAACTATGGGTTACTACTTTTACTACCCACCTGAGAACAAAGTGTTTGTTGCAAGATATGGTGATTTTCTTGAAAGTGTATTTGTGGTTCAAGAAATCAGTGGGAGAGTATATGATCTAGAAGATGATCTAAATAATGCATTACCTTCAGAAAACACTAGCACACTTCCTATAGAACCGGAAAGTCTGGATCCTCCACCGGAAGTTGAAGTAATTCCCATTCGCAGATCTTCAAGATCTATGAAAGCTCCTGACCGTCTATGTCTTAATGTAGAGGTCGATGAGCATACACTAGGGGATCTTAATGAACCTACTAGTTATAGAGCTGCCATTAATAGCCCTCAAAAAGCTAAATGGAAAGCTGCTATGGATGGGGAAATACAATCCATGCATGATAATGAAGTCTGGGAAGAAGTTGACTTACCTCCTGGTGCCAAGGTAGTTGGGAGTAAGTGGCTTTACAAAATCAAGACTGACATGGATGGATATGCACACATTTATAAGGCTCGTCTAGTTGCTAAAGGTTTTACTCAAACTTTTGGAATAGATTACGAGGAGACGTTTTCTCCTGTAGCAGACATAAGAGCTATAAGAATTCTCATAGCTATAGCAGCATACTATGACTATGAGATTTGGCAAATGGATGTGAAAACCGCTTTCTTAAATGGTCATCTAGATGAAGACATCTATATGGCACAACCAGAAGGGTTTGAAAATCCAGAATTTCCAAATCGTGTTTGCAAGCTTAAGAGATCCATTTATGGATTAAAGCAAGCATCACGACAATGGAACAAGAGATTTGATGCTGAAATTAAAAAGTTTGGATTCACTCAAAATCTTGATGAGCCATGTGTGTATCACAAAGCTAGTGGGAGTGATAATGTAACTTTCCTAATTCTATATGTTGATGACATATTGATCATGGGAAAAGACATTCCAAGTTTGCAAGAAATTAAGGCATATCTTGGAAAGTGCTTTTCTATGAAAGATTTAGGAGAAGCTGCATACATTCTAGGAATCAAAATCTATAGAGATAGATCAAGGCGGTTAATTGGATTAAGTCAAAGTGCTTACATTGACAAAATATTGAAAAGATTCAATATGCAAAATTCCAAGAAAGGATATTTGCCGATGGAAGTAAAACATGGCTTATGTAATGAGTTTTGTGCTTCAACACCTGCTGAGGTGGCTCGCATGAGTAAAGTTCGTTATGCTTCGGCAGTAGGATCTATTATGTATGCGGTTAAGTGCACAAGGCCAGATGTGGCGTTTGCTCAAAATATTACCAGTCAATTTCAACATAATTCAGGTGAAAAACATTGGATTGCTGTTAAGCATATTCTTAAGTATTTGAGGAATACAAAAGATATGTTTTTGGTATATGGTGGAGATCCAGCTGCAGAACTTTGTGTTACAGGTTTTTGCGATGCATCCTTTCAAAGTAATAAAGATGATTCGTAGTCTCAGACGGGTTATGTCTTTGTTATCAATGGAGGAGCTGTAGACTGGAGGAGCAAGAAGCAGAGTACGATTGCGATGTCTGCAACAGAAGCTGAATACATTGCTGCTATGGAGGCTGTTTGGATTAGGAAATTCATTTCTGGGCTTGGTGTTATGCCTTCAATTGAATTACCTATTAATATGTATTGTGACAATTCTGCTGCAATCATATTTGCCAATGAACCTGGAGTCATGAGAGGCACCAGACATTTTCTACGGAAGTATCACTTTGTTCGTGAAAAGGTTGACGAAGGTGAAATAAATCTGTTGAAGGTTCACACAGATGATAACTTAGCTGATCCGTTCACTAAGGCTTTGGCGAAAGAGAAGCTTAATGAATTAGCCAATGGAATTGGACTTAAATTAGCTAGTAGTTTCATGCATAACTGTGATTAGTATTTGGATAAAGGATATTGTAAACAATTATTATTTTAATGAAATAAAGTATGTTGGTATGTTTATTTCTATTGTTAATTATTGTTGTCCTATTTTTGCATGTTTAAATCCATGAATAAAGGTTATTCTAAATTGTCCGTTGTCAGTTAATAATATGGGAATATTATTAAATTAAGACAAATCTGAAGTTGGTATAATATACTTAAAGTATATTGATGCGTAGACATGTCATTTCAGACGATATTCGATGATACTGAATATAGGACTTATCCCAACTATATGATGTTACTTTATGGATCTTGTCATTAAGTAAATCATAAGAAGTTATCCTTAGACTTGAGATACAAGATAACGGTCATGAATGTAGTACATTTTTGTGGAACAACTTAACGCTATACGTAACTGGTAGTCATAAGGGTTGTTTTCGGAAGTGTTACAAAGTTTGTGTGTTTTGCTTGTAATCAATAAAGAATTTGTTCCTTCAAATTAAATTTTTGGAGTTTAACGTTGGGCCCCTCGTACGGTTGTCAAGGTGTTTGCGTGGCCACGCCCAAGGTCTTTCTTGAAAGGTTCAAAAGATTTGGTAATCTTGTCAATTTCTAAAAACGAGAAACAGAATGGTTAATTAAGGAATGACCTAGATCCATATCCTTATTTAACACGGTATTAGAAACAAAGGGATAATAATAATGAGAAATCATTAAAAGGTTTTCCAGGAGCCTTACTCAAGTTGTACTAGAGGCATCGGCGTGTTGCAAGACGCTAACCGATGTGATCACACTATTATGATATGTCTAAGTGGGAGCTGTTGGTTTTATAGACAAAATAATAATAGTCGTGTGTTAGGATCGAACTTGAGATCACGGGATTGCACACAATACGTATGAAGAGAAAATGTAATAATTATTTATAAGATGTTATAATTAATTATTAAACACAAAACAAATAAATAATAATTAGTATTATTGATTAATGACTAATTAATTATTAAACGAAGATTAGGAAAGTAAATACTAGACAAAACATGGAAACAAAAGAAGGTTCTGGAACACCCTCTTTGGGCTCCAAACCGATCGGCCAAGGGGTGCAACCCACCTCCTTTGTGCCTTGAGCTACAAGTCTTGTGTAGTATATAAGCAAACCCAAGATGTAGGTTTTTCTCATAACTTGTACACACACATCTTGGTGTTTTCTTCTCTCTTTCTTTCTTGGTCGATTCATCAAACGAACACCCCTAAGGGTTTCGATTTTTCATAAGATCAAAAAGGTTTTGTGTTTCATTACTTGCAAATACTTTTCTTGAATTAGTACGTGTGTACAAGAACGTAAATCAAACACACTATTGTTTGATTCTTGGATTGAATTACAAAAAGGTAAGGGGTAATTCATATAATCCTTATAAACCCTAATTAGGGTTCTTGGTTCCGGAAGATTGCATTGATTCTTGTTCGGGCTAGAATCACAAAGGTACGTTTACGATTTAAATAATTGATTAATTAATTACATGTTATTCGATCTATTATAATTGCTTCCGCTCATGCTCACTTTGATGTACTTGGTTTATTTATATGAATGTCATGATGTAATAATTCCAACACTATTATCTATTGTTTGAATACTTTCATGGCGAGTCTTTGGACACTCTAGTTCCCGTAGTGTTTAGCGTTGGTTGTTCCCTAGAGACTTGTGGAATTAACCCTAGGAAGCAAGTTGTTAGGGATGTGACTTGGTGATAGCAATATCACCATACACGTGCGAATTAACCCTAGGACCACCTACCAATGCTATTCGCTTAACGGAGTTAGAGGGGTGTAAGATCTGACCATGCCGCTTCCGTTAGACTTGTCCATGTTAGTAGAGGCACTTAATGACTCTTACATCTTCGTACCGATGAACCCAAGGCTTTACAATAGTTTTGGATAGGACAAGGTGTAAGATAGACATAGGTGATTTAACCCTCTGATCCGAAATGAATTAAATCCCCAGACGATATGATAGGATGCACTTATAGGAAACTAATCAGAATAATAACAAGAGTAATAATTAGGTTAGCACTATTTCTCTCTTATTGATTTTCTTCTATTTTATTTACTCGTCTTGTTATTTACTTTTATTAGTTTAATTGATCTTTCAACTCAAAAACCCCTTTTAAACGTGACATAAAACTTAGATAATTTCCATACACTTAACTCTTTGGACGACCTCGGCTTTACCAACTAACTATCCCACACACGACCGGATACACTGCCCGTTAGTGCATTAGGTAGACCTTAGGTAAACGAGACTATTTTAAGTATTAAAACCTGGTCAGTAAAACTTGCATCAAGTTTTTGGTGCCGCAGCCGGGGAGCTATTAGGATTTTATTTAATTTTTAATTTTTGTTTTATTTTCTTTTCAGTACTCAAGTTTGTTTTCAAGTTTCAGGTGCCATGGAAGAAATTGACGTTGATAACCTTACACTTAAAGAATATTTGGCTCTTACACGAGAAGGGCAAGGGCCTGGCTTGGTTAGGCCAGCTATTGGGGATGACGTTCAGTTCGAAATCAAGAACCAATTCATAAGGGAACTGCGGAAAGACCCATTTTCAGGAAACAATACGGAAGATGCTCACGAGCACATTGACAATTTTCTTTACATTGTCAGTTTGTTCAACATTCCGGGAGTATCTCATGATGCGATAATGCTCAGAGTATTCCCGATGACATTGACCGGAGCAGCTAAGAGATGGATCGATAGGGTACCAGCAGGGACGGTGAACACTTGGGCTCTCTTGAAGAAATATTCCATCCAAAGGTATTGCCCTCCTTCAAGTACGGCAAAACAGCTTGAAGACATTCACAACTTCAAGCAAGACGGGGATGAAACATTGTACCAGGCTTGGGATAGGTACAATGATCTTTTGTACAAGTGCCCTACTCATGATCTCAACAAGCAACAAATGGTCAACATTTTCTTTAAAGGGATCAACATCTCAACCCGCCAAATGCTAGACTCTCAGGGACCAATCCCTGGAATGACCCCTGTTCAAGCCTTAAAGGCTATTGAAGATATGGTGAACCACTCTCAAAAGTGGCACGAAGGTGGAAATAGTAGGAGCATTGCTGGAAACTCGGATGGAATTACCCTAATCACCAACAAACTCGAAAGCTTGGGGCGTGACATGAAGAAGCTAAAGGAAAATATCCACGCTATTCAAGTTGGTTGCGAGGTTGTCTAAAAATTGCCCTATGAACGAGGGCGATGGAAAATAGAAGAAGTTAAATATGGGGAAGGTAGACCATTCCAAGGTAACGGGTATCGTACAGGGCCATTTGGATATAATCAGCAACCTTATGGGGAAAAAAGATCAAGCCTCGAGGATACTATTAATAAGTACCTTGAAGAATCAAGAAAAAAGCAGGAAGGGCAAGATCAATGGTGATACGTGGGAATAGCACCAGGCTTTACCTCTCGAGGGATCTCGAGAATCTTATAAACACCACCAGGCAGTGTACCTGATCGTTGTAGCATAGTATAGTGACAAGTACCGGGGGATTGATCGTTCAACTCAGGAATAGTGTCGCTAGGATTAGAAAGTCTCTTAAACTAAGTCTAGAGGTGAGGGATGATTCTTTTTGTATTTTTATATTTTATAAAAGCAATAAAATCTCGGGTTTTGGAAGAGTGGGCGGAATTAGTTTCTAGCCAACTAACCTAATTAACTAAAGATGTAATCAAAATAAAATAATAAAAATGAAATGAAACTAATTAAACTAATTTGGTGTAAACAATGATAGGGAAAGTTGTGTTTACTTAGGTTTCATTACTCCCTAGATATCTTTTACAGGTTGATAGCTTGTTACAATTGCATGGATGACGGGTCATATTCCTTAATACTAGTCGTAGGGCCGTGTACAATATTCCCTAACTCTATAGGATCCTACTTCACTCCTATGTCGAGCCGTTAGAAGCTCCTAACATGGGATCATTAGAATTCTCCTACGCATTAAATATAACCAAAAATCATAGTACACCTCTGATCATGTTTCTTAAGACATTCAAGCATGTTACCAATGGAAGTATGCCAGTTTTCTTAAGGGATAAATCGAATACAATCTTCCGTAACAACTATAAACAAACAATCAACCCATAATTAACATCTAGGTTTCACTACATCTAAGCAAACACAAAAGAGATCTAGCCGAGCATGTTATATTTAAGAAAAGTGTAAGATATATTCAAGCAACACATAGACATATTGATTGAATTGAAAGAGTACTTATCTCAAATAGAACATGAAAGTTTCAAAGGGTTGAAACCCTTGAAAAAGCTGGAAATTTCGACCTAGGGTTTTTCCCTCAAAGTTGCACACTAATGAATGAAATTTGGAAAACTATATATAGATAATACAGGGTGACGGCGTCATGTGTAAACATGTGACGCCGTCAACTTGTCGCCTATAATGAAATCAGATAGCCTAGATCCACTTTTGACGCCGTCATGTGTAAATTTCTTCTGGGCCGTCACTAATACTTGGGCTATGACGGCCTTGGGTGACGTCGTCATCTCCAATGCACAAAACTTTATGGATCGTCACATGTATAGTCCACATCCACCTCTTGTATTACTCTTGACGCCGTCATTAAGGAACATGTGACGCCGTCAGGTACTGTTCCCAGCAAGGAAAATTAAGACTTTGCCATTTTCTTCACTTTTATGCTCCAAAAACGTCCAAAATGCTTCCTTTTCCAGATTTCACTCCAAAAGTACCTAAAATGACAAAAGGAACGATTTAGGGCAATATTTGATCAAATAATCTTGACTTCGGGCTTAAATGACCCCATAAAAATGTTTCATTTTTCACCTCGTCAAATACCCTTAAACTTGAGATTTGCTTGTCCTCAAGCAAATGCGCTTTTATTCTGATCAAAATACAAGTTAGGGGTCATTTAACACTAATATAAAAGTAATTACAACAAATAATTGTTCCACTAAAGACCAAAGACAAGCACGGAGGTCATACACAAGCACCTCACAAATAGTGTTTAGATACTCACATCTCTCGGGTGTAATAAAGTATATATCACAATATGGAAATGGAAAACATCTCTCACTACCTGTCATAGCAAAATAGATTACCATAGGCTTGGGAAAGGATCAAACCTCCACCACTTGGCGTAAGCACCTAGGATAAACTATCAAAGAGGTCTTTCAAAGGGTTATAACGTTAGGTGTAGGGATATGGAATACACGGTTTTGTTGGATAAAGGCAATATTTACTGGTGGCGAGTTAATCATCTTGGTTAATTACATGTACAATATGGCGTTGCTAAGCCAAGACTAGACTCGACTTAAGCTAATGAATCAAAAATAACAAAAACTTAAAACAAACATAAAATGAAACGGGATGGTAGTCCGTATGTTTTTTTCTCTTTTCTTTTTTCTATTTTTTTTTTCTTTTTCTTGATTTTTTCGTTTTTTTTTTTTTTTTTTTTTTTTTTTTTTTTTTTGCATACATTCTTACCCTACCATCCAAAATAATACATCATAGGGAATGTACATTCCCCTTACACTTGAATTTTTACATACTTTACAATGAACTAATCTAATGACTCGAATCAAGATAATCAAAACACTTGGAGTACTCTTAAGATTAATGCACATATGAGGGTAATATATGATGTTCTTCCCCATTACTCCATAAAACAAGTACTTTACCCATGAGTCCCAATCGTCCCAAAACAATATGTACAAGATATGACTCGACTTAGCAACCATGTAATCAATTAGATAATTAACTAAGGGTTTAAACATGTAACAATAATGCACTAAAGATGAGTGCATACACGGAAGACTAAGGCAATTTGGTTGCACATTTGCGTGGGCTGTAACAAATTCTTCCTTTAAGTAAGATGCTTAAAGTTAGAAACGAAAAGATAGGCTCGGAGGGGTGTACTAGGAGTTTCGTGTACTAAAAATGAGTACAAAGCTAAGGTGTGGGAAAAATTAGTTGACTTTACTAGCCAAGTAATATGACTTAAATGGTCAAGTAATTATGATACGGGTTTAACATAAGGGTGATCCTAATGCCTCTTATCATGTAGTAAATCCTACTACACGAATGTAGTCTCACTAGCGGTCTCGGGATGCATCACTAACGCAAGTTCTAGAATCTAAATGCTACCGGTACACTCATAAGCACTAATAGTAAATGCTTTTCCTATCAAATCTAAAGGCGAACCTCACATATTTGGGTGGAAAATTTTTCTGAATAGTACGGTTTTGTGCTAGTCATACGACTCCTATCCATGAGACGCTTGCTAAGGCTAAAGTTTCACTCCTAAATGTTGTAAAAAATTTTAAATTTGGCGCTAAAATTACACTAACAAGTATTTCTCTTAGTTTTATTACACATCTACCATCAAACAAACAAACTCAAGTGCAATTGTATCCTATAAGGTATCATCATTTACCCTCCCCTTACACTTAAGATGAACAATGTCCCCAATGTTCAATTAAAGAATGTAAAAGTGGAATAGGTAAAAGAATGAAAACAAACACTCCCCTGATTCGTTTAGTGTGGATAGTGTGTTAACAAGGTTAGATCTTCCTCCAAGAAAATGAACATTCAAAGCTTCCATCCAGAAAATAAAATCATCTTCTTGTCACATATAACCTGTTAAACCTGAGAAAACAAACAAGGCAACCTCGCGTAAAATTGACGGCAATCTATATATACTAACAAATCCTAGAAAGCAATTAAGATATAATGCTTGTGGAATGAATGTTTGCAGATTTCCTGAAGTTTATAAAACTAAAGAATTAACAAAAACTTTAAGACTCCGTTAGAAAAACAAAACTCACAAAATTTCCAGAATTGTACACATGACGCCGTCAAGAGTTAACTCCTGACGCCGTCAGAAGTGACCTGCAGAAATCTTTACGTTATGTTTTTGGAAAATTTCTGGAAAAACTTATGTCCTACTTCCTGGAAAATCCTGCAAAACATCATTATGACTCGATACAAACATTTAACTCTAACCAGTACTAATACACATGTTCATTTAGTATTGTGGCGAATCAAGATCAATTTCGTTCTTAGAAACAAATTTGGGGTTTCCCCTTACACTTAGCTTTTGCAAAATACCTTTATATGATGTTAAGACGAAGTTAAACAACAAAATAAAGCATTTTCACAATTTTAGTTTGAAACATGATCTACCAACAATAAAAATAAAGCATGCATACGGAAGCAAATAACAATCAAACAATTAAAAATCACACAAAACATGGGTTGCCTGCCAAGAAGCGCTTTTCTTTATTTACGAGTCTTGTAGCTAGACTCAAGGTCATGGGCTATCCTATATGTGTGAGCTCCTCATTGAGGACATCTTTGGGATCAAACTTGGGTTTCAACTTCCTATCGGTTTTCTTGGTACGGTATGACCTTTCAAACTTTTCTCCATCCGGATCATTTAAAATCATCTTCATAAGCCATGATCCGTCACCTTCCTTAGGTGGCTTGTCCCACTTCCATTTACACTTATCCCCTACTCTTTTCAACTTGTTCATCTCTATGTTAATAGGCATTACGCATAAGAACTCAATCATTTTCCTAAAGACTAGGGGATCCTCAAAAGGGTCTAGTTCCTCATCTCTAGCTATGAGTTGTTCCACCGAATGTGTTTTATCGATGAAATCTTTTTCTAGATAGAATGGGCGTTGAGGTCCTATAAAGTTTCTTTCTATACAAGGTCCATATCTAGATGGTCTCCTATTCATCTCTACCCAATGTGGTGTCGATTCGTCCTCACAATCATAGCTATGCTTCCTAACATCATAAACCAACCAAGTATCACCCTCTCCTACCGCTATCTTAGACTCCTTACAATCTATCATGGCACTAGCGGTTGCTAAAAATCCTCTTCCTACTAACAATGGGCATGTAGTATCACTAACCATATCTAGGACGTGAAAATCCGCTAAAATAGTTAACTTTCCTACGTGAACAACTACATCCTTGATCATTACAACCGGATTGGCAATACTCCCATCCGCTAGACCAATTAGTACTTCCGTCTCCTCTAACTTTCCTAGCTTAAGAGTGGTGAAAAGGGATAAGGGAATCAAGTTGAGGCTTGATCCTAAGTCGGCTAGTGTGTCGAAAGCTTTTGATTTTCCTATCTTACAAGGCAAAACAAATATACCCGGATCATCAAGCTTCTTAGGCAACTTGTTTTGAATGAAGGCGGTCCCATTTTTACCCAATTTAAATTTCTCATATTTTTCTAGTAGGGCACTATAATAGGGAGCACGGGCTAAGATATCAATGACGGGGCATTCAAGGTGGAGCTCCTTGAATTCATCGTGAAGGTCTTGTGTAGGAGGTGTTTCAACTATGTTATTGACCGGTTTGATATTAGATGTTTTATTCAATTGGTCCTTTTGAAGAATTTGGGTTTGCTTGAAACACATGTTCATTGCTTTGACCGAATAGTATTGTGGACAAGAAGTAGGTGACAAAACCGATGATATGGCATTAAAGTTTAGTTTCGGGTTCTTGACCATGTCGCTTGGGAGTGCTCCCATTTCTCGGTCATTGAGAACTTTCAACAATGTGTCGATTTTGGTGGTCATCTCGCTTTGCTTTTGTTTGAAATCGGCTTCAAACTTAGATATGCGAGCTTCTTGAGATGCCATAAACTTGGACATCAACCCTTCAAGATTGTTGGTACTACCATAGTTGTTGGAAGGTTGTTGTTGAAAGTACGGTTAGAGGGTGGACCGTTTGGTTGGTAACAATTAGGTGGATTGGAAGAATTGTTTTGGTTTTGTTTCCACCTAAGATTCGGGTGATTTTTCCAATAAGGGTTATAGGAATCACCGTAAGGGTTTAGCTCGGGTTTGAAAGTGTACCACTTGTCTCCCGCTTCGTCGGTACGCGAGGATGCGTAATCCGCAAAAGCTTGTCCAGGGAGTTCCACGCAATCATGAGTGTCATAGGGACCACTACATAATTCGCATGAAGAAGTGATTTTGTTCACTTGGCTTGAAGGCTTGGGAGCTTCGTAGGATTTCATGAGAAACTTGACTTGGTCCTCAAGTTCCATGATCCTACGATCGGGAGTGCTAGAATTGTTCCAAGGCAAAGATATTGCCTTGACCGTTCTGTTCAAATCACGGGGATCATTCAAACTTTCGTTGTCATAGAGAGCAAGATCTTCTATGAGTTCCCATGATTCTTCTGCACTTAGATCACGTAGCTTGTCACCGGCCGATTGGTCAATGGTTCACCTTGTGGAGAGATCGATATGGTCATAGAAGATTTGGACTTGGAGCCAAAGATGTATGCCATGATGAGGGACTTTTTTGAGTAAGTCCTTGAAACGAGTCCATGCTTCATATAGAGTTTCACCTTGACGTTGTTGGAACATCAAGATATCATTTCTAAGCTTGGTAGTTCTCCCCGGTGGGAAAAATTGAGCAAGGAAACGAGTGGTGAGATCATCCCATGAGGTGATGGATCCCGCGGGCAAACGTTCAAGCCATTGACTAGCTTGATCACATAGAGAGAATTGGAATAGGCATAATCGGGTCGACTCTCTAGTTGTAACATTAAGGTCTATAAAATCTACAATTTTAAGGAAATCCTTGAGATGTTGATTAGGATCTTCGGAACGAAGTCCATGGAACCGCACATCCGCTTTGCACCAACCAGATGGTGTCAGATCGCAAGGGGGACACATTGGCTCGTTGAGTGAGCTCAATAGTGTTTCGATAGCCTTGGTGGCTAGGACGAGAATACTCTCCTAAGGTTCATGGCCTTAGAGGTTGGTTAGCTAGTGGTGGGTTTTGTGGGTGGTTTTGTTGTGGTTGGTTGATGGGTTCAAAGATGTTACCACCTTCCATGATGTCAGATGGTAAAGGTTACAAACAAAGACACGAAGAAATAAGATAGACTAAAGAAAACCTAAAAATAAAAATAAAATCTCACTAGAAAGGAATCTAGCAAGTAGACCTAATAAAAAGAAATCCTAACCTAGACAATAACTATTCCCCGACAGCGGCGCCAAAAACTTGATACTTGGGAATCGAACCAGGCTTTAACTCTTGAGGGATCTCGAGAAACTTACAACCCCCACCAGGCAGTGTACTTGATCATTGTAGTATAGTATAGTGACAAGTACCGGGGGATTGATCGTTCAACTCAGGAATAGTGTCGCTAGGATTAGAAAGTCTCTTGAACTAAGTCTATAGGTGAGGGAGGATTCTTTTTGTATTTTTATATTTTATAAAAGCAATAAAATCTTGGGTTTTGGAAGAGTGGGCGGAATTAGTTGCTAGCCAACTAACCCAATTAACTAAAGATGCAATCAAAATAAAATAATAAAAATGAAATGAAACTAATTAAACTAATTTGGTGTAAACAATGATAGGGAAAGTTGTGTTTACTTAGGTTTCATTACTCCCTAGATATCTTTTACAGGTTGATAGCTTGTTACAATTGCATGGATGATGGGTCATATTCCTTAATACTAGTCGTAGGGCCGTGTACAATATTCCCTGACTCTATAGGATCCTACTTCACTCCTATGTCGAGCCGTTAGAAGCTCCTAACATGGGATCATTAGAATTCTCCTACGCATTAAATACAACTAAAAATCATAGTACACCTCTGATCATGTTTCTTAATACGTTCAAGCATGTTACCAATGGAAGTCTGTCAGTTTTCTTAAGCCTAACATCGAATACAATCATCCGTAACAACTATAAACAAACAATCAACCCATAATTAACATCTAGGTTTCACTATATCTAAGCAAACACAAAAGAGATCTAGTCGAGCATGTTAAATTGAAGACAAGTGTAAGATATATTCAAGCAACACATAGACATATTGATTGAATTGAAAGAGTACTTATCTTATATAGAACATGAAAGTTTCAAAGGGTTGAAACCCTTGAAAAAGCTAGAAAATTCGACCTAGGGTTTTTCCCTCAAAGTTGCACACTAATGAATGAAATTTGGAAAACTATATATAGATAATACAAGGTGACGGCGTCATGTGTAAACATGTGATGCCGTCAACTCGCCGCCTGTAATGAAATCGGATTGCCTAGATCCACTTTTGACGCCGTCATGTGTAAATTTCTTATCGACCGTCACTAATACTTGGACCATGACGGCCTTGGGTGACGCCGTCACCTCCAATGCACAAAACTTTCTGGGTCATCACGTGTATAGTCCACATCCACCTCTTGTATTACTCTTGACGCCGTCATTAAGGAACATGTGACGCCGTCAGGTACTGTTCCCAGCAAGGAAAATTAAGACTTTGCCGTTTTCTTCACTTTTATGCTCCAAAAACGTCCAAAATGCTTCCTTTTTCAGATTTCACTCCAAAAGTACCTAAAATGTCAAAAGGAACGATTTAGGGTAATATTTGATTAAATAATCTCGACTTCGGGCTTAAATGACCACTTAAAAATGGTTCATTTTTCACCTCATCAAATGGCTAAAGAATTTCCAAGAGACAACTAACAAGAGCCTTATGAGCCATGATGAAGTCATCAAAAGCCTTGGAGCAAAGATAGAACTCTTGAAAAATAATGCCAAGAAACAGAATGAACAAGCCAAGGTTTACCTGATTGAGGCATCCCACAATATGATTATGTCCTAAGGAGGAAACACTTTTTACGGAAGAAAAGGCCGCCCACAACGAAGAGCTAAAAGTTGTGATGACTCCTCCAACCAATAAACAAGGTAATGGCCAACCCAAATATCCTATCACACTTGAAAAGAAATACCACTTGTGTGTTGCCATTCCGGTAGATAATCAGAACTCCTACGATCCTTGGCCATCATGCGACCCCAACAAGCATTTATGGAGTTCACCTCTTGATCAATTTAGAAAAAATTTGAAATGGAGAGGAACGATATCTTTCGACGAATTAGTATTAATCGTCCATGGAAAAGTTGATAGGAACAGGAAGATGGAGATTTGGGAGGAAGTCAATCAAGTTCGGATTGATGACTATTTCTCAAACAATGAAGTAAAAGATGACGAAGCCATAAGTAGTAACGAAGATAGTGGTAAGAGGCATTGGTGTGAAAAAATTAGGATACACCATGATGACGGCATATCATTTTGGGCATCATGTAATCCATATGAGGACAAATGCGATGGCGGAAGTACAAGGGAACGAATTGGGAATGTATCTCACTATTGGACATCAACAAATGATAGTGAGAGGTGCGAGCTACCGTGGGTTAAGGGAGTCACTTTTAATGACTGGGTAAAGATCAAATATGGTAGAACTGACTCCATAACAAAAGAACGGATTTGGAAGGAGCATTCAAAAGGTATGGATGATGAGGAGAACGAGGAGCCTGATACGGATGACAGTGAAGACTGTGAGATGAAGTCGGATGAAGATAGAGCTAGGCAACTCCTTAACTTAATTGAAGAAAGGCTCGATGAGGGTTGGTATAAGGACACGAAATCCGATGATGATGACCTTGAGGGAATAGTTGATTACCTTGAGTTACAAGGGTATGATGGATTTACTAATGCTGACGATGAAGCTTACGAGCAACGAAGATGAAAATTGCTCGGTATACCCTACAAGAAACCTCCACCTATTATTACTGAAAAAATTTGAGGTGGTAAGATATTCAATTGTACAAGACAAAAAGTTCACCAAGATCGAAAGTCAAGGTAAAAAGAACTGCTACGCACCGCTACAAATGTCGCTTGGATAAGCGAGCACCTAGTAAGGGAGATGGACGAGCACGGGCAAATCCATCATCAATCGACAGACTAGGCATGGCAGTGAGTCTAACTTAAAGACTCGATAATAAACAAAAGTGCTCTTTTGGGAGACAACCCGAATTATCCTTTTCCTTTTATTTTGTTGGTTTGGTATGTTTTGTACTAATAATTTGCATGTACTAGAGGAAGCATTGCTATGGGGAACTATTTTTTTGACTTTTGCACCAAGAAAAATTCTCCAGACCTTTGCTACGGTGTAGCTCCTCCAATGACTACTGTTGATACAAAAGTTGGGCGTTCTTTATTTGGGTTCCTGTTCTCGTACCAATCCAATCTTAATGCTTGAGACATGCGCACTAAGAAAGCAAACAAACATCGTTAGGCTTATCGTGGGATTGTCTCCCACGATTATCCTCCAGCGTGAGAGTAAGTAATCAGTTTTAGGGTTGTATAGAAGAGTTAGGGTTGTAAATCGTACCATTAATGAGGATTATGATATTCTTTATATAGGCACGAAATCCTTGTAGATTTCATGTTCCTCACTCTTCGGTGTATCACGCCTATCCGGTCTATAGATCTTTATCCCATAAATAAGAGATCTTTATCTAGACCATAAATAATGTATTTGGGTTTGGGCTATCATGAGCCCAAACCGTTAATATGGTAGTCCAAATAATAGTAGCCCATTCGTGATGGGCTTGGGTGTTAGTAATGTTCGTTAATTGGGTTCATGACCCGAATATAGACCATACGTCATCATGTCCCCCCAGTCTAGTGTGCGCGGGTTATAGCCGCGTATACTAGACTAATATTGTCAGCGGTAAGCGTGGCGGGAAAAAATCAAATATCTACCGCCTAAAGTTTGGAACATATATCTAGTCCAAAAATATCTCAAAGATACCTTGGTAAATGGGGAGGTTATCCACGTGTCCTTCGGAAAACGTGAAAAACTGCTTGTACCTCATGGTATTCTAGCCACACGATTAAGTTAGTGGGATCCACGTGGCGATCATTTTAGGGTTTGGTAACCCTATATAAACCTCCGCCTTCTTTTCACTGTGAGTACCACAGTGAAAATTCCGCCATTGTTAGTTCCTTTCATAGCTTTTTCAGAAATCAACCACTTTATTAGGTAATAGCGAGTGCGCCATTAGTAACAATGGTTCTTTAACTATCTGAGATTGTTTCTGATATAACCGAGGATGAACTACATCAGTTCTCCTCGGATTATTATATCCCATTGGCACTACATCCAGAAGTTCCGGATGCGGATGCATGTATAGCGGACTTCCCCGAAGGGAAGGTGGGGGTATACACACCGTTTTTCGAATTCGCAAACCAGTGTGTCCCTATTTCGCTTTTCCTTTCCGATGTTCTAGGTTTCTATCGTCTTCATATTTTGCAGTTGCACTGCATAGGTGCAGCAAAAATAACCAATTTTGAAGTGAATTGTCGCCTGTTGGCGATTAACCCTGCCGTTCACTTATTCCGCGCCTTTTACCACACGGCGTGGTCAAATGGGTGGGTATCTTTTTCCAAGCGCGCAGGGCGCTTGCAGTTCTATACGGAAAAGATAGATGCCCTAAGGAATTGGAGGGAAAAATTATTTTGGGTTGATAAGGTCTTTTTCCCATGGGAATTTGGGTTATATCCCCAAAGGTCTTTACCGAAGGATGAGCGCCCACTCCCTGGTTCATATAGCGCAGCAGATGCGGATACAATAGATACCAACCGCATCCCTATTAGTGCGTATCATGAAGAGTTCCTGGTGCATATGGACATCAGTAGTAACTACTTCCAACCGGAGACGGAAGTGCCAACTTTCTTGTACGAAGATGGGCGGGTCGGGTGCTTGTCCTTCACTTTGTTCTTCTTGATATTGTAAGCACTCCTTTCTTTTTATTACTTTTCTAATCGTTGTCTGTTGTGTATGTTTTGTGGCGTAGAGATGGACCTGTTTGCTGTAGTGCATTTGGAGAAGCCCAAGTCGGTGACGGTAGGAGTGCGCCCACTGAGGGAAGGTGAAGTACCTGTTATGGAAGCTACTGCAGGGCGCACTATGGAGCTTGATCAAGGGGGACCTGAAGATTCTCCCCAACCGGCCTTACAAGTCACTCCAGTGCAGAGTGTTCCCCAATCTAGGGAACAGTTTCCGGTGGTTTCTGAGTCACACACTGAGTCATCAGATAGTGTGCGCATCCTTGAGCTAGAGGGGACTAGCCAAGGCATCAAGCGTAAAGGAGCGTCTGGTGGTTATGGCGCTGACACCTCTAAGAGGAGACGCCACCTGATTGCTGAAGAAGAATCATCCGCAGAGGAGGTCGCGTCCGCCACTGGCGTGGACAAAGATATTCCCAAGTCTCCTCCCCTTATGTAAGTAATGTAGTTTATGCTGCTTATTGCTTCAATTTCTTTATTATCTGAAAATTTGAACTGTTTGTTGTATGCGCGCAGTGTTGAAGATGTTGCGGGTGTTGCTGGTTCTGCGCAAAAGTCGCCCTTTGTGCCTTCTGACGATTTTTCACAAAAGGGTGATGAGACTGAGCCAAGGGCGCTGGGTAGCGTGCCCATTAGTTCCCTGGTGGAGGAGCTAAGCCTTGCCGCTACTCAGCAGGCTGAGTTGGTTGCTCAGTTGAAGGCTAGTTATTCTGGTAAGAGCAGCCGTCTTGTGCAGAAGGATGAAGAAATTACATTTCTGAGGGTGCAGCTGGCTAGTGCGCGGGCGGAAGTGGAGTCAACCACTATGTACTTCAGGAGGCTTGCAGATGAGAGACTGGCCTTGTTGGCTGAGGTGAAGCGCGAGCGAGCTGCTGCTGAACAGCACATAACTAACTGCGCATGGGGTTTAAAGTACCTGCAAGAGAACAGAGGCAGGCACTTCGCGCAGCTTGATGAGTTTCGCCAGCGTGTAGAGACGGCTCTGGAGGCGCAGGAGAGCAAGCTGCGTAAGTTGAGTATTGAGTATGATGAGGAGCTGTACCCTCATCTAGTGTCCGCTGTTGCTGAGCGCAGGTATTTATTTCTTTTTAATTTACTTTTTTTGCGTTCAAGTCCTTTGTTATCTTCTGACGCGTGCGTTGTTGTATTCATAGGTGGTTGATCAGTCACGATCTTCGCTTGGCTGCCATGGGCACGCTGGAGTCCCAGGAGGTTGTGAAGGCCTTTGGGAAGGTTGTGGAGTGCGTCATGGCTCGTGGCAAGGCTCAGGCTATGGAGGAGCTGGATGAGAGCAAGATGCTGACAGTGCCGCTCATGGAAGTGCCAGGTTATAAGGCTGATGCTTATGCGGAGCTCGTTGCTGCTATGGAGAAAATGAGGGTATTTGATTTCCCCCATATTTCCTGGCTAGAGCGTGATCAAGATTACCCTATCGGTGTGATTATGCAAGGGCTGACTCTAGCGAGGCACATAGCTGAAGGTGCGGAGGCGCAGCCTGACTTCTTTTTGAAGCTGGATGAGTCACAGCTGCAGGTTCCTATTTTTGCCCGCCCCCGCGACATTTTGAATCCCTTCGCCCTTGAGAAGGAGATACCTCTCAAGAAGTCCTTGGAGGCCCATATTACAAGAGCTGCACATAAGAAGGGTGTGAAAGGGAAAGCCATTTTATGTGGTGTTGGTGCAGCCCATCTTCCTAGGTCTGACGGAATTCCTGTCAGCGTGTCGACCGTGTCGCAGGAAGATAGTAGCCTGTTGCGAAGGCTGAGTGAGGTTGGGCAATTGGCGTCTACAGCTAGTAGCTCAGGTCATAGATGCGCTCGTAGCATGTAGATGTCTATGGATTCATTTTTTGTTGTATATATTGGATCTGTAACTCTTGGTTGATGAATAATAATATTTATCTTTTTTGTACGCCTTGTTTGCATTATTTGTACTTAGATTATTTTTTCTTTTTCGTGAAAGACTTTCCAAGAGTCAAATTAAAACCGAGACATACTTAGGATGATTTGTATTAAGTGCATAACTTAACAAAAAATTATAAGTGTATAGATAGACTTGCATCGTGCTGCAAATACTATATCAATTGACCAAGAGTCTTGGCTCGTAAATTGCTAAACATGTATAGTATACGTTATTTTGTGTATCCTTCGTGGGATGCCCATTAAACTTACTTCAACGTCTTGAAAGTAAGGTGTTTAGCAAGGATGCGTGATCCAGTGTTGATGGGTTTGCAACCCTCTTACTCAACGAGTTATTTAATTAGTAGGTTTACTCGTCCTTTCTGCCATCGTAGGTCTTAGTAAGTGCATGCACGCCATGTAGGAAAAATATAAAGTAACAATATTGAGACGTAAGAAAAAATGTAAGCAATAAAGTTAAATGTGTTATGGAATTAGCTAGAAACCACAACGTTTTATTAATACTTGCAAGTTTTTGAAAATAAAATACAATTTCCTAAAAAAGAAAATTCAAATACACGGACATTTATTAGGCACTTACTAAAGTGCAGAGTCGTTTGTGTGTGGGTTGTAGCCTTTCCTAAATATAGCATCTCTTGAGATTGCAGATATTCCAAGTGCGTGCTAGCTCATGGCCTTCCATATCACGCAGCTTGTATGCGCTGTTGCCTAGTGCTTCTGTGACTTCATAGGGTCCTTCCCATTTGGGTCCAAGCTTGCCCGTGTCTTCTGCGTAGCCTGCATCATTGGCGCGGTATACGAAGTCTCCTGGCCTGAAAGAAGTGCTTCTGACTTTTGCATCATAATACTTCTTCATCTTTGACTTGGCCTTTGCTTCACGTATAGCTGCACGTTCGCGCCTTTCTTTCAACAGATCCAAGTCTATGCGTCGCTCGTCGTCATTAGTTGTGACATTGACTTCTGCCGTGCGGATAGTTGGCATTCCAATCTCGGCCGATATAATAGTTGTTGTCCCAAAGACAAGAGAGAATGGTGTATCTCATGTGCTAGTTTTTATTGTCGTGCAGTGCGCCCATAAAACATGCGACAATTCATCCATCCATCTTCCTTTATGTTTGTCAAGGCGCGCTTTTATTCCTTCGCCTAGACTTCGATTCGCGTGCTCGACCAAACCATTGGTTTGTGGGTGTTTAACTGACTCGAAGTGTTGTGAAATGTTTAATTGCACGCACCAGTCTTTGAACGGGTTGTCACGAAATTGTTTTCCGTTATCCGAAATAATGTCTCCAGGTAGGCCAAAGCGACATACAATGTTGTCCCAAACGAAGCGTTTGACTTGCTTGCCTGTGATACTTGCCACTTCTTTTGCTTCAATCCACTTAGTGAAATAATCTATGGCTACTATGAGGAATTTTAGTCCCCCTGCTGCAACTGGAAAGGGTCCTGCAATATCAATGCCCCATTTATAGAATGGCCATGGTGAGGTGATGGGTGTCAGTTCTTGTTGTGGTCGGCGCGGGATGGGCCTGTGGACTTGGCAGTCACTGCACTTCTTTATCATATCCCGCGCATCGCGGTGCATAGTGGGCCAATAGTATCCTGACCGCAAGGCTCGTGCCACAACAGACCGTGGTCCTGAGTGCATACTGCATGAACCAGCGTGGATCACTTGGAGTACATAATCTGCCTGAAGAGGTCCAATGCACCTAAGCCATGGTTTTAGGAATGAACGTCGATATAGGATACCATCTCGGAGTTCAAACCTCTGCGTTGTGCACCATATCCTACGAGCGTCCTTCTGTTCTTGGGGTCATCCAAGTAGGATTCTGCTCTTCTATTACCGTGGATATCTCCATATCTGTGATGGACTTGTTCTTCAGGGTTTCCACCAATACTTGTTTTGACAAGTGCGCAAAGCTTGTAGATGCAATCTTGCTAAGCGCATCTGCTTTCCTGTTTTCCCCTCTAGGGACTTGCTTGATTGTGAACCTATCGAAATTCTGAATTAAAGACTTGGTTTTTTCGAGGTATTGGACCATGTTATCCTCTTTAGCCTCATATTCGCCTAGTACATGGTTGGCTACTAGCCGGGAATCTACATTTGCCTCTAAGTTGCGTACACCCATTTGTGGCTGTGAATTCAAAACGCAGTGCGTAAGTGAATTCTGTGGAAAACTAGAAGGGGGGTTGAATAGTTTTACGTCCTTTTAAAATTTGTAAAAACAAGTTTGTTTTAAAAACTTCGATTCTAGTTTATGTGATCTCAATACTTGCACTATATGAACAACTTATATAATAACAAACAAACTAAGCTAATATAGTAAAGGTAAATAAGTAAGTAATGAAAAGAGTTGGAGAGATCAAACCACAACACAAGGATTTATAGTGGTTCGGCTACAAGGTCACCTTCCTTGTTCCTACTCCACTCCCCGAGTCACCTACTCGAGAGTTTTCTTCACTATGTTAACAAACTCCCTTATGGCGGAGAAAACCTTACACACCACAACTTCGTCACAACTTCTACACAACTTCTTCACACCAATCTACTTCACACCTATCTTCTTCACACCTTTCTTCTTTACACCAATCTTCTTCTCATCAATCTACTTCACACCTATCTTCTTCACAACTACACTACTTCACTACTAAACAACTTCTTCTACCTACACAACTTCTAATTCTTCTAAACTACTAATTACAAGAACAACACAACTTCACAAATAATATACACAATATACATAACTACTCTTCAATGCTTCTTGAACTTAGTTGTAGAAGGAGTGTTCTTCTTTTGCACTTTGGATGAGGATGGATGAGATGGGATTAAATCACTTGAAACAAGGATTAGTAATCAAATGATCAAAGGATTTTGGAAGAAGTTTAGAGAGTTTTAGATCTGAAATTATTGTGCAAAAGGTGGGGAAAAATTCCAGATTTAAGGTGGTATTTATAGGAGAAAATTTCTGACAGTTTCTGACACAGGAGCCTGGCCGGTCCCCTTAAATCATGGCTGGTCCCCTTAATTTTAAGGGGACCACCCCTTATAATTAAGGGGGCCGCCCAGCTGTAATGGCCAGAAAACTTGTCATTTAGTGGGGAAAGTTTATTTGGTGAAAAACTAACTGATTTTGGTTAAAAATTTGAAATCATATATTTAGTATGATTAAAACATTTTTCTTTATTACCAAAAGTGTTTTTCAAAAATATATAATATGTTTATATAATTAAATAAACTTTGTATTAATTAATTAAATACCTCTTTGATCATGAGATGTATTAAACACTTGTTTATCCATACCTTAAGTGATTAAGTTGGATATAATGATATAAACTAGCTTAATACTTGTTTACGTAGTAATCTTACGTTTGATGATTTTACATTTTGTGATCGTCAAAATATAGAGATATCAAAAAGTATAAATAACATTTTTATGCATTATTTATGTCAACAATCTCCCCCTTTTTGATGATTACAAAATCTAAACTCATTAAGCGAAAATTTGTATGTATATACAAGTATTATTGTGAGTTTATATCAATTTTCCCCCTTTTTGTTAGCATCAAAAAGGTTATCCCGATTTTATTTTAGCTCCCCCTTGATGTATACTCCCCCTCGTTTTGAGGTCAAAAAGAAATCGAGATATGGAATTATTGCAAAAAAATATTTAGTGGACAAGCAACATATATATGTATATAGCATGCAAGAGTAGAAACTATACAGAACCATAATCATTGATCAAATTAAAAAGGTTACAACAATTATTACATCAACAAGTAGTGCAAATAAGAAAAGCCTTGAAGGCTTACAATCATAAATAAAATAAACCAAAGCTCTAACATGAAAGTCCTCTCTAGAGCTTGCCATCCAAAATGGTTTAAGACAATTTTATTTGCAAAACACCAAGCATTTTTAATTGGGAGGAATGGATGGTGAACATGGAGATGGTAATGGTGGAGGAGTGTCTGTTGATGGTGGTGGAGGAGTTGTGTTTCTTGTTGGTGGTTGATGCAACAAGTTTTCAATGTGTGAAAACATGTATTGCATCTCATCTCTTAGTCCGAACATAATTGTTCGGTTGTGGATGCAACAAAGGCAAGTGTCTCCATGAGCTTCAAGTAAGCTCCATGGGACGGGGTTATAGGTTGGTGGATTTATAGGGGATGCTGAGAAGTGTGCATCAAGAGGTGTTAATGGTGATAATGAGAGGATTAGTGCAAGAGTTGTGTTTTCATTTGTGGGTTATGATGGTTGATCTATTGTTGGAGGAGATAAATGGGTGTTTATGTAGTCATTTATGGATGAAGTGGATGGTATGGAGGAAGTAGAGGCTCCATTTGTTGATGGTGTTTTGGAGGGTGCATTTGGTGCACTAGGAGATGAGCATTGAGGTGGTGGTGATGGGGTGGTGTTGTCTTCATTTGTGAGATCAATGAATAGTTGTTTTGGTGGAATAATGACAAGTTTTTGTTTCTTGGCATTGTTTGAATAGGTGGTTCTTGGTGATGACATGCTAAAAAGATGAGGTTTGATGAAGGTTGAGGATGATGGAATGTGAATTAAACATGCATGGGGATTATATAGTATGAAAACATGTTTAGAAGTAGAATTAATTTGAATTTGTATTGTTAGATTCCAAAATCAGTTTAGTTTTTAAGGGAAATGGTAGCTGGGACTAGCAAAAGGGATCACAAGGTGCAAAAGAAAATAGTGTAAAAACTGTTCCAGATGGTCGGTCCCCTTAAATGGAGGCCGGTCCCCTTAAATTAAAGGGGGCCGCCCATCTGACGACCCAGAAATCAAAATTTTTCTAAAATTTTCTGGAAAAATGTTATATTCTATTTTGTTTTTGCAGCAAGCTCTATTTGGACATTTCACATTTGTTTTGGTCTATTGGAAAGCATACATGTCATATATATATATATATATATATATATATATATATATATATATATATATATATATATATATATATATATATATACATATATATACACACACATATATATATATATATATATATATATATATATATATATATATATATATATATACATAAACTAATCATGCAAGCATATATATAGATTAAGTGATAAAGCATGCATTCATAAACATATATTAAACATAAATAAGCAAGTTAACATCCTAATCAAATATCCAAACAATTATCCAAGAAAATAACAAGTACTTCCGAATATACTTCGGATAAATAGCACATAAATATCCATGATCAAAAGTCATAAATATAGTTCAACAATCATAATCTAATCTCCATCATTTTCTTTTCTTCCCGAAGACGCCCTTCAACGTCTTCCCGATGGATTTGAAGCCACCTCTAACTTCTTCATGCAAACTCTTTTGTCGTCTAAGCACCTCGGTTGTTCGCGCATGAAGTACTTCGTCGGTTTGATCACTAGGAGATAGGGTTGAATACTCGGGATAATCGAGATCCTCTAGATTATCAACAAACTCGGAAAACGAAGGGGTACTAGCATCATGGATGTTTTCCTCATCATCGTCATCGTCTTGTCGAGAAGATGAACTGTGAAAGCTATGAAGACGAGATTTTCCCTTGTCACTTCGAGTGCGTCGAGCTTGTTTTAGAGCGAGAGGACGTAAGGTGGGATAGATGGACTCATAGATGCTATTTTCAAGATCGGGGTAGTACTCGATAACATGACGATAGAGACGAGAAAGAAACATTCCATATGGAAGATTGGCTTTGGAAGTTTTTCTAGCACACTCAATCCGTTTGATAAAGAAGTAGGCCAAATTGTATGGCTTTTCGACGGCGATACAATACAACATGTGAGCAAGGCACGTCGGGAGATGGTCCCGGTGACCTCTAGTACCGAACGCATTCTCACGAATGAGTTCTTCCCAACGCTTCATGTGGGGGCCTAATTCCTTGAGGAGAAGTTGGTATGAAGAGATTTGGATGTTTTTGGATTTTATTTTTCGGGTTGTAGTGGCACGCTCCACACCAAGGATTTGACGAATTTCTTCGGGATGAGGGATGTCGGAGAGATAAGGACCAAAGGTTGGTCGACAACGATGTAGAGATTTGAGGTCCCACTCGTTTGTGAAAACGGCTTGACCTCTAAAAGGAATTTGGAGGATTTTACCCAATTGCTCGAGAGTTAAAGTGATAAATTCATTTTGGATCATGAAGGAGATGGTGATAGCACCAAGATCATTGGTTTGAACCGTGACTTGGCTATAGAAATCAACTATAAAACGAGGAACGATTGGTTCGTTGATTTCAAAGAGGCAATTGAGGTTGATGCTTGTGAATAAGCGAGTAATATAGTCGGATTGAGCAAAAGCTAGATCTACTACACGTCCCTCATGAACGTTTCTATCTTCAATTTCACGATATATACGTCCAATGGAAGGAGATGTAGTAGGGAGTTGGGAAACTTTGGGAATGTAGTTTTTAGTGTGGGAAAGATCTTCGGTAGTCGCTTTTGGCATTTTCACCTAAACACAACAACAATACAAAAAAAATATAAAGAAGAATAAAAGTGTATATATTGTTAAGACTTATGTTGGAACGTAAACATACTTCGACGATAATCCTAGGAAGTAGTTTACCATGTTCCTCAATATTATTTTTAACTCGTTCTAGATATATTTTACGATGTTTAGTAAGTAGTTATGGACAAATCCAAACGCCCTTTTCAACATCTTAATATATCATGAAATTTACTAGATTTACATTAGGTTGTAAAACTAGTCATTTACACTACTTGTAACACCCCCTAAATTTCAACTAGAGCAGCGGAAGACTTTGTGGGGTATTACTTAGAGGATCGAAGTCAAGTCATAGAAAACGACTCAAAGAGACGTTTTAAAATTATGTTTATCATTCATTTAAAAGCAAGTTTTTAAAATACAAAGTTGTTCCATTTGTTTTAACATATCATAGAAGATATGAGTTATAAAAGCGAATGACAAAACATTTTATTTAACACCCTTATAAGGGTTAATGCCCTCTCCATGCCTCGAGCTCCTTCGCATTAATTTCCTGAGATAAACATGCTAAAAGTCAACAAAAGTTGAGTGATATTCATAGGTTTAAGTTTAGTAGTTTGAACACAAGCGATAGTGATAATTGCATCGAATTACAATTATAAGTTTAAAATCATTTATTATTGCATTAAGCTCATGACGCTCAGCCGATTAACAGATCTCATCATAATGATGGATTAAAGTAACAGGTGCCCTCGGGATAGGTCCTTGCCAGTAACCTATTAGATTTCAAATAAAGTGTGTTTGGTTGTTTTCTCCAACTCCCAAACGGGGATGGTCAATCCCTAATAGATCTATCCACAATTATTTACGTTCACCTCCTGGGTGACTAAGGCTCATGATATGAGGGGCTTTTGGCAAAAAGGCACTTAAGCAATAGAAATTTCAGGCATAATATAAGAAAATACTTGTGTTCAGATTTTTAAGCATGTATCTCCCCACGAAAAACAGTTTTATAAAAGTGGGCTATGAACTCACCTTAGTGGTTTAGTGAATAAAAATATCGATACTCAGTTTGTAAAATGGGAACAGCTCCACACACGACCTAGATAATATTTGGCAATTTTTTAGTGTTTGATAGTCTTAATCGCGAGTAGTTTTTCAATGCATGATTTGTTAATTTATTTTTAGTAAGACTTTTAGTTTTATAGTATATCGTACGTTTGGTTTAGTTATATATATATATATATATATATATATATATATATATATATATATATATATATATATATATCACGTAAAATAGTAACGATAGTTTGAAATAATGCTTAACGTTTAATAATAATAATAGTTTGAAAATAGACGTGACGTTTAATAATAATAATAGTAATAATAATATTAGTTTGAAAATAGACGTAACGTTTAATAATAATAATAATAATAATAATAATAATAATAATAATAATAATAATAATATTAGTTTGAAAATAGACGTAACGTCGTGACGGGTACTCGTAAAAATAAAAATAAAATGAAAATATCAATTTTTGTATACGGCCCTTGTACTTTCAAAAGTTTACGCTTTTTACCCTAACGGCGTTAGCGTTACGCCGTTAGTCCAAAATTAAATATAATTACTTTTTAAGTCCAAAACTTTATTTTTCTTACACTTTCCACCCTAAAGTTTATAAAAATAAATTTTTTATCCTAAAGTTTTCAAAATAACATATTTTACCGAAACTTTGAAATATTTACATTTTTTACCCGAATTTCATAACTTTTGCAAATCTAGTCCAAAATCAAATTTTTCAAAACTTAATGTTTTCTTTTTCTAAATAGTTTCGAATCAGCTTATTAAGCTTATTTCAACAGCTTATTAGTTCAAAAAGTTCATGGTTAGCTTATGGGCTTATTAACGAAAATTTAAGGCCCGTTAGTACTTCTAGGTCCAATGGGCTTACGGGGTCTTTGGGCTTTGCTTAGGGCTACGGTTTGGATCGTGAATAAGTTGTCCAATAGCTTATACCCTCGGCTTATTCCCTTGGCTTATTTTGAAATGATTGGGCCTTAAGGCCCAATCGGTATTTCTTTAACTTTTCAAAATCGTTTCTTGGCCGATTGCTTTGGCTCGATTACTAAGTTCTAATGTGATTTTCGTTACAAAGTTTCTACACAAAATTGATTGTATGACACGAGGTCTATTGGTTTGTGAAATAAAAAGTTATGCTCGTTAAGTAATTTGTAAAGATATGTGCGTGTTTTGGACTAGCCTTGGACGAATTTTTGTAAATAAAAGACTTAGAAAAAAAATTTTGAGTTTTTCAAAAGGGTTATGGTACGCTAGGAATGTAATTCGAAATGGTTCATACGTTGTGTTTTAGTTTCAAATCTTTACGTAGCTTATTTCTTAGGGTGTCAAATATATAGAAGGACGTATAATATGTATAGGTCGTTAATCTAGATTTTAAATAATGAGGTGTGTTTGTGTGTGTCGTGTAAAAATTGTAATGCAACTAAATGTATATCAAAAGAATTGAAATGAGTCTTTAGAGACTTACGACACCAAATGGTGGGGGAAAGAGGGACGTAGTGTCGAGAACTAAGTGAGATGAGTACGTAGTATGTTAACTTGCTCGACCAAGGTTCACAAACAACCCAATGCTTCTCCTAAACCCACACGAATCTCCTTATTTCCTACCCAAAGCTTCGACCTATTGCTTAGTTCATTTCTTAGGATTATTTGGTGGAGTTTTTGTGTGCATAGAAGTGGGAAAAACGCAGCATGCATGCATGCATTATATATGGTTCTAAAGGTGTCCTAGTATCCAAGTTTTAATGTGATTGGAAGGTTACGTGTTTTCAAAAAGTCTAAAGTTGTAAGAGTAGTACTAGTCACTCCTATTCCTTGTTTCTTGTGGTCGACATCTAAACCTCAAAGAAGAAAACGTGGCTTTTGAAATCATACAAACGAATGCTACTTGATATATGTTATAAAAATGATTTTGGTACTTCTTTAGTGAATAAAATAAGGTAGTGTGTGCCTTGATTTAGGCGAGTACAAGTTTGATTTTTGGAAATACATGTCGACTACACATTATCTAGTGAACCGGTTTGTAAATTGGTCGTGGCTTGTGGGATTTTGGTAATTTGGCAAAACTTGGATCTTAGTTTGAGTTTAAAATGAGTTTAGGAGGTTTTAGAAACAATCGTGGGTCAAAATGGTTGAGTTTTGAACATGTTGACATTTTATAAAATCGGTTTGGGGACATTTACTTTGCCTCATAAAAGCGTGCCTAGACTCAACGTGAAAAGCTAAAACTCGACATCCTAATTGTTGGATAGGGGAAGAATGAGCACGTATAAAAATATAGGGTGGTCGTGTGGAGGATTTGAGCGTACCAAGCTCGTTTCTAAATGTCCTAGTCGAATGAAAATGAAAACAAAATGGAAGTTGGGCTTATGAATAGTAACAGGCCGAGCATAGTTGGGCTTAGGGAAATTAAGGGTCCGGTTTAGTGTTAATTAGGATTAGTAAAATTTGTTAATTATAATTAGTAATTAGTTTAGTATTTAATTAGTGAGACTTTTACGTTGTCGAAAACATTTTGCTAAAAATATGTTACGTAAGCTTGTAAGTGGTAAAATTTTATATTCTCGCGATTATTAGACTATAGTGGTGCGTGTGTGAGCATCGTTCCGAAGAGAAAAGGTTTTAAGTATCGTATTGATTTCGAGTAATCATAGCATATTTAAATATATAATAAATAAAAAAAAATTTGTTATCGGTAAAAACATTATTAATTAACGTAATGATATATTAATTTTTGATTAACTTTACTATTCATAGGGAAATTTTACGGGTGATCACAGTACCTACCCCTTATTTTGAATTCCGTCCCGGAATTCTAGTCTAAGATGGTCGTCAGGGTTGTCTATGAAAATAGATGGGGGTATTTGGCACGAATTTGGTCCTCGCGTTCCCAAGTGTATTCTGGTCCTCGCTTAGAGTTCCATCTAACCTTGACTATGGGAATACGGTTTTGTTTTAATCATTTGACTTCCCTATCCATGATTTCTACTGGTTCTTCCGTAAAGACAAGTTTATCGTCGAGTTGAATCTCTTTGAGTGGGATCACTAGAGATTCATCGGATAAACACTTCTTAAGGTTTGACACGTGGAAGGTAGGGTGTACTCGGCTAAGTTCTTCTGGCAACTCTAGCTTATATGCCACTGGTCCAATCCGTTCTAGGATGCTAAATGGTCCTATGTATCTAGGGTTTAACTTTCCACGCTTTACAAAGCGTATCATTCCTTTCCAAGGAGAAACTTTCAACATTACCCTATCTCCAACCTGAAATTCCATAGGTTTTCGTCTTATGTCGGCATAGCTTTTCTGCCTATCTCTTGCAGCTTGCAGCCGTTGTTTGATCTTAACTATTTTCTCCGTTGTCTCATGAATGAGTTCGGGCCCAGTGAGTTGTACGTCACCTACTTCGGCCCAACAAACGGGAGATCTGCACTTTCTTCCATACAGTGTTTCGAATGGGGCTGCCTTAATACTAGTGTGGTAACTATTGTTGTAGGAGAATTCTACCAATGGTAAGTGTTTGTCCCAACCTTTTCCGAAGTCGATCACACATGCTCGGATCATGTCTTCTAAGGTTTGGATGGTTCTCTCACTTTGACCACCGGTCTGTAGGTGGTATGCTGTGCTCATGTCTAACTTAGTACCTAGGGCTTTCTGCAAAGATTTTCATAAATGAGACGTGAATCGACTATCTCAATCAGAGATGATAGAGATAGGCACTCCATGTCGAGTAACAATCTCTTTCAAGTACAACTGTGAAAGTGTATTCATTTCGTCGGTTTCTTTAATAGGTAGAAAGTGAGCGGATTTGGTGAGACGATCAACGATGACCCATATGGTATCATATCCTGTTGATGTCTTGGGTAGTTTGGTGATGAAGTCCATTGTAATTCGTTCCCATTTCCACATGGGAAGTTCTGGTTGTACCAACAATCCTGATGGTTTCTGATACTCTGCTTTCACTCTCGCACAAGTCAAACATTTTCCGACATACTCTTCTATGTCGGCTTTCATGTTTGGCCACCAATAGAGTTCCTTAAGATCCTAGTACATCTTGTAGGAACCTGGGTGGATGTAGTACTTTGATTTGTGCGACTCATGCATGATGAGGTCACGTAATCCTCCATAGAGTGGAACCCAACTTCTTTCCTTAAAGCAGAGCATTCCGTTTGATCTCTTCACAAAACCATTTGAATTCTCCGGCATGCCGTAGATTCTCTCATTTGGTCTATTCTCTTCTCGAAGAGCTTCGGATTGTGCTTGAAGTATTTGCGATGGAAGAGGTGAATAAACCGTCATTCCCAATGACCGAACCCTAAGAGGTTTTATTCGTTCTTTCCGGCTTAAAGCGTCTGCCACGACGTTCGCTTTTCCCGGATGGTAGCAAATCTCACAATCGTAGTCGCTAAGCAATTATAACCATCGACGTTGCCTCATATTCAACTCCTTTTGATCTAGGATATATTGGAGACTCTTGTGATCTGTGTATACCGTGCACTTGGTGCCGTACAGATAGTGTCTCCATATCTTAAGAGCGAATACTACCGCTCCTAATTCTAAATCATGAGTTGTATAGTTTACTTCATGCGTCTTAAGTTGTCGTGATGCATAGGCTATCACTTTCTCTCTCTGCATCAGTACCGCACCTAAACCATGGTACGACGCGTCGCAGTACACTACGAAGTCTTCACTTCCCTCCGGTAGTGCTAAAATCGGTGCTTCACATAGTTTCTTCTTTAACAACTGAAAAGCCGATTCCTGCTTCTCCTCCCAACTGTACTTCTTATTCTTTTGCGTTAACTCAGTCAAAGGCTTGGCGATTTTTGAAAAACCTTCAATGAATCGCCTGTAGTAACCGGTAAGGCCTAAGAATTGGCGTATTTCCGTAGGGTTGGTAGGAGCTGCCCAATCCTTAACGGCCTCAATCTTTTTCAGATCCACGTGGATGCCCAGACTGTCGATAACATGACCCAGAAATTGTACAGTCCTAATCCAGAAATCACACTTAGAGAACTTGGCGTACAGCTCTTCCTTCTTGAGCAGCTCTAAGATGATCCTCAAGTGTTCCGCATGTTCTTTCTCGTTGCGAGAATAGATTAAGATGTCATCTATGAATACAATCACAAATTTATCTAAGTATGGTTTACATACTCGATTCATCAAATCCATAAACACTGCGGGCGCATTGGTTAAACCAAAAGGCATCACTTGGAATTCGAAGTGTCCGTATCGAGTCTTAAAAGCTGTTTTGGGAATATCTTCCTCCTTAACTTTTAGTTGATGGTACCCTGACCTCAAGTCGATCTTCAAATAGACACTCGATCCTTGTATTTGATCAAACAAATCATCGATCCTGGGTAGAGGATACCGATTCTTCACGGTTAATTTGTTTAATTCTCGGTAGTCAATACACATTCGGAAAGTCCCATCTTTCTTCTTAACGAATAAGACTGGAGCTCCCCAAGGTGATGAACTTGGTCGGATGAAACCCTTATCGGACAACTCTTCTAGTTGTTTGGCCAATTCCTTCATATCGGACGGGGCTAACCTATAAGGTGCTCTTGCCACCGGTCCTGCTCCAGGCACAAGATCTATCTGGAATTCTACTTGGCGGGTAGGTGGAAGGCCGGGTAAATCGTCAGGAAAAACTTTTGGAAACTCCTTGACGACGGGAACGTCCTCGAGTCGTTTTTCCTTTGATTTATCTTCCGTTACTCGAACCATGAATACTTGACACCCTTGATTCAAGTATTTCACCGTTCGGATGTACGAGATGATACCGTGTCGTGGTTTACTCTTATCGCCTTGGATAACTAGAGTTTCACCGTTAAATGGAATATGGACTGCTCTCTCATCACAGATGATTCTAGCATGGTTTTTGGATAACCAATCCATTCCGATGACGACATCAAAACTACCTAGCTGTGTAGGCAGGAGGTTGATGGGAAAGGTTTCATTTTCTAAGGTTATGGTGCAATTCTGAATTGCGGTGTCTATGCCGGTTAAATCTCCATTGGCCATTTCTATGTCATAGGCGGTATCTAACTTAGAGGGTGCTATGTTAAGTAAGGGGGCAAAGGTAGTAGACACAAAACTCTTATCGGCTCCGGAGTCAAATAATACTCTAGCACTATGATGATTGAGTAGGAACGTACCCGTGACTACGTCTGGGTTCTGTGACGTATTTCCTTCTCCCATCACATAGGCTCTCCCACGAGCGTTGTTTGCCTGACCATTTCCTTTGGTGCATTGGCTCTTGTAATGGCCAATTTCTCCACAAGTGTAGCATGTTGGGGTCACGGGTTGCAGATTGCTCCCGGTAGCGGGGATCTTGCAATCCCTAGCTTGGTGGCCCACTTTCTGACACTTGGTACACTTAATGATGCACTGCCCATAGTGGTGTAACTTACACCTGTGGCATTGTGGTTTTGGACCCGCATATCCCCCGCTTCCAGTGGCGGTGTATGCTTTGGCAGTCTCTTGCCGGGGGTTCTGTTGACTGTTGCGGTGGTTGTAGTTATAGCGGTTCTGATTATTGTTCCTAGAGTTGTGGTTGGAGTTGTTGTGGTAGTGGTTGCTACTGTTGGTGTGTGTGGTCCATTTATCATCAAGCTTTCGCTTGAGGTCCTTACTACACTTGACCTCTCGGTCCAACAACTTCTGAGCAAGGGTCATTGCTACTTCCAGAGTTGGTGGGTTTGACGAGGTAACATCTCCTTCGATGCTCCGGGGAAGTCCCTCAACATATTTCTCCAGGGTTCTTTCGAAATCCGGCACCATCGTGGGGCATAGTGCTGATAGTTCTTGGAACCTCCTGTTATATGTCCTGAGATCAATTCCTTTCACCATTAACTCGTGGAACTCATCTTCTAGCTTTCTCAGCTCAGCACGGGGGCAGTACTTCCTCAGTATTTTTGCTTTGAACTCTGTCCAGGTGAGTTGGAATGCTTCAGTCATTCCCATAGTCTGGGTGATAGAATTCCACCAAGACAGAGCATCTTGCAAAAGGGTTCCGGTAGCAAAGGTAACTTTGCAATCCTCCGAACAGCCACTCCTCTGAAAGACTGTTTCGGTTCACTCGAACCACTGAGTAAGTCCAGTCACTCCTTCTGTACCCTTGTAAAAAGTTGGCTGACAACCTATAAAATCTTTATAGGTACACTTGCGGGGTACAGAGGTTCCACTTCCTCCTAGTGGTAAACTGGTGCCGCTATTTCGCGCATTTGCTTCTAACCCAGCGGCTACACCGTCAGCATTTGCTTTCTCGATATCAGCCGGAGTCATAGTCGGTGTGGATGTTTCGGTTATAGGGGTTGCGGTTTCGGGTGTTGTAGTCGCAGTCGCTCTCCTTGTCCTAGCCATGGCTCTATCAATATCACATATATAACTACGTTATGTTGAGAAATTATCGCGTAAAATTTATAACATTATAAATAATCAACACGACATGCTTGGATAAATCACAACACACAATAGAAGTATAAATGCTTGGTTTGGTTTGTATAGACTGACATGCCCTGTGACAACATATATATAAGAACACAACAACGCATAAAGATACAACCACAGAAAACATAGATAAACATCAATATATTACAAAGTAACTGACAACATAAGATTAATAATGTCTCGTTCATTCGTTTTACAAGAAAGCATAACAACACAAGATTTATTTATTAATGCCACATTGGCAGGCTAAGATAGTCCTTAGCTATAATGATATGTCCCAGATCTATGGATTCCCTGGTGCACCTCTGACTCTGCGCTGAAGGTCTTCAATCATAGTCATCATGGTCTCTATAGTCAAGTCTCTGGCTCTTTCTCTGACCTGGGTGTCCCTAATCATACTCCTCAGGTTTAGGACCTGAATGCTCATCCTGTCGATCTCGTCATCCTGCGAATCGATCTCTCCTTGCATCATGATAGCAATACCTCCTAAGGTACGTATCGTCTCGATGGCCCCCTCCAGATGGGTGCTCATGAACTCAAAACTCTCCTCCATAGCCAACTGACCAATCTCAAGGTTTCCTACATCTTCTCCTATAGCCTCAATCTGCTCTAGTGGGAAATCATCGATAACTCATGGCGGGCTATCCTAGCGGCTAGTAAGGGTATGGTATGGTGGATGGGTTCTCCGGTAACTGGAAGAATCCTAGAGGCAGCTAAGGATGAACTCTCTCCTAGTTCCCTAGCACTTGGAGCACCTTCCTGAGATCTCCAGTACTGAAGGATCGGAAGCAAGAAAGACCATTTTCGAGCATCGACCCTCCTACGGGTTTTAGGGCGGGAGGTAGTCTCGGTTACGGTTTGTTCACAGGGGTCGGATAGGGATGAAACTACAATGCGTGGCCTCCTACGGGGTGGAGCGGATAGTGAGGTAATGGTTGGTGAATCAGGTGTTGGTAAGGGTACGGTGGTAGTTTGTCGGTAAAGGACGGTATTTGGTGGGACTGGGGATAGTCGGATAGTCCTAGGGTGCTCAAGGGATGAGGATGGTGATGGCCTAATTCCAGTCATAGGCGAGGTGGGAAATATCACTGGTGGTGTTGATACGAGTGGAGTATGTAGAGGTGGAGATGGTGGTGGTATACGTGGGGTAAGTGTCGCATGCACTTGTTTACTAGGGGTGTGTTTACAGACAGGACCTCCTCCGTATCGTCGGAAAGGTTGATCAAAGGGTTCTGGCTCGTAAATCTGGAGTTGACGGACATGCCTATGCCTACGGTTTTGGGCAGGTGATGGGGGTGGTGGTATTGGAAGAGAAGTTTCTGAGTCTGAGTCAGATGAGAAGGTGATAGGATGAGAAGATGACGACATGGTACTGTAGAAAATCCCAAATAGTAATGCAAGTCATTAATATAATCATAAACTACGTTAACATTATAAAAAGTGCATATGATAAATAACATTTTCTAACTGTTGATGGAGCTGCGAAGGCACGGAGGGCGTAACATGACTTTTGTAAAAATAAAATTTGGTCCGTTTTAAAAGCGTAGTTATAGTCCAGTGTTTTTAAAATACACCTGGTACTCTATAACCGTGGCTCTGATGCAAATCTGTAACACCCCCTAAATTTCAACTAGAGCAGCGGAAGACTTTGTGGGGTATTACTTAGAGGATCGAAGTCAAGTCATAGAAAACGACTCAAAGAGACGTTTTAAAATTATGTTTATCATTCATTTAAAAGCAAGTTTTCAAAATACAAAGTTGTTCCATTTGTTTTAACATATCATAGAAGATATGAGTTATAAAAGCAAATGACAAAACATTTTATTTAACACCCTTATAAGGGTTAATGCCCTCTCCATGCCTCGAGCTTCTTCGCATTAATTTCCTGAGATAAACATGCTAAAAGTCAACAAAAGTTGAGTGATATTCATAGGTTTAAGTTTAGTAGTTTGAACACAAGCGATAGAGATAATTGCATCGAATTACAATTATAAGTTTAAAATCATTTATTATTGCATTAAGCTCATGACGCTCAGCCGATTAACAGATCTCATCATAATGATGGATTAAAGTAACAGGTGCCCTCGGGATAGGTCCTTGCCAGTAACCTATTAGATTTCAAATAAAGTGCATTTGGTTGTTTTCTCCAACTCCCAAACGGGGATGGTCAATCCCTAATAGATCTATCCACAATTATTTACGTTCACCTCCTGGGTGACTAAGGCTCATGATATGAGGGGCTTTTGGCAAAAAGGGACTTAAGCAATAACAATTTCAGGCATAATATAAGAAAATACTTGTGTTCAGATTTTTAAGCATGTATCTCCCCACGAAAAACAGTTTTATAAAAGTGGGCTATGAACTCACCTTAGTGGTTTAGTGAATAAAAATATCGATACTCAGTTTGTAAAATGGGAACGGCTCCACACACGACCTAGATAATAATTTTTCAGTGTTTGATAGTCTTAATCGCGAGTAGTTTTTGAATGCATGATTTGTTAATTTATTTTTAGTAAGACTTTTGGTTTTATAGTATATCGTACGTTTGGTTTAGTTATATATATATATAAATATCACGTAAAATAGTAACGATAGTTTGAAATAATGCTTAACGTTTAACAATAATAATAGTAATAATAATAATAGTTTGAAAATAGACGTGACGTTTAATAATAATAATAGTAATAATAATATTAGTTTGAAAATAGACGTGACGTTTAATAATAATAATAGTAATAATAATATTAGTTTGAAAATAGACGTAACATTTAATAATAATAATAATAATAATAATAATAATAATAATAATAATAATAATATTAGTTTGAAAATAGACGTAACGTCGTGACGGGAACTCGTAAAAATAAAAATAAAATGAAAATATCAATTTTTGTATACGGCCCTTGTACTTTCAAAAGTTTGCGCTTTTTACCCTAACGGCGTTAGCGTTACGCCGTTAGTCCAAAATTAAATATAATTATTTTTTAAGTCCAAAACTTTATTTTTCTTACACTTTCCACCCTAAAGTTTATAAAAATAAATTTTTTATCCTAAAGTTTTCAAAATGACATATTTTACCGAAACTTTGAAATATTTACATTTTTGACCCGAATTTCGTAACTTTTGGCAAATCTAGTCCAAAATCAAATTTTTCAAAACTTAATGTTTTCTTTTTCTAAATAGTTTCGAATCAGCTTATTAAGCTTATTTCGACAGCTTATTAGTTCGAAAAGTTCATGGTTAGCTTATGGGCTTATTAACAAAAATTTAAGGCCCGTTAGTACTTCTAGGTCCAATGGGCTTACGGGGTCTTTGGGCTTTGCTTAGGGCTAAGGTTTGGATCGTGAATAAGTTGTCCAATAGCTTATACCCTCAGCTTATTCCCTTGGCTTATTTTGAAATGATTGGGCCTTAAGGCCCAATCGGTATTTCTTTAACTTTTCAAAATCGTTTCTTGGCCGATTGCTTTGGCTCGATTACTAAGTTCTAATGTGATTTTCGTTACAAAGTTTCTACACAAAATTGATTGTATGACACGAGGTCTATTGGTTTGTGAAATAAAAAGTTATGCTCGTTAAGTAATTTGCAAAGATATGTGCGTGTTTTGGATTAGCCTTGGACGAATTTTTGTAAATAAAAGACTTAGAAAAAAAAAATTTGAGTTTTTCAAAAGGGTTATAGTACGCTAGGAATGTACTTCGAAATGGTTCATACGTTGTGTTTTAGTTTCAAATCTTTACGTAGCTTATTTCTTAAGGTGTCAAATATATAGAAGGACGTATAATATGTATAGGTCGTTAATCTAGATTTTAAATAATGAGGTGTGTTTGTGTGTGTCGTGTAAAAATTGTAATGCAACTAAATGTATATCAAAAGAATTGAAATGAGTCTTTAGAGACTTACGACACCAAATGGTGGGGGAAAGAGGGACGTAGTGTCGAGAACTAAGTGAGATGAGTACGTAGTATGTTAACTTGCTCGACCAAGGTTCACAAACAACCCAATGCTTCTCCTAAACCCACACGAATCTCCTTATTTCCTACCCAAAGCTTCGACCTATTGCTTAGTTCATTTCTTAGGATTATTTGGTGGAGTTTTTGTGTGCATGGAAGTGGGAAAAACGCAGCATGCATGCATGCATGCATTATATATGGTTCTAAGGGTGTCCTTGTATCCAAGTTTTAATGTGATTGAAAGGTTACGTGTTTTCAAAAAGTCTAAAGTTGTAAGAGTAGTACTAGTCACTCCTATTCCTTGTTTCTTGTGGTCGACATCTAAACCTCAAAGAAGAAAACGTGGCTTTTGAAATCATACAAACGAATGGTACTTGATATATGTTATAAAAATGATTTTGATACTTCTTTAGTGAATAAAATAAGGTAGTGTGTGCCTTGATTTAGGGGAGTACAAGTTTGATTTTTGGAAATACATGTCGACTACACATTATCTAGTGAACCGGTTTGTAAATTGGTCGTGGCTTGTGGGATTTTGGTAATTTGGCAAAACTTAGATCTTAGTTTGAGTTTAAAATGAGTTTAGGAGGTTTTAGAAACAATCGTGGGTCAAAATGGTTGAGTTTTGAACATGTTGACATTTTATAAAATCGGTTTGGGGACATTTACTTTGCCTCGTAAAAGCGTGCCTAGACTCAACGTGAAAAGCTAAAACTCGACATCCTAATTGTTGGATAGGGGAAGAATGAGCACGTATAAAAATATAGGGTGGTCGTGTGGAGGATTTGAGCGTACCAAGCTCGTTTCTAAATGTCCTAGTCGAATGAAAATGAAAACAAAATGGAAGTTGGGCTTATGAATAGTAACAGGCCGAGCATAGTTGGGCTTAGGGAAATTAAGGGTCTGGTTTAGTGTTAATTATGATTAGTAAAATTTGTTAATTATAATTAGTAATTAGTTTAGTATTTAATTAGTGAGACTTTTACGTTGTCGAAAACGTTTTGTTAAAAATATGTTACGTAAGCTTGTAAGTGGTAAAATTTTATATTCTCGCGATTATTAGACTATAGTGGTGCGTGTGTGAGCATCGTTCCGAAGAGAAAAGGTTTTAAGTATCGTAGTGATTTCGAGTAATCATAGCATATTTAAATAAATAATAAATAAAAAAAAATTGTTATCGGTAAAAACGTTATTAATTAACGTAATGATATATTAATTTTTGATTAACTTAATTTCAAGTTTTAGGTTTATAATCTTGACAATGTTTTATAAAAATTATAACAACTTAATTTCGACATTATTTAGATATAATCCAAACACCCTCTTACCGTGTACAAAAATATTTTTACTTAGTCGAAAAATATAGTTTCATGTTTTACAAGTTATAAAAATATAATGTGATTAGTTTTAACAAGTTTTTATAGCATTATTCAACAATGTGTTTACCAAAAATTTTGAAAAGAAATGTATGAAATTTTTCAAAATTTTTCCAACAAGGGGGTTTATAATTACTAGTTTCTAGTGTTAATTAAGCATCCTAATCCTAAGGGAAGCATTTAGTTATGGAAATTTTAGACCCAATTCGAAAGAAATTATGAATTTGAAAAAATTATTAAAACATGCATAATCTTGACTTTGACCAAATTAGTTGGAATTAGATGAAATGTGTTATGAAAAACTTACAATATGTAATGGTGATCGTGTTAGGTGAATTTGCCCTTTGCGAATTAACCCGAATTATGTGATTTGGAAGAGGTTTGATAGAACTTGTGCACGCGCCATCTTCTAAGTTCTAAGACCGTTTTGGACTCCATGTTGTTTAGACATTGATCTAGGATAAACTATAAGCACAATGATAATAATAAGCACGGCGGAATAACATAAAGATTATTATTATTATCAACAAGGTTCTTCATCATCATCTCTAGCATATATTAATAATTTACAGCCCCAATCCTACTTGATCAAGGTAGAACGACCTTGAGGCTATACTAAACTAATCAACTAAACCCTAGGCGTTTTCCCAAATCCCTACGCCTAGGTTCCCACACACACACCCCTTTGGTGTTTACATCTTGTACGTACTATAAAACTATGACCCTATGTCTCTTTATATACTAGAGACATCTAGGGTTTACAAGTGGAATCATAATACAATTAGGAAACTAAATATTCTTCTAGAATCTTCCAAATCCTCCATCTTTTTGTAGTTTCCCTTCTTGTCACTTCAAGCCCTTCATGTTTCATTCTTCTTGTTTTGTATCATCAAATCAATAAATATAATTCCCAACAATCTTCCCCTATTTGATGATGACAAAACAAACACCTTCTTGTACGAACTTCCCTAGACGAAGTATAAAAGTTGAGATAATTAAATCTCGCCATGAATGAAACAATCTTGTCTTCCCCTTAAGCCATGCCATACCACTCTAACATCTCTTCTAACATCTCTTCCCCTTTTTGTTATCAACAAATAGGGAACATATGCAAATAATGATCTTAACCACCATGAACCAATATCACAATCTTCCAATCCAAGCCTTCCAATGTTTCGAATTGCCCACCATGAAGAACACCAAAATGCTTACTAAAAATGAATCGAAAACAATAGAAACTCCAACTAGCAGTAGTAATACTAATCAATAGTAGTAATAATCAACAACTTCCCCTTGAGTGATGCATGAACATGAAATGATTAAACACATCATAATATGCTTCCCCTGAAATTAATGTGTTAACCATCTTCATGATTCTTCAAATCTGTAAGCTCCTTGTAATGATCACGTGTGAAGAAAACCAAGTATAACGAATTTGATGAAGAAGTAGAATTTCCCAAACTTGTGTCTTAAATCTTTACTATCCACATAACTCCATACTTATACCCAACCATAAATATAAGTAGACCACAATCCCTTGACAAAATCCTCAACTAATATGAGACACTGAGCACTACAATGTAACTCCTTAAAGTGATAGCAAATGTGACATTAAGCACCTTCAGTTTGTAGATAATACACCAATTTGCTAGATTCATCAAGTCTTTGTCACAACTTTAACGTACAAACAAGTTACCTCCTACTATAAGGTATGATAAGAACACTCATCCATGAAACTCCACTTCACCTTCAAATAAGTGATAAACAATCTTCTTCGTAATCAATTATTCCAATACGAACAGAAAAACGAGCCTTTTGAATCCTTTAAGAACATAAACTTCTTCTTGTGTGTGTGAATCAAATAACCATTCTGTGTGTGTAAACTAATATCAATCAAACTCATTGCGACTTCCCCTTACTCCTCTTAACACGCAGCAGTACTTTGAATAGTCGAGCAGTACTTTGGAGATAGAAGTACTTTGAATCAGCAGAAGTACTTTGATTCAGCAGAAGTACTTTGGAGATAGAAGTACTTTGATTGAACGGAGCAGTACTTTGTAATAGCAGTACTTCGATGAAGAGAAGTACTTTGTAAGAGCAGTACTTTGAAATAATGAACGAGCAGCAGTACTTCAGTCGAGCAGCAGTACTTTAAATCAATGGAGAAGTACTTTGAGAAGAACAGTACCTTGGAGCAGTACTTTGAAATAACTTCAAAGATATACCCACTTGTAGCTTGAACATACAGATCAGTAACAATTAGGGGTGTCAAAAAGGTCGACCCGAACCCGATAAAGCCTTATAGGGTCGGGTTCATTCAGGTTCAACTCGGCTTATCGGGTCTATCGGGTCAACCCGACTAACCCGATAACCTTATAGGGTCGGGTTAGGGTTATATTTTTCATACTTTATCGGGTTCGGGTTCAACCCGATAACCCGATAAATATATAAGCCTTCCTTGTTTTCATTTTCATTTAAGTCCAATAACACTTGACACCCTACCTGATGTAGCACATATGAGATGTTGTACAGTTAAGAAAAAAAAAATTACAACTACTTTTATTGAAACCCTCAATTGCGCTACGTATTCGACTCAAACTTATCATTCACTGATCAAACTTTTCATACTCATTTTTCAATACATCATCTTTGAATCGTTGACCACATCACACTTAAAGGTTAATTCTTTAATGGCAATATTTTGTTTCTAAGCCTACTACACTCTACTGCAATTTAATGGTAATATGTTGATGTTTTGTTTTGTTTTGTCATATGTTTTGTTAATGTTCAGTAGCATAATGCAATTTAATGTAATATGTTTTGTTTTGTTTTTCTAAGGCTACTGCTCAGTACATAATCTGAAACTACATTCGACCAATTCGTATTTAAAGAGGGTCAATTTGGAGGCTAAACTAAAACCTATATGCTATTAACAGCCTTTAAAGTCTTATATCTTTACACAACCCGATAACAACCCGATTCAACCCGACCCGTTTTGACCCGAAACCTGATAACCCGATTTCTTATAGGGTCGGGTTAGGGTCAATATTTGGAACACCCAAACCCGAAACAACCCGACCCGACCAACCCGATAACCCGACAACCCGACCCGATAACACCCCTAGTAACAATAGCCAAAGAATTTGAACCAAGATATACCAATCTATAGTTTTGAAAAACCCTAAACACCATCAGGTACTTGAACCAGTAATCTCCATGAACACAGCAATTAAATCCGCTCCAAACCAACTTTCGAACACTTATAATCGACACCAAGCAGCAAATAACCAACTTCCACAATGATTTATCAAGAAAAGAACCAAATTCAAGAAGTTGAATCATGAAAACCCTAAAAAAATCGAAACTTTCACCTGTTGCAGCAGCAAACTTTGAAAAGTTATATCTTTTTACTGAGAGTTCAGATCGAAGATCCCTCCGGTGGAACTCTTCCTTGATATGTTGAGAACCTCCAGTAAAAATTTCAGCCCGATCCAACGATTAACGAAGGAGTTATCGTCGTTTGAAAACAACCCTGCAGAAAAATACGAACATATGCACCAGACTCGAATTTTCTTCTTTTTCTTCGAGAAACCTTGTAGATCTCTAGATCGAGAGCCCCCTTGCTCTGATACCACTTGATAGAACTTATGCACGCGCCATCTTCTAAGTTCTAAGACCGTTTTGGACTCCATGTTGTTTAGACATTGATCTAGGATAAACTATAAGCACAATGATAATAATAAGCACAACGGAATAACATAAAGATTATTATTATTATCAACAAGGTTCTTCATCATCATCTCTAGCATATATTAATAATTTACAGCCCCAATCCTACTTGATCAAGGTAGAACGACCTTGAGGCTATACTAAACTAATCAACTAAACCCTAGGCGTTTTCCCAAATCCCTACGCCTAGGTTCCCACACACACACACCTTTGGTGTTTACATCTTGTACGTACTATAAAACTAATGACCCTATGTCTCTTTATATACTAGAGACATCTAGGGTTTACAAGAGGAATCATAATACAATTAGGAAACTAAATATTCTTCTAGAATCTTCCAAATCCTCCATCTTTTTGTAGTTTCCTTTCTTGTCACTTCAAGCCCTTCATGTTTCATTCTTCTTGTTTTGTATCATCAGATCAATAAATATAATTCCCAACAAGGTTTTAGGTGATTTTGGGGTTTGGTTTTTCGTCACAACAGTAGCAGAGGAAATGGTGTTGAAAAAATGGAGTGTTTGGCAAAAGAAACAAGAGGAAAAACGGGTTGGAGCTATCAGATGGCCGGCCCCCTTAAACATTAAGGGGGCTGCCCCTCATTTGGCTGTCGGTCCCCTTAAACATTAAGGGGGCCGCCCTCCAAACTTTGATTTTTCGTGGTTTTGGTTTCTGGAAAGAACAAGAAAATATTTATATATATATTAGATTTATATTTAATCAAAAATACGTTGGAGAGTATTCGCACGAAAGGAATTACTTGACACTTTTACTCGACATTTCGTCAATTAAAATTTCTTGATCATTTCGGATGAAATTTATCAAGTTGTCAAGTGGACGAGAGAGTTGTGGAAGGTTTATATATATATATATATATATATATATATATATATATATATATATATATATATATATATATATATATATATATATATATATATATATATATGTACGTATATAGTATGGGCTTTTAAGACGAGAATATAGGAGGGAGACGTATGCAACGGAAGACGGGAGTTTGTTTCATCCATAGATTTTTCGACTCAACTCTCTACATCAGCATGAGTGTTGTTGAACATTAAAGTTCAATAAGGCAAATGGGGGGAAAGAAAAGGTTCGTAAACGAACAATTTCTAGTTCTAGAAAATCAACAAATGAATTTTCTAGGTTATAAGATCCTAGATATAGCTAAGTATATATATTTATGTATATTTAGATATAATATAATTTGATAAGTATATATATGTGTATAGATATAAAATCTAGAGGAAATAATGAGCCAAACAAAATCACATAAAAACTAGATACCAAACTAAGCATGCATTTCTTGACAAGGAAATGTGTACCTTTCGTCTTCAATGCGTTTATCTTCAAAGTCTTCAAGGAATAGTCCGAACAAGAGGTGACAACAAAATTTCCATGTTTGAATGGCGAATTTTCTACGTTGGTCCCCATTGTCTCATTTGACCAAAGTTATTTGATCCGAACATGTTTTGTATTTGACTTAGGTGAATATATGGTGGAAACATTCCCCACGGATTGAAATTCCACATTTGTTGATTATAGTTAAAGTTTTGTCTATTTTGGTTTGCTCTTGGTTGAGGTGTTTTAGGTCTAGGGTAAGAATTATTTAGTTTCCTAGGTGGTGGAGTTTTAGATCTTGTTTTAGGTTTAGACGATCCTACCTCGGTTTTTAAAGATGGTTTATAAAACGGTTTTATTTCTTCATCACTAGCAAGAGGTATTTTCTTATCATTTATGAGAATATACTTAGGATTAGATTTTGAAGGTTTTAGTTCCTTGAGTTCACTTTCAAATTTAACATTTTTAATTTCACTTGTTGAAGCTTCGGTTGAGTTAAATCCTAAACCGGTTTTATCTCCGGATACTCTTTGAATACTTATAATTTTACTAAGTGAGTTACTACTATTTTCAAAATAATCAAGTTTACAAATTTCTTCCCTAAGTTTGTTGTTTTCACTTTTAAGCTCTTGACATGATTTACATTCTTCAAAAATTTCTTTACCTTTTTCAAGTTGATGTATTTTAATTTTTAGTTCTAGTACTTCATTTTCTAATTGGTTGTTTATGTATTTTAGTGATTTGTTTTTAGCCATTACTTGTTGTCCTAGTTTGCATAATCTATTGTATTCACTATCTAAATCTTTTTCATCTAATGATAGATTTTCATCACTAAAGTATTCGGTTTCGGAACGTACCTCACTTGATGTCTTTGCCATGAGACACCTTTCTTCCTTTGTTATTTCATTCTCATCTTCATCGCTATCACTCCAAGCTCCTCCAACAAATGCTCTTTGATTTTGATCTCTTGTCATCATTGGACATTTTCCAATGAGGTGATTCGGATCACCACACTTGAAACACTTTCTCTCATTCTTGCTATACTTGTCATCATTATTCTTTTGAGATGCTCTCCTTTCATCGTGTGGTTGTCTAACGAATCTTCCTCGCCTTTTGAAGAATTTCTTGAAGTCTCTTACCTCCATGGCATATTCTTCGTCACTTTCGGAAGATGAGCTATCTTCGTTGTTGGATTCCTTTCTAGCTTTCAAGGCGATTGACTTGCTTTGCTCTCGTTTTCCTTTAACCATTTTGGAGTCCTTCTTTATAATTGCTTCGTAGACTTTCAAATTTCCAATTAATTCATCAAGTTGCAACGTTGACAAATTCTTTGATTCTTCAATAGCCGTTACTTTAGCTCGCCATTTTGGGTGAAGAGCCCTAAGAAACTTCCTGACAAAATTCTTACTAGAAAAATTCTCATCAAGTGCTTTTAAACTTGTGATGATAGTGTTAAATCTAGCGAAAGCATTATCAATTGATTCCTCTTCCGGAATCGTGAATTGCTCATATTGTTGAACAAGTAGATCTATTTTATTATCTTTGACTTGATTATTACCTTGGTGAGTTATTAATAAAGAGTTCCAAATTTCTTTTGCAGTTTCACACATAAAGATCCTTTCGTACTCTTTACGTGGTAGCGCATTATAAATAACCATTTTTGCTTCATTATTTTTAGCAAGTTTTCTTTTTAAATCATCATTTTGTTTTTCAAAAGGTATGATTTCATCTTTCTTTGTTTCAGGGTTATTTTGAATAGGTAAAAAATCACTATTGGTAATAACATGCCAAAGATCTAGATCTTTTGATTTCACATAAGTTTCGAATCGATTTTTCCAATATAAAAATCCATCACTTTCAAATAGTGGTGGTCTTTGCATAGATTGACCTTCTAAATATTTTTCAGATTCCATAGATCGTTACAAGTTTTAAAATACAATATATTTTAAAGATCTTGCAAGACGTGACTCCTGATACCAATTGTGGAAAACTAGAAGGGGGGCTGAATAGTTTTACGTCCTTTTAAAATTTGTAAAAACAAGTTTGTTTTAAAAACTTCGATTCTAGTTTATGTGATCTCAATACTTGCACTATATGAACAACTTATATAATAACAAACAAACTAAGCTAATATAGTAAAGGTAAATAAGTAAGTAATGAAAAGAGTTGGAGAGATCAAACCACAACACAAGGATTTATAGTGGTTCGGCTACAAGGTCACCTTCCTTGTTCCTACTCCACTCCCCGAGTCACCTACTCGAGAGTTTTCTTCACTATGTCAACAAACTCGCTTATGGCGGAGAAAACCTTACACACCACAACTTCATCACAACTTCTACACAACTTCTTTACACCAATCTACTTCACACCTATCTTCTTCACACCTTTCTTCTTTACACCAATCTTCTTCACATCAATCTACTTCACACCTATCTTCTTCACAACTACACTACTTCACTACTAAACAACTTCTTCTACCTACACAACTTCTAATTCTTATAAACTACTAATTACAAGCACAACACAACTTCACAAATAATATACACAATATACACAACTACTCTTCAATGCTTCTTGAACTTAGTTGTAGAAGGAGTGTTCTTCTTTTGCACTTTGGATGAGGATGGATGAGACGGGATTAAATCACTTGAAACAAGGATTAGTAATCAAATGATCAAAGGATTTTGGAAGAAGTTTAGAGAGTTTTAGATCTGAAATTATTGTGCAAAAGGTGGGGAAAAATTCCAGATTTAAGGTGGTATTTATAGGAGAAAAATTCTGACAGTTTCTGACATAGGAGCCTAGCCGGTCCCCTTAAATCATGGTCGGTCCCCTTAATTTTAAGGGGACCGCCCCTTATAATTAAGGGGGCCGCCCAGCTGTAACGGCCAGAAAACTTGTCATTAAGTGGGGAAAGTTTATTTGGTGAAAAACTAACTGATTTTGGTTAAAAATTTGAAATCATATATTTAGTATGATTAAAACATTTTTCTTTATTACCAAAAGTGTTTTTCAAAAATATATAATATGTTTATACAGTTAAATAAACTTTGTATTAATTAATTAAATACCCCTTAGATCATGAGATGTATTAAACACTTGTTTATCCATACCTTAAGTGATTAAGTTGGATATAATGATATAAACTAGCTTAATACTTGTTTACGTATTAATCTTACGTTTGATGATTTTACATTTTGTGATCGTCAAAATATAGAGATATCGAAAAGTATAAATAACGTTTTTATGCATTATTTATGTCAACAAATTCTATTCCTTCTGGGTTAGTGAGGATAAGGCCTGCGCCTGGCCCATCCACTCACGAGGATCCATCTGTGAATAGAACCCATGGTTCTTGTGATTCTACCTTGCCCGTTGAAGGTGGAGTATCGGTATCTGGCTTTTCAATAATGAAGTCGGCTAATATCTGCCCCTTGATTGCAGTGCGTGGTCTATATGAGATGTTATGCTCGCTCAATAACACACTCCATTTTTGTAGTCGTCCCGATGCGTCGGTTTTAGAGATAACTTGCTTCATAGGTTGGTCTGTAATTACAGCTATTGGGTACGCTTGAAAGTATCTGCGTAGTCTCTTTGCTACGAATACTAAAGCTAGGACCAACTTTTCCATGGCAGTATAATTAGTCTCTGTCTTCTTGAGTGCTTTGCTTACAAAGTAAATTGGTGTTTGAACAGAGTTCCTATCTGTCAATAGCACCGCGCTGACTGCTCCATGAGTTGCAGATAAGTACATGATCAATTCTTCCCCTGGTCGGGGTGCGACAAGCTTGGGAAGTGCTGCTATATGTTGCTTGAGCTATTGGAAAGCTTCTTCCACTTCCGCAGTCCACCGAAATTCTCCCTTTTTTGTGCACTTTGTGAGTGTCTTGAAGAGAGGGAGTGACTTATCTGCTAACTTGGACAAGAATCGATTTAGTCCAGCTAATTTGCCATTTAATGACTGGACTTCTCTCAACATGCGTAGTGAAGGGAGTTCAATGACAGCTTTTGTCTTTTCTGGGCAGGGCTTAATGCCATCAGGTTCTATCAAATACCCAAGAAACATACCCTCGGTAGCGCCAAAGGTACATTTCTTGGGATTTAACTTCATGTTGATCCTTCCCAGTGTTGTGAATGTTTCCTCAATGTCGCGCACCAATTCTTCCTCAGTATGACTCTTAATAACAAGGTCATCGACATAAACTTCCAGGTTGCGACCTACTTGCTTTTCAAACGCGTTGTCCACCAAACGCTGATATGTTGCTCCCGCATTCTTTAGACCAAAAGGCATTTTTGTATAGCAATAGACCCCTTGACTTGTGTGGAAGGCTGTTTTCTCTTCGTCTTCCTTAGCCATCTGAATTTGATGGTACCCTTTGTATGCATCTAGGAAACATTTAAAGGGGTATCCACACAGAGATTCTACCTTCCAGTCTATTTCTGGTAGCGGGTAGCATTCCTGTGGACATGCTTTATTAAGATCAGTGAAGTCCACGCAGATTCTCCAACTGCCATCGCTTTTCTTTACCATTACTGGGTTGGAAAGCCAGTCATGGTAGTAGACCTCGCGCATAATGCCTGCGTCTACAAGTTTGTGTACTTCTTCCAGAATGGCTTTTGCATGATCTGGAGCCTGGCCGCGGTTTTTCTGTCGTATTGGAGGATATCCTTGTCGGATTTGTAGCTTGTGCTCCGTGATGGATCGTGGTACTCCCGTCATGTGCTTTGGTTCCCATGCAAAGATATCTAAGTTCTTTTGTAGGAGTGCGCACACAGCTGCTTTGCCTTTGTCAGACAGCGACCCTCCAATTGATACTTGTTGATCTGGGTAGTCAGGGTGAATTGCAACCTTTATGTTTGCCACTTTGGCTGCGCACTATTCTGGAACATTCTCCCTTTTGCTCGTCACCGTATTGCATTCTTTAGGTGACACAACTGTATTATAAAGGGTCACTATACCTCCATCTACTGGGAATTTGAGCATCTCATGCGCTGTGGATGGTACAGCGCGCATGGATGATATTCCAGGTCTTCCAATGATGCCGTTGTACGGCGAGGGGGATTTGATTACCATGAAGTTCATCCAAGCTGTTGTAGAGTGCTGTTCATTACCAACGACCACAAGTAAGCGCAATTGCCCTATGGGCCATATCTTCTCTCCTGTGAAGCCTGTCAGCGACGTCGTGGCCAGTTAACTGGCTTTGTATCTTAGGTCGCAGCCTTTTGAAACAATGTTCGTACATAATATCTACGGATGCTCCTCCATCGACATACATGCGGTGGATATCGTGACCCCCTGTATGTATTTCAATGGTGAGCGGCTCCACTATTGCGTTGTCCGCAGCGAGAGTGGGGAAGGAGATTTCATTCTTAGAGGAGAACTTTTGGCTGACTTTTTTCCTCGTCTTTCGTTACCATGATTGTATCATGTAGATGGTGTCGGCCTTGTCTTTGGGTGTCTCCTTCTTACCTCCATTCTTCTGTTTGTCCTTTCCTTCTTTGATATTCTTGACGAGGTGATCCATTCTACCCTCTTTCACTAACTTGTCGATTAGTTGTCATAGTTGGACACACTCGGTGGTAGTATGGCCCTTTTGTCCATGGTATTCGCAGTATTCATTCCCTACGCATCGATCCTCTGGGGTGCGCATTGGTGGAGGTTTCGGGAAGTTTGCGCCTTCTGTTACAAATATCTCCCTCGAAGTCTTCGTGAGGGGAGTGTATTTGTCGTTTCCCTGACTGCGATAATTCTTGTTGCGGTTGCTACTCTGGTCATTGGATTGTCTCCTAGGCTGTTCTTGTGGCCTATAATTTGAGTATCCTTTTTTGCTATCCGCAGCAGCTGCTTCTCCTTAGATAAAGGACCTTGTGCACTTCATTAGTTCATCAAAGGTTTGGGGAACCTTATCATTTAATTTCCTAATGAGCTCTGGGTTATTAATCCCATTCATGAACCCTGAGATTTTTAGTACTTCAAGACACGCCTTGACGTGTATACATTCATCCATAAAGCGCTCCATGTAAGCACTTGTTGATTCCCCTTGGCGTTGTTTTACTCTGGCCAGTTCAACAGGGTTCTTGGCGCACTTTTTTCTTTGAGTGAAGTTCAAGCGGAATGCTTTTCGCAACTCTTCAAACCCGTTTATGCTTCTTCGTGGAAGCTTGCTAAACCAAGTTCGCGTATTCCCTACTAATGTGGAGTTAAACATATGGCACCACACAGGTTGTGGCCAATTTCCGATAGTAGCAGCGGATTCAAAAAATTTTAGGTGGTCATCAGGATCACCCGTTCCATCATATGTTTTAACATTGGTGGGCATGCGCCTTTTCTTGTGATCTGAATAATCGCTGATGCGCCATGTGAATGCATCAACCTTTTGGCGGCGCCAAGGAAGAGATATATCTTCGTCTTCTTCCTCGCGGTGTCTTCCTCTGGACTTCCAGTGTCCTGTCTCTTTGTCCTCGTTGTCCAAGGAGTCACTTGAGGAAGAGTTCTCCCTTCTGCGGCGCTTACGCCGTTTTTCCTCAGAGTCTGAGCTTGAGGGGCTTTCACTTGGGGAAATTTGTCTTCCCAGTCTATCATGGATTCTTCTGCTTCCAGACCTTGAAGAGCTCTCGCTCGGTGAGCGTTGCCGTCCAAGTCTATCTTGCATCCTGCGATTACCAAGTCCAGCGTGGACATTGGTACGCCTCTCATTATCCTCGTATTCCTCCGAGTATTATGAATCAGATGTTGTACCAAGTTTAGCATGGACATTGGTACGCCTCTTATTGTTTTCGCGCCCCTTCTTCTGGTAGCGCGATGGGGATGTTTCGTATTCTGGGTTAAAGTTAAGCCGGGCTTGTAGGCTCTGACTTGACCTTCTCCTTGCCTCCTCTTGCATGAGGTTGGTTAAAGTTTCGTAATTTTGAGATACAAAATTACTTAACTTTAACTCAGGCGCGTCCTCTTCCAGCGCAAGGATATCTGCTTCAACATTAGGTCCCCTATCTCGATTAGGCGTGCTTGGTGGCAAAGTGTTGTTCACGATGGGTGTCGTTTGATAGGGAGTAGTGAAGAGGGTGCGCTGAAGTTCTTCAGTGCTTGGAACCACCATGGTGGTCTGGACAGTCCCTGTGGGCAATTCTACCATTGGGAGAATTATGGTTGGGCCTGATTCTTGGTGACCAGGCGCATTGGTTGTTCCAGAGGCCTGCCTAGAGGTTCAATCTTGATGGTTCCTCCTCTGGGGGTCGCCACGTGTTTTTTCCAACTGCGGAGTCCGCTGGCTTGAGTTTTTGTGTTTTGTCATTCTAGTTCTTAGTGTAGGGTCCCACGGATGGCGCCACTTGTTGATACAAAAGTTGGGCGTTCCTTATTTGGGTTCCTGTTCTCGTACCAATCCAATCTTAATGCTTGAGACCTGCGCACTAAGAAAGCAAACAAACACCGTTAGGCTTATCGTGGGATTGTCTCCCACGATTATCCTCCGGCGTGAGAGTAAGTAATCGGTTTTAGGGTTGTATAGAAGAGTTAGGTTTGTAAATCGTACCTTTAATGAGGATTATGATATTCTTTATATAGGCACGAACTCCTTGTAGATTTCGTGTTCCTCACTCTTCGGCGTATCACGCCTATCCGGTCTATGGATCTTTATCCCATAAATAAGAGATCCTTATCTAGACCATAAATAATGTATTTGGGTTTAGGCTATCATGAGCCCAAACCGTTAATATGGTAGTCCAAATAATAGTAGCCCATTCGTGATGGGCTTGGGTGTTAGTAATGTTTGTTAATTAGGTTCGTGACCCGAATATAGACCATACGTCATCAACTATGCCGTAGCAACGCCCAGGTGTCATTCTGGATAAATTTAGCAACTACGGCGTAGCACCCCATTTAAGCTACGCCGTAGCTACCTTCTGAACATTAAAAATTCTTTTTATTTTACAAAACATTATTTAAACTTGTATTAGTTTTTTAAATGAACTTTTTGGGTGTGTTCCCTGTAAACCCTCACGAGACTTCACTCGTCCACATGGGACACCAAGTAGTTTAAAAGGTTTGTTGCATACGCTAAATGCAACCGTGATTCCTACGAAAGTGAGTTAGGGTTTTTCTTTTTGTTTTTCTTTTTCTTTTTAGGTTTTATGCTTTTGGTAGTTGTGTGAATCCAGGGAATTGAAGTTTGCTCATTAGGCGAAGCGAAGGCACATTTTTCAACATGATCCTTCTATCATTTTCAAGAGCGAATTTCAGGGAAGTTCTCGTTCTAATTCTACTTTTCCTCTTTATTTTTATTTCATGTACAAAAGGGACTTTGTACAACTCAAGTGGAGGGACGGGAGTAGAATTATTTACTTGAACTTAATCTTGCCCCATTTTTCTAGTTTATTTTGAAAAATTATGCCATTTTAAAACTTTTGACATGTTTTTCCGAACCTAACTAGAATAGACCTTAGCCGAGCACATTAACCCATAATACCATGGTGAGGTTTAACCTATTTTAGTTTCCCCTATTTTACCCCAAATCCACCAAAATTATGAGTGTGCCGGTAGTTTGTAAACTTTAGAACTTGGCTTTTACATCATTTTGAAACCATAGACGAGTAGTGTATTGAGATTTCTTGATACATTTGGAAGAAACTTTTTAAGAAGGCAATATTTTAGGATTATCACCCAAATAACCTTTATGTGTGTGTTTATCGATTAGTCACATTGACTATTTGACTCTCGTGTTAAACCCTTTGTTGCACTCACCTTTAGTGCAAGATACCCCTAGATACACCCTTTTGAGCCTATCCTTTCGTTTCTTACCCATATTATTGTTTTGATACACCTATACACCTTAGCCTACCGTGTAGTCTTAGTTTATGGTTGGGAAGTTGCCACTTGTTCTAGTTTGAGGTTCAAGTCAAGAGATTCAAGAATCACACCTACGTTGAAGACAAATCATTGAAGATCATGAGAAAACCAACTATTGTACATGTATTGTTCATCCCAAGTGGGGGATATGTTTACTGTATTAGTTATGAAAAAAAATGTGAATTTCCGTATGTATATATGTTATCTTTGGTGCAACCTTGTATAGCACCGTAATAAGAGCTTTGAAGGAATTATTATCGAAGAGGCCACTTCGGTCATATTTGAAGAACGAAGTTGTTGGTTCTTAATCACCAACATGAAGACCAAGTGAGGTGCCCATCATGACGTCCTCTAATGGCACACACTTGTTACATGATCCAATTCTTGTGCTTTGAAACTTGGACTTTGGATGAACGGCAAGTGGTAGCAACTCGATTATAGGCTAAGACTATTTGCTTTCTTTTTCATTTTACACCATTATTGTGCATCCCATGTCTTATCCTACCCTTTAGTTGTGAATCATGCTTAGGTGAGGGATTTGAGCAGTCATTGGTGTCTTGCCCGGCATTCCAATCATGTACCATTGCCTTTGTCGCCTTTGCCGTAGTATGTTAGTAACAACGCTACACCCAAAAGCCTTATATGTGTTCACCCAATATTGCCTTTAAGAATTGTTTCGACCTTAACTCTAGTGGTAGAGATTTGTGTAACTGCCAAGCCTATGATAGAATACATTCTATGACTGTGCGTTGAGTGATCACCCTGAAATTAACACTTAGATTAGGAGAGAGATGTGAGTGTTTGTTCCAATTTTGTGAGGTGTTCGGCATTGATATATTCTAGCATAGGGAGTTTTTAAATTCATATTCTCCAGTTTCTTGGGGGATATCTTTTTGAAAATTATTCTAATAAGGTCTACTTTAGGGCAAGTATAGTTCAAGTGGGGGGATAATTGATGACGTCAAATTTACCCATAATTTAAGTGTTAATTTCCCCCTAAAATGCTCATCTTTTCTATTTATATGAAGAATATATACTCTTATTTCTTCCTATTTTGGTTTCAGGATAAAGATGAGTAAAAGAACGAACATACTTGGAAATGGAAGGACTTTGGAGCAAATATGTGGAAATTATGGATTTTGCACTCATTACGGCGTAGAGGTTCATCTACCTACGCCGTAGCAAGGCTTTATGAAGATTACGGCGTAGAGGTTCATCTACCTACGCCGTAAGAAGGAATTTATGAAGACTACGGCATAGCCAATCCACTGGCTACGGCGTAGAAGTCCACAAAAGGGCTCTACGGAGTAAGTAACTCTCCAGCTACAACGTAGGCCCGAATTTGAGGCAGTGAAGAACTAACGAGGCCAAGGAAGAACTTACGGCGTAACAACCCTAGCAACTACGCCGTAGAAAGTATCTTATCAAGACATTACGCCCGTAGCACTTGATCAAGCTACGGCGTAACACAAATTTACAAAGGTTACGGCGTAGCAATCCAATCAGCTACGCCGTAACAAAGTTGGGCCTATAAATACCAGCCCTAATTCTGAGTTTATTCATTCACTTTTCACCACACAGAAGTTGGGAGAAACTCAGGGAGCAGGATGAACGAAGTTCTAGCCTCATAGAAGTCATTTCCAAGGGAGGATTCACACACCAATCATAAGTTTATTCATTCCCTTGTTTTGTATTCGATTCATGTTTACTTTTGTAATAATACAATCTTGTTTTACTGCAATTATGAATATGAGTGGCTAAACACCTCTTGGTGTTAGCCTAGTTATGAAATTGTTATTGTTTTGATTTAGTTTTCTACGCATCTATTATCTATTGTTTGAATACTTTCATGGCGAGTCTTGGGACACTCTAGTTCCCGTAGTGTTTAGCGTTGGTTGTTCCCTATAGACTTGTGGAATTAACCCTAGGAAGCAAGTCACTAGGGATTGGACTTGGTGATAGCAATATCACCATACACGTGCGAATTAGCCCTAGGACCACCTACCAATGCTATTCGCTTAATGGAGTTAGAGGGGTGTAAGATCTGACCATGCCGCATCCGTTAGACTTGTACATGTTAGTAGAGGCACTTAATGACTCTTACATCTTCGTACCGATGAACCCAAGGCTTTACAATAGTTTTGGATAGGACAAGGTGTAAGATAGACGTAGGTGATTTAACCCTCTGATCCGAAATGAATTAAATCCCCAGACGATATGATATGATGCACTTATAGGAAACTAATCAGAATAATAACAAGAGTAATAATTAGGCTAGCACTATTTCTCTCTTATTGATTTTCTTCTATTTTATTTACTTGTCTTGTTATTTACTTTTATTAGTTTAAGTGATCTTTCAACTCAAAAACCCCTTTTAAACGTGACACGAAACTTAGGTTATTTCCATACACTTAGCTCTTGGGACGACCTCGGCTTTACCAACTAGCTATACCACACACGACCGGGTACACTGCGCGTTAGTGCATTAGGTAGACCTTGGGTAAACGAGACTATTATAAATATTAAAAAAACCTGGTCAGTAAAACCTGCATCAGATACGTCGTATCGACTTTGTTTCCAGAATATATAAATACCCCATTCACAGCCGAATTTAAGAGACATAATACCTAGAAGAGGCGATGTTTGACCACACAAAGACATAACTAGAAGAACGAAATCAGAGCAATAAGAAGGTCCTGCTAGTGCATAATTACATAGGAAGATTCGCTTAATTGTATTAGTACTCTTTAATCATTTGGTTAGTGTGGTCTTTCTTTCATTAGATTCGTACTTAATATACTTTCACTCATTAAAAATTATATGATGTTTTATTGGTTTGCAATGCTTATGCATATGTTTTGATTACATTATTAGTTTACCGTGCCCTTGTCTGCTATTTGGCTCGCACAATTACTTCATATCGTTTGCATGATTAATGTAAGCCCTACAAGGTTAATTAATAAATAAACTAAGTAATCATTAAGGTGGACTTTAGGTGGATTTCTGATTAGTCATGACAAGACTTTTCCGTTAAGAAGACTTAAAAACCGAAATCTAGACGTTTAGACTTGATCTAGACATTGGCATGAGATACTGATTCGTGAAAAACACAATATCAATATTATAGTATAGATGTAAGCTCAAGAAATCCGCAAAGAAATACGGATAATCCGAGGTCGTATTCCGTGTGAAGGGTGAATGGAATTCCGAATTTCCGATTCGGAAAACGTGTCGTGAAAAGTGGTAAAAAGTGATGTGAATGATATTACACTAATGAAATAGTAAATGAAGCACAAATAATCAACTAAGCACGTAATTCAAGTAAAGCAACTAGAAATGTAACGTAGAAACGAAAACCGTAAATTAAAACGTAAAATAAACGTAACCGTACAAAATAAAACGCGACTTTAAAGCTACGCTACTCCTACGGACTTGGAAATAATTTTCAAAAATTAAAAATGATAAAAGAAAATTTTGAGAAAAATAAAAATATTTTTTTTTTTACTTTTTATTTATTTTTTATGAATTAAAAACTAATTAAACTAATTAAAAATTAAAAGAAAATGCAAATAAATTGAGAAAAATGCAAAATAAATTTCTAAAATTCTAAAATAACTAAAAATAATTTTCTAATATTTTTTTGGATTTTTCTGGGGTTTTTCTAATTTTTTTGGAATTTTTGGTAATTAAAAAGTAATTAAAAATGATTAAAATTGAAAATTAAATAAGAAAAATAGCAAATGAACTTGGAAAAATCTGAAAATTTCAGGAAAATTCTAAAATACTATTCTGAATCTAGGAAAAATATAAAAATTTGAAAATAAGCACTGGAAGTGCTGATTAGACCAAAACTGCTTATTTGAAAGTGCTTATTTATAAGCAAAACTTGACAAAACTGACCCAAACTTATACCAAGTGATTTTTAAACTTAAATGAACTTAGATAAACAGAGATTAACCAGAATGAAGCTCAGAAACACAAGTATGGGCACAATTAGATCAAATAAGCAATATGGAATAAGCTATAAGCTGAAACAGATAAGCAGAGACCAAAAACCAATAGGAACAGCAACAATGAGTATAGGTAAGCTCAGAGAAACAATCAAACCACACTTATGATGGCTACAACTAATTTGCAGCCCTTGTTTAAAAATTCAGATACTAGTCTCAAATACCAACTTAATGAGATGAATAAGCAGTACTAATAAGCTGATGAGTGTGAGCTTATGGGTGTAATCTACTCACTAGCAACCAGAGATCACAAATTCACTTATAAAACAGACTTCCAATCTAATCTAATCCCTACAAAGATGCCTAGAAACTTGGTAAGCAACTGAGTGTGCAGGGCACTATGAGTCTCAATCAGGCCACTTCAATCAGCTTTTTAGATAAGCTAATGAAATCCAAATCTAAAAATTCTTTTTGAAACTTGTAAACCTACTACCAAACTTCACAAAACAACTTTTGAAAAGTATTTTGAACCAAATTTGAGGGCTGTGCACCTCTGAAAATCTAACCAAAAACCTTTTGACTTTTTGAAGAACACCAAACTTTTGACCAAATTGAATTTTGATTGCACCTTACTGATCACTGAATTGATGTTAAACTATTTTGTTATAGCTAAAAGCTACTACTACTAGTTTACTATTATATATAAGCTATCTTAATACTAAAAATCCTTCTAATCTTAACTGTTTTGAGATTAACTAGCACTTTGACTTTTTAACTAATTAGATATTGATTTTATGCTATATTAACTCTAATATTAACCTAAGTGACCTGTTTAAACTAAAAGCAACCTCTGAAAATGACTTACCACTAGCAAACTAATGAAATCCAAACACACCTTAATAATCTGTCACTAACTAGAAACCACCACAGTTCATTCCAAACTAACTCCAAATCAACAATTATGAACTGAATAAGATCCAAACAACTCTAATAAGAACACAATAACAGATCTCAGATGCAAGTTTAACTCAGAAATTAGATTCACAGATGTAAGACAGAAATAGTGAACTAGAGACTATCAATCAACAATCCAAAAATCAAAAGCTACACAGATGAGATAAACTACTATTATCCAACTATAATAACACAAGCACAAGCAGTAGCAATCAATAAGAACAACTACTCACAGATCTATACTACCTTATGCTCAAAAGATGAAACAGTAATGAAATGAGATTGAACTTACAAACTCAAATCCCCCTCAGCATGAAAAGAGGGGGTTCACTAAGCTTGCTTGTCTTTTGACAGGCCAATGGCACCTTATTGGCTGCCTTATACACCAATTCAGCTCAGCTTTTTCTCAATAAGCTGAGTAGTTGACCAGAGTTGACTTTCTAGGAATTGAGAGAGTTTGAGTGTTTGGTGCCTTAGATAGTATCACAAAAGCTATAAACAGCTGATATGAAACTAATTAAACAACTGAAAAGCTTTTTGAAGCTTTTGTAAATAAGAACTTGATATTTTTTTTTTTTTCTGATTTTTTTTATTTTTTTTTAATCTTTTTCTTCTAGGTAAACTGAAAAGGAAATAACACTTGAATGATTAAATCAGTCTTAAAAGTAAATACTGAATTTAAATGAGAAATAAAATGAATGACAATAAGCTAAAAACTAATAAGCAATAAGCAGTTTTAATTATGGAAATAAGAAGACAATGGAATTAAACTAAATAACTTTTCATTAATAAAAAAAAGTATTACAAACTAAATTCAACAGCAAAACAATAAAAAAATAAGGCACCCCCTTTACAATGAAATGGAGGGGTATATATAGGAGAGGTGAGAGCTGCTAGGGTATGTCCAGGTCATCAATCCGCGTCACTTTGTGTTTCTTTGAGTCCCTTGATAGCCATTGATCACGCTCTAGATGCTTCCAATCATTTTGGACCCTAGGATTTAATTGTGTGATGTGACCGATCCTAGGGGTGTATCCTCATTGGTCCACGTGCCCTCAAAACATTCCCTGACATGCCTGACACCTTCTAGAAGACCTTATGATTGGGTAATCATTATTTACGTGGGTAATTTTGGGTGTGGTAAAAGTTAGGGTTTATGTGAATAGTTCTTTTCTGGGAATTTTTGGGGATAAAAAGGGCGGGGTTTGGTTTTGGGTGTGTTTTTTTTTTTTTTTTTTTTTTGGTTTGCGTTGACCGGGTGTATAGGTAATGGGTTGACCGGGTGTATAGGTAATGGGTTGACCGGGGTTTGTAGCAGGCCGGGTAACAAGGTGTAGGTGGTGGGCTTAGTGGGATTTTGGGCTTGTGGTGTGGGTTTATTTGGTGTAGATCCGGTTGTGTTTATATATTTGTTTCAAGGACCAAAGTTGCACAATTGCAAATCATAGGGACAGAAACTATAATTCCTTCATAGTATTTTCCAAGGGTATTTATTGTCAATCTCAGATTATTGGAGGACCATTGATGATTTTTTTTTCTCCGAATAATTCTTCAAGGGACCATTTGTGTAATTCTCTGAAACTGCGGGGACTAAATTTGCCAATTTCTCAAACTTATTCAGGGACCAAATATGAAACTTTGATGAATCTCTGAAGTTGAATTTGACTTTTTAAACTTGGACTTTGACCATTTGACTTCCCCGGCTCCGGCTTTTGACCTTTTTCCAATCTCGTGCTCGTTTTTGTCGGTTTTGCTTTGTTTTCGTTCATTTTTTCTCATATCCGTACCTGCACATACACAAATATAAAAACATGCATTCTCTTGGCATTTTTGGTTAGTATTTTGTGTTTTTGGTCTGAATTAAGGTCTAAAAAGGATGAGTGAATAAGCACTCATCAGATACACATACACGTAAGCAACCATAGAGAAAGAACATAATTAGTACTCATCATATATAACTAAACGATTAGCGAGCATATCTTCCTTACTATCGGCTTGACCTCTTATTTGTTATCTGTTTTCTATCTCTGTGTGTGTCATTAGCCTTGTTGCTTTTATTTACAAATTTACTTAATGTACACATCGTGCCAGTCTCTCAGGCTGAAAACCCCCCTTGTGTTAGATTAGGTTTAATTACAACTAACTTTAAGATTAAAATACTGATAGATATTTAGGTGTTAACGTTCCACTCTTAGTGATCGACACTTGTAATACCTCACAAATTTCACCTATGTTATCTATACTTATGATATAGGCTAAAACGCGGTTTAGTACCCTGAACTTGCCTAAATGGAATTTTTAGTACCCTAGATTATTAAAGGTGGAGAATGGTACCCTCAATTTGGCTAAGTGAAATTTTTAGTACCCTACACAAATTTGACATGATCATATGACTATCATATGAGCCCAACGCGTTAAGAGGTAACGGAGGAGTATAATGGTCTGTGGTTTTAAACAAATCCAATGTTAAACCCCCTGTATAACTGCATTAATATGTAGTTATTAATAATATTTAACCCATATAATTTAGTTGCATTACAATGAAAACAAGAAATACCAGTACTAGCACAATTGAGTATAGATGTAATCATAAAATTATTTTTCATTGCATAATTATCCTTCACATAATCACATTACAAATGGAATTCGAATCTTATTCATTATTGGTCATCTCATGAAAAGATACAACTTGAACATAAATATCGAGATCAACTAGTATTATACTACAACAAACTCTATCCCCTAACCATTAAATCTTCTTTATATGGATCAGTCCACTTTTTCTACAACAGAAGAATATGTGTTACAGTAAGCTTTATAAATTCCCAAGAAGCCCTTTGATTTAATATTGCAAGTCTACAACTATATATACAACATCCAGTATTCACTGTCTTCCGATCATTTAAATTGCGACCATATCCAATTGTGTGAATACTTAGTTCTTCATAGATTCATAGATGCTCCAATTTATACGCAATTGGAGTTTCTGCCATCAAGGGTTTTTTATTTTTATTTTGACTAATATATGATTTTTAACCGGAATATAACGTGTCATTTTTCCTCCATTAAATCTTAACGGGTGGAGCTCACATAATAGTCATGTGATGATGTCAAGTGTGTGTAGGGCACTAAAAATTACAATTAGCCAAATTAAGGGTACCATTCTCCACCTCTAATAATCCAGGGTACTAAAAATTCCATTTAGTCAAGTTCAGGGTACTAAACCATATTTTGGCCTATGATATATATAAAGCTCATTTTCACGGGTAAAATTTTTGCTTCATTTCACATTAAATATGTAAAGTAACTTACATAGCCCAATAGACGTCTCACGCAACTACCAATGCCAAATATCTCTATTTTTACATTTTGTAAACCTCCTAGTATGTCAAGTCTAAGTTTCAAATATCATTTTATCAAGTATTCTATCAATATAACTCACTATATCCAACATGATACCAAAACAAGCCCTATACATTACGGTTATTTCAAAAACCCTAATTTCAAGCCTAAACTAACTTGAAAGTGTTCAAGGCTTATGTATAAGTTATATTAGCTACATTTCCCTCCCTAAACTCTAGTACAACTATATAAAGCTCAGTGTACAAGTCCTTTAAGCTCAGAATCCTAATTAGGTCATTAAGGTGCCTAAACCATGTTAAAACCTTACCATTTCTTTAGCACAAGTTACAACCACTTAAGGCAAGACTCCTAAACCTTAAACTTAGTCACTAATAACTTTCTAAACCCTAATCTTAGCACTAACCCTAAACTTATTTTAAGCCTAAAAACTAACTAAACCAAGCACCCTAGTACCACCATGACTTAACCAACCTACCTAGCAACTCCATCACCTACTTATCATCACCAAGCTACCTATCACACACCACCTTCACCACCTTGTGGTAAAAACACCTCCGCGACACCCTTTTTAACAACAAATGCCACCACCTCTAGCTACTCCCTAGCTTCTAGTCATCACCTAGTAGCTGCTAAGAGTCACCCCCTCATCCCTTGGCCACTACTCCAAGTAACTTGGCCCCTAATTTGTTTTCGAGGCTTATAAATAGGCGTACACCCCTTCTTCATTCAAACCATCCCACCAAAGCTTCTCCACCTAAAATATCTTGCACTATCAATAGCTTAGGAGTCTGTTAGAAGCCAAGATCCAAGAAAAACCAGCCTTGAAGCCCTCTCCTAGTCGAATTCTTGTCGAGAAAACCCTAAAACCCTAATCGACCCATTTCAGTCGTGTAAGATTTCTACACTAGTTCTATAAGCTCTATTTTGATTTTAATATGTTCATAAGCTTTGTTAGATCCTATTAGAACCCTTGTATAAGCCTTGATCTCAAAAACTTGCACATTTTCTTTTTAAAACCTTAATTCTATTCGAATTGCCATTTTTGGATCAAAATCCTTTTTCATAAGCTATAAGCTAGTAAAAAGTTACTTATCTTGGCTTATTTTAATAATCCATAAGTTATAAAACTCTTTTGTATTATAAAAATATACTTTGCATGGTTTTTGGACTAGTTTTGTAAAGTTTTTCATGCAAAGGGGTATATATTGTAACTTTTGAAAGTAAAAGTACCTATTTTGCCATATTTCTAAAGTTATAAGTATAAGTATCTATTTTGAAAAGTTTTAAAGCCTATATATATATATATATATATATATATATATATATATATATATATATATATATATATATTTTATAAAGGACTAGTTTCGTAAAAGTTTAAAACCCAAGGGTATATATTGCCAATTTACAAACTTAAGGGTATAAATGAGATATTTTCTTATAAATCAAAATCCTATCTTTTTAACAACGTATCACAATACTAAGGAGCTTCATGTGAGGGGTTTCATTTGGGTATTCGTTTTGACGAGTTTGCTGGGTTTACGAATTAAAGTGCCCTTGCTCCTCAAACGTTTACTACATAACATCAAAATTATGATGGCCCGAACGGTGTTACGTTATATCTAAATCTAGTGAATCTAAGAAAACCTTACTTCGGAAACAGAGTTTTGAAACATAAACAAACCAACTAAGACTTGACATACACTACCCCAGGTTGTGTGAGTAGGCCGTCTGATATCTGAGTCACTTTTGACATCACTCAGATTTCCCTAAAATAAGGTGCGTTCATAGCCTCACTTTTAAATGCTTTATAAACTCATGAGGGGGATACATGCTATAAACCTGAATACAAGTATTTTTCAACTATCCCGATTCATTATTGCACGAGTACCTTTACCTGCCACTATTTTCCCAAATTTCATGAACCATAATCACTTGTGTGTGAATGCGAATATTGTGGATAGATCTATCGGGGTGTGCAACTCCTGTTGGTTTCCCCATACCGGGTACCAATAGCACTATATTTGATAACAATAGATAACTTTGGCAAGTTACCTCTCCAAGAGGACTTTAGTTCCTCAAATATCACTAAGGTGATCCCCATGTTAATGTGTTGGTGTCATGAGCTTAGTTGCAATAATACTAAACTATACTTTTTCCTTGATGGGTGTAACATCTAAACCCAGTGGAACTTGTATTCAAATTATTGCCATCTAAACCTATGAATTTCACTCAACCTTTGTGTTGACCTTTAAGCATGTTATCCAAGATAACTTAGCCGTTTAGGACTTATGGCACAGAGTGACACTGGACATGAGGACGTCCAGACCTGTTATCATTCATCCTCTTTTGATTTAAAACGTATATTTGGGACCTTTCTTTTGTAAAAGTCTATCTTTTAGTATAAAAACTCTGACAAATAAATGAATGATAACTTATCTTTTAAAAACGTCTTGATGAGTGTCTAAATACTCATCATTTATGTCACATTTAAGCTACAAAACATCTGAAAACATACTGATATGATTTAAAATACTGGAAATATCACCAAACTGTGTTTTTAGGTGCTTCAAGTGCAAAAGGGATGAAAACTGATGAAAAACATATAAAATATACATAATTTACAGTTTCAGTCCCTGAACTTTGAATAATTGGCAAAACTAGTCCCTGGTCAACTCAAAACTTGTAAAAATATCATAAAAGGTCCTTGGGATTCATAAGTTGTAAGAAATAGTTATTTGAAGTTTAAAATTACAAATTTACAACTTTGGTCCCTCAACTTTGCAAAAGTGTCAAAAATGGTCCTTAGGGTTTTAAAATGGAAATTTATCAAACTACACCCTTATACTAATCTTATTTGACATGATTGGTCCTTGTGATTACTTTGGATATTTTACAGGTTTGGTCCCTCAAGTTTTGGTAAATTACAAAATTGGTCCTTGTTTAGTTATAATACAAACGGACCCTTGTTATTACTAAAACCCAAAAACCAAATCCATACCAAACAAACCCCAGGCCCAGCCCACTCCCCTGATCCACCAAAATTATACCAGCCCACCCCACCCCATTTGTAAATAAATAAAACAAAACCCCTACCCCGTTTTCCCTCTTCTTCTTCCACCTCACACCCCCACCTGTAACTCCACCTCTTCACTACCACCTCACCCCTTCCAGCTCACTACCTACTCTCACCCACTCCTCCACCACCTCTGCCACTACCACCCCCCACAATTAATGCCTTCACACCCCATTTTCACCCCAAAACCACCACTGTTCACATACCAATCCACAGTATTGAACAATACTACCCCAACTTGGTCCAATCTTCATAATACTTGTCCCTTACACTTCCTAATACTCCCAAGAAGCCTTAATTATAACAGAACCGCCTCAATTACACGTGGAGTGATTTGGCGCCAAATTTAGATTTGAATGGTCAAGATCAATTACAGACTTTCAAGGGCCAAGATGAAGTGGGAAAAGATATTTGGGCTAGTGGGAAGATATTTGATGATAAATACAGAAGAAAGAAGAAGAAGAGAAGTATCATCATTTGTAATCTAGTTTATGATCACGTAGCATAATTAAATAGTTGTCACTAGTAGTGTAATTCTCAAATTCTGTTTCAAAAGTGTTGTATAACTTTGCTAAAGTGTATTCAACAGCTTTGGTTACTCATATCAATCTATCTTTCAGTTTTCAGTTATTTCAAATTTGTCCCATTTTCAATTCAAGTTATTTAAATTCTGTTTGAATGGTTGTTGTTTAAAAGATCTCATAAACACTACTTAGCTCTCAGTAAGCTATTGCAAGCTTTTGGACCTTATTAACCAGCAATAATTCAATATTCAGGAAAATACCATAGAAAATAGAAAATAATTAAAAAATAGAAGTTACTGTAGAAGAAGCTTGGAGCAAGTACTATCTTGGATTGCCTTGGTTTAGTGCTTTGTGGAAAGCATTTAGGTGTGGTACTCAGTTCTTGGTTCTCAGATTTTGGCCCTGATTCAAGTTGTAAGCAATTTCTTGATTTTTGCCATTTTCTGTATTAGTTCTTAATTTAGCTTAATCTCTCTTGTTTTATGCTTATTTGGTGATTGTTAGTGATAATATAGATTAATACTGGTAGTTTGTTTGTTGAAAATCTTAGTTGCTAGTAATTTCATTAGACAGTTAAAAATAGCATAGTTGTGTTTACTAGTTATAAGTTGTTAAAATCTGTGTTCTTGTGTTCATTTGATCTTATTACATCTGTATACAGTGTTTGGATTCAATTTCATGGTCTAATTCAGGTTATACAACACTAATCATAAAAACAGTCCTTGCTAAAGTGTGTTTAGATCAAGCTGTTTCTCTGAGTTGTGGTATGTTATTGTTGCTGAGTCTTGTTGCTGCATGTTTATTTAGGTCACTATAGTTCATATTAGTCATAATATTTAGGTCTTATTAGTGTAAAAGTCAAAATTAGTTGGTAATTGATCTATCTGTTAACTGTTAGTGTAAATCAGTCCCATAATCTTCATATTAGCTTAGAACTTTGTAACTTAGCTTAATTCAACCATATTATAGCATAATATAACTTAGTTAATCAGTAAATTAGGATCAAAGCTCAGCTAAGTCAACTTAGTCTTATTAATTAAAAAGTCAATTTGCAGCTTACATGTTTTTTTGAATTAACCTGTGAATTTCACTGTGAGTTTGTTAATTGAGATTAGGACTTGAGCTTGTAGGTTTATATTCTCTTGTTGCTGTTCTACATGTTACTATTTTTGATAATTTTTATGCTAGCTGATTAAGAGCTTAAATTGTGCTTAACTTTTGGTGATTCTTCATAAGCCTCCCCTGAACACAGATTCACAAGCTAACTTTGGAAGCTTGCATAAGCTTCATTAGTGCTTGTTACTCTGTGTAAATTGGATCTTTGTGATGCCCTTGTGGCTAGTTATCTGAACTAAGTGCTTATTTGCTTTTATCTGCTTATCTGAACTGCTTATCTTGCTTAACTTGTGCTATCAAATAAACCAAACCACTGATCACTCAGTGTAAACAAGCTCATCATAAGCTCATCACTGAGCTTTGGCTTGTGATCCTTGGCTCTTTTAGAAGCTAAGCAGCTCCTCTTTCAAGTTCAAGCATAAACTTTCACTCTAAAGCCTTTTCACTAGGGCTGCATCAAGCTTGAAGCTTGTCCATTCACTCAGTTAACTGAGTGAACCAGTCAATCCACCCAACTTCATAAGCCCTTAATAAGCTAACCAGTGGTCCCAACCACCCAATTTTTGTTCCTTTCAACCCCCCTCCTACCAGGGTTGAAGTTTTGACCATTTGTTTGACCTTGGAACCTGTGGACCCCACTTGGTTTTACCTCACAAGGTTGTCCCATTTTCTGTCTCAGGAACCAAATAAGCAAGTGCTTATTGTGGTCTTTTGGCTTATTCAGTGAGCTTATATTATCAAGTCTAGCTTATTCAAGTCCAATTAACTTAGGTGAACCTAATTTCACCCTTGTGGACCTCACATAAGCTCATTTGAGCTCATTTCCTTGAAAAGTCAAACTTGGTCAACTGTTTGGGCTAATAAGCACTTACAGTGCTTATTTTGAGTTTCCAAGTTAGTTGTTTTTGTAATAGTTTCTTATTTTAAGTATTTTAATAAGTTTTATAAAAGAAAAACCAGAAAAAGCCAAACTTACTTATAGTGATAGCTTCTATTTAATAGAAACTATCTATTTAATTTTCTTTTTAGCTTATTTATAAGCACTTCTGTATTTTTATATTTTTCTTAAATCTCTTTTATATTAAAGTACTTTTATAAATTTTTCCAGAATTTTCTTTTGTCATCTAGTAATATTTAGAATTAATACTAGTTTTAATTAATTAATAATTAATATTAAATAAATAAATAGCATAATTATATTTTATTAAGTACCACATAGTTTTTATAATTTTTCTAGCTTTTATATAAGTTATAGTATTTTTAGGAATTTTTCTAGAATTTTTACTGTTCATATTCTAGTATTTATAATTAAATTAGTTTAATTAGTTAATTAATAATCAAATAATAATTAATTAATAATAAATAGATAAATAGTGTAATAAATATAATTTTAGTTTTAAAATTTATTTTATAATATTTTAGATTTTTCTAAGTTTTTATTTTATTTGTCTAAGCCTTATTTTAGTTTTCTTATTATTTAGGTATTTAATAAATACTATTAAATAGTAATTAATTAATAATAAATAATATACAAGTTAAATAAATAATTTTCTTTTTCTAATAATTTTCTTTTATTCTTAGGATCTCAAAAATATAAATTTTACATTTGTGGGGTTTATACTGATCACTTTTCACTTTTATTTTTGTACGTTTACTTTTAATTTAATTTAAACGTACGTTTTTAATACGTTTTACGTTTCTAGGGTTTTTGATCGTACTTATTAGTTGATATAACTCATTTGAGTTATTTATACTTTTAGTATTGTGACAAATCATTTATAACCCTATTCCTGATCAACCAAACTATATCACACATTCGTTCAATCACAGGATATCACACCTCGTTGGGAAATTAACGACCCGGGGATATAACTGTACTACCTTGGATTATTGTATTTGCCTCTTTCTAGTTTGACTTGTAGAGTTGACCATTCACAAGTGGTTGACTAAATAAGTAGACTGTTTTCAAGCGAATCACGTCTCTTTTCAAGTCGTTTTCTATTATTGTGACTGTGTATCCATGAGATAATACCCCAGATCTAGCTTCCGTGGCTATCTGTGAAAATGGGGGTGTTAAAACACTCTACTTACCAACTAGGCTGCATTGATCAGGTACACTGCCCATTAGTGTTTGTTATAGGTTAAGTTGGCTAAATATAAATTTAAAACTTGATAACATAATCTATACCTACAACGAAGACATACCACTTATCCCGCCATTCCTTAACTCTTAAGTCTTTAACCTTTGATTTTCAGTTTTTGATCTTCAGTCTTCATAGTTGTTGAGGAGACTTGGGGTTCAGTGAGTCATTCTCATCACTCACTAAACCCATCACCTTCTTCTTTGACTCGGGTATCATTCACCGAGTCCCACCTCACTGAATGGAAAGTCTTTCTTATACTTGTCCTGAGGATCCTGAAGGTGACTCACTGAGTGACTATTCACTCAATGACTTGATTATGTTTATGGATTTGCAACACTTACGTCATTTTCTATTTAAATCCTAGTTTAAGGGAACTTGGGTACTGAATGGACCCAACATAAAAATCTATAAATTTTGAACTAAACTCGTTTATCGGAGTCCTTTAGCCGCAAATTTTAATCAATAAGACAACTTTAGAGATAATCTCAACATCTATGTCAGTATGTGCACTACTATATTTGTCTATATCATTGCTGATCATAAACCCTCTCCATGAATCATTATACTATCCTATACTCGTGTGGTTTAAGTCACTATATTTTACACCAATGATTGTCATTCAAGAAAAGGCAATTGTTTCATGTTATACTTCTATAGTTGTATATTATATTTTGCATGTTCAAATGAATGAAACATGGGTACTGATGTTATATTACATAATTTACTAATTTAGTATTCTATCAATCGACAAATAATTTAATTTCTCATTGGAACATAATTTATTTTGGAATTCTAGTGTCGTAAATTTGTTATTTTTTCATGTTGGGTGTAACTTTAAGGAATGAAGCAAATTGTGGGATGAAATTAGCACCGAACCCGATAATCCGCAACCCGATAGACCCAAACCCGATAGACCCGATATCTTATAGGGTCGTGTTGCGGTTTAGGTTTTATTTTTTTCAAAACCCGACAAGCCTCTAACCCGACCCAATAACCCAATTGACACCCCTAGTTACAAGTAGGACAAAAATGTCAATCTACAATAGTCGAAAGTGGTTCTAATGCTCTTCCCTTAGCTGGATAATATATCCCAATTGCTACATGTTTGTCACGTTCAGTGTTCAACCCAAAAAAAGATACACGGTACAGAACCGGGCGTATACGAAATCCTCTAACTTGAAAGCAATGCTGATGAGACCATTAAGAAACATTACCAAAAACCAACTCAGAAGTCAATCATCCATTCTGTAAGATAAAATATTTTGGTCTAGAATTTTTTTGTGCTGAACACTAAATGTAAAAAACCTTGAGTGATGAAGGAATGAGAAGAAGGAATGGAGCAACCAAAATCCTTAGATTGTTGTTTCTAGTTGTTTTAACAGATTTCATGTTTATTGATAAAAATAGGTATATATTAATTATGTCTGCACTCTCATATTACTGAATCTCGTGTTTCGATTATTTGTTGCTTAACTTGCATTAGCAAACTAAGACAATGATTTAGTCTCAATTTGTTAAATTGATATGAGAAAAATTGTTGGTTCTGCATAAACAAAATCCAAACACAACTCTTATCACTTCCAACATCAAACCCTCAAATTTTTTCTTTCATTTCTTTGTCACACACATGCTATATCATCATGCAATTACACCTAAACTCCAAAAAAATACCTCAAAAAACCCTCAGAAGCTGTTGGTGGATTTCGTTGGTAGCGGTCCCGATGGTGGTAGTTCCGTTGTGGTGGTTGGCTACACCTAAACTCCAAAAAATACCTCAAAAAACCCTCAGAAGCCGTTGGTGGATTTTGTTGGTAGCGGTCTCGATGGTGGTAGTTCCGTTGTGGTGGTCTGCTGATACGTGATGAGAGAAAACACTGAAGGCCCATTTTTTTTAGTGATGCATGATTCTGGACGATGCAATTAAGCCAAAAATTTAGGTATATGTTTGGTGAAAAATGATTGCGGAATGAACTGGTAGGAAATGGCTGAGGGGGAGAGAGGGTTGCCGGCTCATTTTTGGCGGCTTATGAACATTACCTCTCACAATAATGGCTTATGAACACTAGCAGTTCAACTTTTTTTTTTTTTTTTTTTTTTTTTTTTCGTATTCTTTTATTTTTTATTTTTTTTTGCTAGCTTCACCTTTTTTTTTCTTCTTCTCAAATTTGGCTGGGTAAGCTTGGATTATGAATAGTGCGGCTCATCATGTTTTTATTTGGTTGCAAAATTGTATTGCAAAATAGTTGCGCTTCCACTGCACACATCACTATCGTATATAGATGCCCTGTCGCAACACGTGAGCTTTAAATCCTCGTTTAAACGACGTGTAATCTATCTTATGGAAGAGCAGTAGGACTCATAGTGGTATTACATTAGGTTGAGTTCATTCAACTCTCTTATATCTCAAGATGAATATAGTTATACAATTAATAGTAGTTGCTAGGAGCTACGTTATAAACAAACCAAAGGTAGAGAAAGAAACGAGTTTCTAGCAAGGTAAACGATTAGTCTCAATAATATAGTTGATGTTTAATTTGGGAAGTCGTGCAAAACAAGTCATGGTAATAGGTGGCTGGCGAGTTTAAAAGCTAAAAGAGAAGCTTTTATATTTTAAGAAGATATTCGTATTTATGCTATGCCATGAAATTTCATTTCACAATAACATTTTTATTTAAATATATGTTTGTAACATAATACTTATTTCGTTGTTATGTTTTCATTTCGTCGTTTTTATTTTACGAGTTTAGTTCGAACATAAAATCTGAAATTCGATCGAGCTTCGAGACCGAATTTTGATAATCAATCGAGTCGAGTTTGGCAGCTCAGCTCGGCTCGGCTCGGCTCGGCTCGTTTACACTTGGACACAAACATGGATAAATTAGGGCTTGCTATAAATAAATCATAGTTACCATTTTAAGACATCACCGCAACAAATCCGTATGAAGAAAACAAAGCCCCTACATTCCCGATCCACCTAAGTCCTCCTTCACTACTAGTACAATCGGAACCAATCTTTTTACTCCTCCACAGATCCGACTCTCATCAGATCTCATCAATCAAATCAAATGGCTAAAACTAGACCAGGTAGCGGCAGCAGCAGCAGCAGCGCCAAACGAGACCTTGATTCCTACACCATCAGGGGCACTAACAAAGTTGTCCGAGGTACTATTATTTCATTTTTAAGATTAATTTGGTACTTGAGCTTAAACTTTGATTTATTGTTATGAAATGGTGTTTTTTAAGTATATAAGCAAGTGTGGGTTAGATTAATAGATTTGTGACAAGAACTGAAATTTTTTTACTAGTTTGAGCTAGCGGATTGATTTTAAAATGTGAGAGGTCTCAAGTTTGAAAAGGAAGGGCTTTAGTGCTTTACGCAGTTAGTTTGAATGTGTCGTGGATTAGTTGGCCAAAAAGATTACCTTAATAAAAGTTTTATAGTCGCACGTAATTTATACTGAACGGGTGGATACCGGAGAGTAGCGGCGTAGAGCAATAAGTGTGAACTGTTTTGCACCAAGTTTGTTTATTTACTAAGTTAATAAATGTAAACATGATTTTTCATTCATTTAATATTATGAATAAACATGAGCTATGGTCCTTTGACCTTTTGGCCGACTAATCCACGAGGTTTGAACCCACCGCCACACATATTCAAACCGGGTAAAGCCCTCCCTTTTAAGGAGGTTGGCGTGGCCACTTCAGCGTTGTTTGCACCTAGCAAGAATTGAACTTGAGACCTCAAACATCTTAGAGTGATAGTCACAAGCCCTTTTGACATTAGGCCACCCTTGAGTGGTTTAACTATGGTCTTGTTGGTTTGTTTACATTCGTGAATGTTAGGGTTTTTTTTTTCTTTTTTTTTTTTGTTAAAATCTATTAATATGTGTTTGTTATTTTGGTATATTTGTGCTCCGTTACAACTTTCAAAATCATTTTATTACTTAAATTTGTTAATCTTTATAATTAGATTTTATGTACATAATTTAACACGTGCTGTGCATCTATGGAAGTAAAAGGTAGAAGCAAATATATAGATCAATTTTCTATGTGTAAGTTCAGTTAGGAGTGTTTTAAAGTTGAATATGATAGACCTAGAATAGAATCGGTAATTTTTTTTTTGGAAAAAAGATAGGATGGATATTTCTTTTAGTTTGGATTTTGTTGTTCGATATTAAGATGTTTGAAGTCTGATGGTCGTTCTGTTATGACGTAATGCAAGTGAGTGTTTTAGTACAGGACCTTATAGGGCATGTAATTGGAAGCCACTTTTTGCACTTATGTATTAACGAATAGCATATTTAGGGAGCTGTTCTTCTGCAATTGTTTGGTTACTTGATTTATTAAATGATCAAACATAAACATGACTTCACACATGTTTTAGTTGAATGAACGAACTTGAAGTATGGTATTGCTTGTTTGTTTACATTTGTGAATGCTAGGGAATTTGTTTGTTATAGTTAGATTATTTTTGTTTATTTCTTTTGTTATATTTGTGGTAGGGCTTAGGTGCACATATAGTCATATAAACATTTCACATTGGTTATAATTAAGACGAACAGGATCTTGAGCTAGAATTGACTAGCTCTATCTTTAGTAGGCTGAAGTGGATTGATGTCAAGTTTAATAAAGTTTGATAGTCCGGTTCATACTTACCTAATTAGCTATTGTAGCCATGATCCGCGAAAACAATACAATTGTACTAAAATGGGTATGATACGGATCCAGGAACGCTCGGGATCATGATTTTCGGTTGATGGCGGGTTCACGATTTTTACCTACAGAAACGGCTTTCTAGTTGACGTTAGGATCTGTTGTGTGTCTCAATTTAAAGTGGATGGTGTCTATTTTGGAGACTCTGAAAACATTTGAAACTCTCAAGAAGCATTTAATTTGACAATTGGTCAAGTTTTCACATTATTATTAATTTCTGTTTTTGATAAATCAAGTTTTCAAGTTAAAAACTCAGGTAACTAACTGAACGAACGTGGACTGTGGTCTTGTTGGTTTGTACATATTGAGTGCTGTGTTTAAAAAAGCGTGCCTTTTAGCGCCTGAGGCATGAGGTGAGTCGAGGCAGTAACGTTATCGCATCGGGACCCTTGATGCATAGCCATTACATAAAGCCCCGCTTTATTGGCAATTTGGCGCCTCACTACTGTGGGTCCAAAATAAGAATTTAACCTGGGGGGGGGGGGGGGGGGGGTCATAATGGGCCCTTTTAATCCACCGATTTTGGGCTTCAATAAAGCCCAAATCAATTATATCACAAGGTGGTTTCGTTACACTAAAATCCTAAATGTCCCTTCTTTCTTCTGACTTTGACCTTTACCTTTTCTTTTTAAAGCATCTTAAGGGTCAATTTTGAATTTAAAGTCATATTTTGCTGCTGTTTTAAGAGCTATTTAAGTATGCGCCTCACCTTGTGTTAGGTCTTAGGTGTCAGATACTCCTTTTGCATATAACAGTATCCTAGATTTGATATCTAACATTCAGCCTCAATTCTTCTGGACTTCAAATCCAAATTTCATAGTTCTCAAGGATTCAACTAACTTGCACATCCTTACATTCTTAGTCTTATTATAAGAACATGGACATGAGGATTTGTTAGTTTATGTGTTCTTCTTACTTTATATGTTAGGTTAAACATGTATGCACCACTAATTCATATATAAATAAGATTCATGATTGTTCATGTATGTGTGATCGGTTTAACGTAGTTACTAGTTAGTATTGTTCATGTATGTATGATGGGTCTGGTTTAGTTAAGGTCTACCCAATCAATATTAAGTTATATGATTTTGAAATTTGATAGTTCGGTTTATCATGTATTAATGTACATTATTGTTTTAGTACATGACCTTCGGCTTATATCATGGGTGGATCAACTTGGAAGCGATGGTTTGCAATTTGCTGTAGAGCTATAAGTGAACCTTACACTTCCAGTAAACCGTTCGGTGGGGAGTTTGTTTATGTTGGTTTGTTTGATACGAACAAGGGTCAAGGTCTCATTCGCTCGTTAATATTGATGAACGTTATGTAAACTGTTTGTATGAATTCATTTGTTGTGTGGTAGGGCCTAAGTGCACACATACTTCATTTGCATGGGATTAGTATCTTAACCCTACAATCAATCAGTCTCACTTTGTAGGCTTTTTAAAACAAAAAAATGTGGTAATCATGACCCACAACCTCGCTTTCTTGCATAATTGCCTTTTCTGTTGCAAGTCATGATTGTTAATTCTGTCACCTTGCATCTCCCTGTGGACCCATACGTAACGATATTTGGATTATGAATGGTTTGGATGTTTGGATTTGAAGCATATTGCTTTTTTTGTGTTTATTTAGTGACACGTGAAGTCGTGAATATGCCTGTATACACTGTTTATCGGGGTGTTAGTTCCATTAAAACATAATTCGCTAGATAGGCAACGAATAGCGATCCAGGTACTCAATCGCGGTACGATTCAATTCCGGATTGTTTAAAATCCTTGTATGAGGAAAATTAAGATTCTAGTCTTGGTTTGGTGTCCAAATGGGAGTCGATCCTTAGTTTTGACAATTTACTTCCAAAAGTGAATTCAATTGATTTTGAAACCGATGTATTATTATAGATGTAATACTCTAAAAAGTTGCTTTGATACTCTGATTAATGGTGGAATCATCTAATTCCAATGATCTTAAAAGTGCATTGATGCTGCAACCATCAAGGTCATGGAAAGTGTAGATTATGAGAAATTAATGTTTATTTTGAATATTTGATATTTAATATTTATCTTTACTTTGAACTGTGATATTGTCATTTCTTTTGAACGCACTGATTAATGGAAGATCAAAAAGTTCTAGAATCTTTCATACTGTCTGAACACTATGACTTTCTAGTTTCTAAACACTATTCTGTTTTATAAATGTTTGGGATCTTTTATAACGCCTTAAAAATATAATAATTATTGGGTACGTCGTAGCGGAGCGATCCCAAATGAACTCAACTACCCCTCACCTGCCAAACCAGGATCTGCGATCCCGTACTGGCTCGATCCCCGTTCCATGTGACTTAGTTCATTGTCTTACTGAACAAAAATGAAAACACAGATAGGAATCTGTTTGTTTATTTGTTCGGCTAAAATTTAAATGCATGGACTAGGACAAAACTGGTTCCTGTTTGCATATGCACCTCTTCTTTGTAGTGTACAACAAATAAAACATAAAAGTTGCTATTCAATAACATCTCCTGAATATATGAATATATACATTCTGGGGTTTACCACTGTCTCATCCATACAAAACATTCATCACTTTCTTTACACTGTGTGAGTGTGATGGGTGTAGCATAGTTAGTATTGTGCATAATCATTCCTTTACATGCATCTTTATTAAGGTAAGTGGTAATACCTTTTTCTCTATGAGGTAAAAGTGAAGCAAATGAGATCCTGATTTCACTGTTTGCATATGATTTTGAAGTTGGGGATTCAGTGTTAATGAGATCTTCAGAGAATGAGAAAGCCCCATATGTGGCTCGTGTTGAGACCATTGAGGCTGATGCAAAGGGAAATGTGAAGGTTCGAGTTAGATGGTACTATCGTCCAGAGGAATCAATTGGTGGGAGAAGGCAGTTTCATGGAATAAAGGAATTATTCTTGTCAGACCACTATGATACTCAGAGTGCTCATACTATTGAAGACAAGTGTATCGTTCATACCTTCAAGAATTACACCAAGCTTGAGGATGTTGGACTGGAAGACTACTTCTGTCGATTTGAGTACAAGGCTGCCACTGGAGGGTTCACGCCTGACCGTGTTGCGGTGTATGTTTTGCACCCTTCAGCTTTGTTCATTGTTTAAATCATTTTTGCTTTGAGACTTCCAATTACTGTTTCATGGTTGTTTTTTGAAGGTATTGCAAATGCGAGATGCCGTACAACCCTGATGACTTGATGGTACAGTGCGAAGCTTGCAAAGACTGGTATGACTTGTGTAATTAAAATGATGAAATGACATCTTGCTAAGTCACCATTATGTCCCTATAGGAAGTGATTTATGCTCAATTCTTTCCTCTATCTTGTTAGTGAATCATGTTACAGATGCATGTAGTCAGTTTTCTTTTATCATTTAATGCAAGATCCTTATGATCATTTAACATGTTACAAGTTGCATACTTATATAAGAGAGTTAGCCTTGTTAAAATGAGGTAAATGGTTTCCACACGATTGATTGGGTTGTTCACATTCTTTCTTTCTTGCCAAATCTGTGTATTCGTAGTTGAAAGTTTTGCCTTGATATTGTCCGTTCTTAACAGTAAACAACAGTTAAAAATCTGGTGTTCTTCATATAAACTGAATGATCCTTCCTTTGGTATAAGACTGCTACTGAACGTTAGCAGTTTATGGTAAAACACAGCAGTTACCATTCAAGAACTGTTGAACTACATAGCCATTGTGTTTTTGCGTTCTGTTTCCCGCAACTTTTTTTTTCTGGGCTGCTTGATTATACATCTGAACCATGTAGGATGAACTTGAAGTAAAATTCATGATTTGTGTATAGAGATCCTCAGTGAAAAGCGTTTCCCTGATGAGCTTGTAATTAGGTGATAAAAAGACACTTAGACTCTTTGCGGTTCATCAAATACTCGAATAAGGATATTATCTGATTGGCTTGCTGATATAGTAACTAGTTTGCACGTCCTGTTTTTTCTTTATTATGCCATGTCATAGTATAGAATGAGAATGTAATATTCAGTTTGGTTGCTTTAAGTCATTCGTTTGTTTTATTTGCAGGTATCACCCTGCGTGCCTTAATATGACTACTGATCAGGCTAAGCAACTAGATAACTTCACATGTGACGATTGCTTATCCTTAGATGGTAAGAGACCTCACAATAAAAGCTCTGCATCTGCTCTGGCCAATGGCAAGGTCAGACCATACCACAAATTTTAATCGATTTTTCATGACTTCTGTGTATTGTAGTCCAATTTTAATCAAATCTTTTCTCAAAAATATCAGCAGTCTTCTGGGCATAACTTGCTTAAATTATGTTTTTGCTGGATGTTCTTTTATCATATTTACCCCATTATGTTTAGTTCAATACATTTTAATAGATATGTATTCAAGCAGTCACTTAATGACCACAAGTGTCCAAAAAGTTGATACTCTGTACATCTAAATGCTTATTCAAATGATTATCATGATACACTGTTTGTGTAAACATTGCTATATGCTAGAACTAGAATGGTTAAGTTTTGTCATGTGACACCATGCATCTCCTCCCTGGATTTTGTTCATTTAGAAAATTATCAGCAGTCAGTCTATAAAAACTTGCCAGTATTTGCTACTATTTTGGTATATTATAAAATATACAATTTCAATGTACAGATACCACAATGTGTCTCTTACAAACACCATTATAGCAGCTGTGGTTTTATTTCCTCTAATTTCGTGATCTCACTTGTGTCTCTTGTATGTTTTTTCAGGCTGAAACCAAGCGCCAAAAACGGTGATTTCTCAGGGCGTGCTTTAGAGGCTTGTTCTATGTATTTGGGTGTTGTACAGTACAGATAATCTTGCTCATGCTCCTGCTCAAATATCTTATGATGGAACAGTTAGTGATGAGAAGTCGTAGGTTAAACACTGTCCTTTAAGTGTCCAACTCCTTATCTTGTGATTTGAGATCTCTGTTCCTAATTTGGTGGTTCTATTTGTCGGGTTTTGTTGACCATGGTGTTGCCGTCTTAGTGCACATGTTTTGTTGACCATGGAACCAGGTGCTGGTTTTAGTCCAACCGGGCAAGTCTGGCCTTTGTTATAGATGGTTTCTGTTGGTGTTGATGCAGACCAGGGACCATGGCATTGGGCTACTGGTCTTGATGCTGATGCAGTCATGTGTTATTAGTCATGGTAGCGCTAGTAGGTGGTCCAGTTGTGTTCCTGCACATTGGACTTGGTTTATTATAACCCAAAATGACTGAACAAAACGGCAAGTTTTGTTTCAACATTAAACGATCTGCAATCGCGAAAGCAAGACTACCTGCAATCCACACACCTAAGTAGCTATAGATCTCGGTTTCCAAACCCAACAAAATTGCATTGACTGAATACCTTTAACAAAATCCAGATAATGTTACCCTATTATGTGAAATTGTGGAAGAGAATTAACTTATAGGTTTCAGGAACTATAGTCATGCCAAACAAGATGTAAGAGATTTTTTCATAGAATTAATCAGTTTAGCTATATTGAAACATATCACTATTTATTGGATTTTGATTTGGTTGAATGAGCATACAAAAAACACCTAGGAAAATTTAGGCACTAAAGTTTCCACCACGGCACGAGATTAGGAATGTGTTTAACAGGATTCAGGCCATAACCTAGAAGACTTGTTTAAGAGTAATTGAAATTACGTGTTAAACAAGTATTTCTCATGTGAAACAACTTGCGTACCTGTTTGACACTATATAATTAAAAAAAATGCACCACTTTCAACTCGCCAACCAGTTTACTACTACGTATATCTACTTGTACATGGGCTACTATCATATTTTACCAGTAAGAGGTGACTAGAAAGTTTAAATCTGAACGAAATAGTGCTGTTTGTTTTTGTATATTTGTTCGAATAATTTTAAGTGCTCGTTTCTACAATTTATTTATTAAAACAACGCAACGCAATAATAAGTAACTTATGTAAATATGAAACAACACTTTTTATCATAAATATAACATAGTTAATAAACAATCAAATATATTATATTAACATGAGTCTTCAATCTATTATCGAATAAAAGGCAATAAGACAAGTCCACCACCTTTTATTGAGTAAGATGTTATATGTTTAACTCGGTCTGACTTAAAAGCAAAAAACAAACAAGCAAAACGTCTGACCACTTCTTACTGGTAAGAGTAAGAGGGCTAGTAAGGTTTTTTTTTTTTAAAAAAACAAACACACCCTAAGTAAAATTCATCCAAACATGGGAATGATTTTGTGTTTAAACTATTAAATAGCAACCACTTATTTCCAAAGTCACATCTCGGTATGGAAACTGCAAAAAGCATTATCAAATTTCACAAACTTTCATAAATCGTTGCAATATTTTATTAGTTGTCACGTTAAAAATAGTGATACGGTGTGACAAGTCATCAACATGTGCATACTGAAAAACTTTTGAAAGTTTGTGACATTTAATAATACATTTTGTAGTTCATGTACTAAAACGAGAATTTGAAAAAGCCTATTCTTATTTAATGGCTTAAGCCTAACAATCTTCTGTACGATTAGTTAAATAGGTCGTGTTGGAGTTTAGAGGAAGATCCCCCCCCCCCCCCCCCCCGGGAGGGGGGGGGGGGGGGGGCAAGGGTGAGACGTGGAACCACCCGATCCCATTCCTGCGGTACTAAACATTCTTGTAGTTCATATTGAAACACTTTTGAAAGTTTGTGACATTTAATAATACATTTTGTAGTTCATGTACTAAAACGATATTTTAGAAAAAAAAATGTTCTTATTTAATGGCTTAAACCTAATAATCTTCTATACAATTAGTTGAATGGGTCAAATAAAGAATAGCTAAATGAAGAATAGCGGCTGCAAATAATGTTAGAAAATTTCTTCAAATATTTATGTATATATAGTCAAACCCAGATAAAAATTTATGAATTGTTAGTCAAACATAAAATGTCAATAATATTAAATATTTATATACTTATTTTCAAGATGCTATTACCGAGAGAAATTTAGTTTAATGTGTTAACTATTTTGGCATTGTTTTCTTTAGTGTGGTAAGATGGTTTGTAATAATGTAATGCGTGTCGGGCATCAAGTGTGTTAGGTCTTTTATATATATATATATATATATATATATATATATATATATATATATATATATATATATATATATATATATATATATATATATATATATATATAGGGAGACTTTCTTACGAGAACTATCTTATCTGCGAGAACTAAAAGAACCATTAAAAACATACATGCACGCTTTTTAAAATAAAATAAAAATATATGCAAATCATAAATAATCGTAAGTATCCACATATGTACTTCAATATCATCATGAATTCATCATCTTTTTTCATAAAAACCTTACACACGGCCGCAATATTGTCGTTGCACGTCTTATAAGAACATACATGCACGCCGTCAAAGAAAAATTTTGTATTTCCAATTTCTTATCAAATTCTTTAGAACAACTATGTTTTTTTTTAAACATATATGTTGTTTTTAGAACATAATATGCAAAACTACAATTATTGAAGGCGTGCATGTATGTTTTTGGTGGTTCTCTCAATTCTCGCAGATAAGATGGTTTTTGCAAGAAAGACTCACTGTATATAATATATATATATATATATATATATATATATATATATATATATATATATATATATATATATATATATATATATATATATAGTTAGGATCAAATAGGAAGAATAATTAAAATAAGAATGATAAGAAGTAACTATAACCACACATTTTAGATGCACCTGCAAAAGTGGATGCATCTTCCTTCAAATTTTCCCTCCTAATTTGAAATTTGTGGCCAGAATTACTTCTTACCCTTCTTATTTTAATTATTCTTCTTACTTGATCCCTTCCCTATATATATATATATATATATATATATATATATATATATATATATATATATATATATATATATATATATATATATATAGGGTAGGGTTCTAGAGAAAAGTGTAATTACATAGAAAAGTGGGAAAAAAAGTTATAGGGTAAATTATGTAAACACTTGAAAGTTAAGGGTAAGAAAAGAAAGAACACAAAAAAAAGGAAGGATCCATCTTTTTAATACAGATACAAACACACAACAAACGGTCCTTATTCAAAGTTTCAAACACACACTCACCGTCACCACCACCACCACAGTCACCGTCACACCGTCACCGTCACACTACCACCGGTCAAAATACATATTCCAATCATAAAACATACAATTCGATCAAAAAACACACACACTCCAATTAGAAACACGCAGCTCGATCAAAAAACACACACACTCCAATCAAAACATACACTCCGACCATCAGATAATCAGAAATTTAACAATAGCAAGTGACCTAATTCCGACCATCTGAAAAAAAAAGTAAGTATTTAATTACAGTTTTTTTTTTCTTTTTCTTTATATGTTATTTTAGTGAATCATTGTGTAAATTATAAAATAATTGTTGTTATTGTTGAATGAAATTACATATTAAAGCATTTGTATGTATTAAATTACAATTTAGTGCATCTACTTTAATAATATGTTACAACATTAGTTTGTCTGAATAAGTGCATCATGATTCATATTATTGCATCTCTTACTAGGGTAAGAGCATCATCTTATAAGTTAGGGCATCTGTTTGTTTGATTAGTGCATCAAACAATTTGTTACGACATCTCTTAATATGGTACGAGCATCATGTTATAAGTTAGGGAATCAGTTTGTGTGATTATTGCATCTAAATAAGCATTAGTGCATCTGTTAGTATGATTAGGGCATCAATCGACTTGTTACAACACTTGTTTGTATAATTAGTGCGTCAAAAAATTGTGTTACAACATCTCTTAGTAAGATAAGAGCCTAATGTTAAATTAGGGCATTTGTTTGTTTGACTAGTGCATCAGAAAAATGTGTTAGGGCATCTGTTAATATGATAATAGCATCATGTTATAAGTTAGAGCATCTGTTTGTATGTTTAGTGCATCATTGGAAATACTTGGGCATCTGTTTGTATGTTTAGTGCATCAATGAACACATTAGGGCATTAGTGTATATTTTTAGTGCATCGTTGGTCATAGTAGGGCATCCATTTGTATGTTTAGTGCATCGTTAGTTATAGTAGGGCATCCATTTGTATGAGTTTACGAACACTAAGTTCTTTGGCATAGTGTTGAGTGTTGACTTCTAGTCATGAAGTAACTAACATGCTTGAAACATCTTACCCTATTGTGTTTAGGTTGACTTCTAGTCATGAAGTAATTAACAGCAATGGAAGTGGTTTTGGTTTTTGAAAGTGGAGAAGATTTGCTGATGTTTTCAGCAAAACGATCCCATTTAGGGTAGCTTCAAGGGCTAGGTACTGGTGTTCTTCAGAGCACACTTGGTCGGGTCCAAGTTTTCCATATATGCCATTTATGGGGTTCCCATTGAATAAAACCTAACTTCATTCTGATGGTAAACAGAATTCGTGGTGTTTACTCGGTGCAATGGAGCAGATCGGTTTATAGTGAGTGTTATAGTGATAGTGATGATACACATGAATATTTTAGTGCATCAACTTGTATGTTTTGTGCATCAACGTATATATTTAGTGCATCCACTTCTAAAATCATTTGCACAAATGGGACCTCAAGGCGCTCTTGGTGTTACAAAGCTTTTTGCGACCTTTTTCCGAAGTCGTTGATTCTTTAGGATTGAAAGATCCTTTCATCAGGAACTGGATTGATCTTTTGTCTTTCTTGCTTGCCCGAGTAAAAATATTATGGCGTGCTTTCAACAGAAATGGTATGTACACAAGTTTTCTTGGGACTTAATTTACATGTAGCATCTTCATAAAGACAAAATCAATTTGGTCACTTCATTTTTCATTTCATCATATGAGTTGTGTCATATATATCATATGGCTTTAAGGCTTCTGATGTTGTACTTATATTACCATATTTGCAGATTTACATGTTTGTAGAATGGTATTAACCAGGTTGCAGTTTCGAGTACCTTCTTGGGGGAATTGGAGCCCTTGTTAATGCAATTCGTGGTTAACAAAAATTTTGTAGGCAAATCGCTCTGAGAAGTCATGTTGAAAATATAGTTGTTGAGAATGGCCAAGCAGTTGGAGTCAAGCTACGAAGTTGTCAAGTGAGTATAACTACTCATACTTATTACTAGAGATCAATAATGGGTTAAAACGTCTAGTCAAACGGGTCATTATTTATGGGTTGGTCGGGTCATTTTTTATGGGTTGGTTGACCGAAACACTCGTTTAATTTTTTTCTTCCAAAAAGTTATATTAATAATCTAACTATTTTAATAAACGAAATGATTCAGTAGATCTTATTCAATTAAATGCACTTTGGGTGAATTTCAATACATTAGAGTCGTTTCCTTTGAGTTATCTTCTTATTATGTTTGTTTGACCTGTCAGATAATACATAACCTTTATCAACCCATTTACAAGTAAAGAGATAATCGCAATGAGTTTCATTATGCCTAAACTCTCAATATTGATGATTTGCAAATTGAAACTCAGTTATCACCTGTTAAAGGCAATGCCAAACACTGCCTTACGTTTGGAGAAGCAAATAAGTAGATGCCATAGACACACACTAAAACCCTAATGTTAGTTGGGATTGCCATGCTTCTATAAAGTTCTTGGCTTTATCAATAATATGTGGTTTGACATATCTTATGGTCGCTCACGCGAGTGCTGTTCATTCTATAAATAATGGCATATCAGGAGGTACTTTAATGCATCCGTTTGAGGTACTCTAGTGCATCCGTTGAGGCACTTTAGTGCATCCGTTTGAGGTACTTTAGTGCATCCGTTTGTATCCTAGTATCCGCTTGTTCAACCTGAGGAAATCCCCCTCGCTGATTTAGTTAAAGAAGAGACTTAAATCAATGGAACAAACATGCTCACAGATGGCGTCTCTGTAATGGTCTCAATAATGGTCAACTTGCAAAAGGCTTCACCAAGCGAATCTTATCCTAATGCCGTTTGTGATCCATCCCATAGAGTGATGAAAAAAATTAGGATGCTTATTATTATTAGTTAGTTTATAACATAAGTTTCTGACATAAGTTTTATTGGCAATATGCCCTGTTTAATATAGTTTATGTTTGTTCATTAGGCTGCTGCCATTATGGTTCCAGTGGGCACGTCAAATCAGGTGGAACCTACCTCTACATCTAATCATAAAGCTTCCACAAAACAGGTGGATATCTTTCTAATTTTATTATTTAGATTTCAAAAGGTTTAAATGCTTTCACTGATTGACATTAATATCCATTTTTTTTTCTTTTGTTTTAGGTTGTTTTTGTTCCAGATTACAATGTTACAGTAGCAGAAGTTTTGATTCTTGGAAGTGATCTGTCCCAAACTCCCAACACATCAGGTATACCAGTATAAATTATCTTACGGTTTTTGTTTTTCGTTGTATGGGTTGTAATTGGTGCCCTTTTGATTATCAGCACTACTGGAATGGAGGCACGTGGGACGAGCAACATGAAGTTTGCAATGAATGGCTGCATCTAAATTGGAACATTGGATGGTGCCAGTGTTGAAATACGACAGGAAGTTGGAGAGGAGAACTTTTTTCTTTTTGGTGCTGAAGCTCATGAAATTGCTAGGCTACAAAAGGAGAGATCCGAAGGCAAGGTAAATTTGAAATCACCTATATGCTTAATGAGATGGCTGTAAAATGGGTGGGTCATGTGAATTGAGTCACGGGTTAAAAGGGTCGAGGTCAAAACAAGTAAAGTTTGGTACTATTGACGGTTGATGCAGAACATATTTTGTCCAATATTTTGAATTTTAATGCCTAGTCAGGGTGCTGGTGGAGATGGGTTCACCCATACCATCTGAAGGTGAGGCGAATAACAGCCCCTCTCATTTTCGTTCATTCACTGCAAGCATAAAAATCTGCATATTAAAATCTGTAGTTCTTTAAAAAAAAAGAGTAAGTTCCGTTAGTTGTGGTCTATATTACCCGAACTTTTTTTTATATTCAACAAGTTATTAAGTCATATTCTGTACTTAAATTTCACTTGTCACGTTTGTGTTGTTAGGTACCTGAAACACTTGATGATGATGTGCTTGTGAATCTGCCAGTGAAGCACGACAATCAAACTAGCTCGTGAATCATCTAAAAAGATACACCAATCTGCCGAAAAGTAAATTCAGTCAAAACATGGCTTGGGTTAAGTCGTCTTTTGAATATGAAATATGTAGTGTTTTTGACTAATGTATTAATCCTATTAATATTATTTCGTTCGTTACTAGACCTCATATTGAAAAAAATATATTGATTTTTTTATCCAATATATGGTTATTGGCGTAGAGTATGTATGAGCATTCAGCTAGTATTGCATTTCATATATTATCTTCAAAGATTGTTATGTGAATCAGTCAATACTGCATTTAGCTCAAATTTACAAAACCAACCCTAAAACATAAAAGAAGTGACAAACAAGCCCCTTGACTTGGAGGTGAAAAAGGAGGGGGAATAAAAGGGGGTGATTTGTACATTTTTTCCACTTTTCTACCAAAGTGGGTTTTTTTCATGAACCCACCTCTATATATATATATATATATATATATATATATATATATATATATATATATATATATATATACATGTATATATATATATGTATGTATATATATATATGTATATATATATATACATGTATATATATATACATGTATATATATATATATATACATGTATATATATATATACATGTATATATATATATATAGGTATATATATATATATATATATATATATATATATATATATATATATATAGGTATCTCTATCTCTATATTATATATAACAGGAGGCGTTACACGTAGATAATGTCACGTAAACGCCACCTCATTGCCCAGTAATTCATTATCAGCCATGTCATCACATTATTGTCCATGTCATCTCATTTTTTATTGAAAATTTCGGATTAATTTAGTGTAAAAAGTATAGTGTCAAGGATCGAACTTGAGATGTCTACTAATATTAAGAAACATCTCAACCACCAGAGCAAGCCAACTTTTGTTAATCAGTTTCCAACTCAAAATTGATAAAGATATGGAACAACTTTTGAAAATCCTGGAAACATTTTAATAAAAACCTAATTCTGTGTCACTCTCTTAATAACAAAAACTCTTTATACCACCAAAATTCTGTACGGCCATCATCATCACCATCTGATAATCCCCGGTAATTATCATTAAAATAAACCTAAACCTAAGTTGTTGCTGACAAGAGACGATTCCATGCAAGGGTGTGATTTGAAGCCAATCCCATCAAATGTAAGGAGTAGACGCCATAATCATCATCATCATCATCATCATCATCAGATAATCTAAGGTATGTGGTAATTAGAGCATGTGTTTTTTATTGAAAAAGTGCAAGTACCTTTTTGAGTACTTTGTTTGCAAGGTTCGTTACTGACCTGCGGCGGTTAGTTTTGGAGAAATTAAAAAAATAAACTTGCATGATCACTTAAGGTTAGTAAACCATTTATCTTAGTATATTCTTATATAAAAAGAACATTTGGCCTATCTGACCACTTTTCCTGTTCTGCAGGAGGTTTTAGCTTATGGAATGGTCAAGCTAAGCACAGGAAGAGGGAGGTACGTTAATGCCATAGGGGAAGTTATGCTTTTGTTATATGCTTTTGTTATAGGGGAAGTTATGTGTTTTGAAAATTGTTATATGTTTTAATAGTGAATATATATTTTTTTTTAAATTTTTATCAGTGAATGTAAAATATACATTAGCATTATATATCACAATTGCGTATATGAACCGCAGCCTGCGTATTCAGAAACATGTCCCATAGGTTTTGTGGGCGGTGACTCTAGCGCTGAATATACTCTTAAATCTTTGGTACCTCAGATACCTACAGTTGATGGCGGTTATGCGACGTTTAGTGCATCTATGCAAACAAATCTGTCTTTATATGATGTCACCACCACATCGAAAAGTCTAGGTATTCTATTGACTTTCACTGTTTTTGATATATGCTTTTTATGCTGTGTTAACTTTTTTTACTGTTTTTGCAGCTTTGGCATCAATGTCGTCTAACCAGAATGTCACGTGATCGCCTCATAGGTTTATGAATGATTGTAATGAAAGACCTGGCCCGAACGGGTCTGTTTTAAATTTTGACACCGGAGCTGTTGTCCAAGGTTTTACGGGTACTGTTTCTTCGTGTTTAAATGTCGGCGGTTCAGGTAATGTGCCACTTAGCTTATATTCACTTTGTTCTGGTGAATGTATTCAGAATTCCCTGTAGTTGACTCCTGCTTTTATTCTTATTCAGGAACAGCTATCATGCCCTCTCCTCCAGGCGTTTTTATGAATACGAACCGCCAGCGTCAACCTCCATCAACCAAGCCAGCTAGGTCACGCACTCAAAGTAGGTAGCTAACGTACATACTATAGTTTGATCACGCCTTTTTCTGCTTATCAATTATGTTGGTTTTAGTTACATGTTCCGCGCTTAATACTTTCTGTTTTTTGAAGCAACCTCGAGAAGGAGGGACCCTCTGAACGAGCATTCTAAAGGTGTTCAACAACGTTCTGTGCCTCGACGAGGTTCCGTATACTTGATGGCCTCACTTTCGTTACATTGTTCAGTTGAAGGTGCTTTTATCATTTACCATATTAGTCCAACTACTACAGCTAAGTAGTAACAAACACGAAAATATGACATTAAAAATATTAATGGAGCATCTCCACTTATAATGATTCTTATTGAAAGATAACTAGGATATATATCTATTATTATAGGTTAGATTGTGATGGCCATCAACATGTGCTTAAGATTAGTGTAGTTTTTATGCACATGATGTTAGATGAAAGATAAATAAATCCATAAGGTAGAAGTTTGTTTTGTAAGATAGTTGTAGTAACATCATTGATAAGGATTTTAAGATAGTTTGTTTTGATGAATCACGACTATACGTATAAGCATGTATGATACGTACTTGATGTAACTAAATCCTACCAAACCATGCAGACTAACTGCCTTCTTGGGATACAAAGCTGGAATGACTCACATTGTGAGAGAAGTTGAAAAGCCTGGGTCAAAACTCCACAAGAAGGAAACACATGAAGCAGTGACTATTGTCGAGACACCCCCAATGGTTGTCGTTGGGTTGGTTGGGTATGTCAAGACCGCACGTGGTCTTCGCAGTCTGAACATAGTGTGGGCCCAGCATCTCAGTGAAGATGTCAAGAGGCGTTTCTACAAGAACTGGTGCAAGCCAAAGAAGAAGTCTTTCAGCAAGTACTCTTCAAAGTATGAAACTGAGTCAGGAAAGAAGGATATTCAAGCACAGTTGGAGAAAATAAAGAAATACTGCAATGTGATCCATGTTCTAGCCCACACTCAGATCCGAAAGATGAAAGGTTTGAAGCAAAAGAAAGCTCATTTGATGTAGATTCAAGTGAACGGTGGTGATGTGGCACAGAAAGTTGACTTTGGCTACAATTTCTTTGAGAAGCAGGTCCCTATTGATGCTGTTTTCCAGAAGGATGAAATGATCGACATCATTGGTGTCATTGAGGGTAAGGGGTATGAAGGTGTTGTGACCCGTTGGCGTGTCACCTGTTTGCCCCGAAAGACCCATCGTGGTCTCCGTAAGGTTGCTTGTATTGGAGCTGGCATCCGGCTAGGGTTTCGTTCACTATTGCAATAGCTGGACAGAACGGTTATCACCACAGGACTGAAATGAATAAGAAGATTTACAAGCTCGGGAAGGCTGGTCAGGAGTCCCATTCTGCAAGCACTGAATATGACAGGAATTGGTATTGGATTGAAATCAAACATGACTAATATGATAATCAAGATGTGCAGTGATTCAACCGGTCAGTTTATTAAATTAGTTTTGTGAGTCTATGCATGCCCATGATTTTTTCCAGATAAACATTGCCCATGGTTTGATCGCAAGAAAGATATTGTGTACGGTACGCTCATTAAAGTTGAACAACCGTAAGTGATTCATGCATCTATCTTTTTTGTGCATATTTTTTTTGTATGGTTATTCTTTTACATACATGGTGATTTCAGCAAAATCCTTATGGCGAGAGGTATCTAAGTTAATTTTTTATTTTGCTATGATTTTGACATTTTGTGTACCATGTCGTATTTATTTTTTCAATTTTAGTATTTAACTATTGACAAATGACTGATTTTGCTCGGGTTATTCCAACAGGAGAAGGAACAAATGATGTTGTAATATCCAACGATTTGGACCAGTGTATTCGTTACTGGAGACGGAACAAATGATGCTCCTGCACTTCATGAGGTTTTAACACATCTTATATACTTTAACGTACCTGCTATTGTCACTTTGTTTCTCTATATCAGGCTGATATAGGTCTTGCCATGGGAATTCAAGTAACTGAAGTTGCAAAAGAAAGCTATGACGTTTTATATCTGAGCATCCTGTACGTTCACATTTCTTATAGTGCATTTTGATATCTTATTGTAGTATTGAGGATTCTAAGGCGATATTAAGAGCTACTTCAGCAACAGATTTGATATCAACTGGTCTACGAGTCTTATTTTCGCGAACACTTTCTTTCTTTTGTGTACTTTTATCAGATCGGCTACTATGCAGCTCCTGAATACATGGCCACAGGTAATATTATTTGACAATCTTATTTATTACTGACCATTACACTTTGGGATGTCTTCTTGATCAAATTTGAGGGTGCCAAATTTTCAGTTTAATATGCATTCCCAGAATTTAATAAGTTTGACACAGTAGCGCACATTAACTTTTGCATCAGGTAATAGGTCAAACAGGTCATTTAACGGCGATATCAAGAGCTACGTTCAGCAACAGATTCGATATCAATTGGTCTGCGTGTCTTATTTTCACAAACACTTTCATTCTTTTGCAACAACTGATGGAGACACTACTGAATATCCTACCCGTTGTCCCTTCTTTGAACGTTTTAACTGGTTTGGACTTTTAGCACCAGAAACCTTAACAGGAAGGTACTGTGCACAAACTTATGTTGATTGTATTTTCGATCTCTTAACATGAGTTTTATAAATAATTTTGACATTAATTTACTATGTCTGCAGTAATTTTAATGGAAAGATGGTATGTGCAAAGATCTTGGAGAAAGTGGGTCTCAGTGGCTTTCAGGTAATTACCGAGATTATCTTTATCTGTGTGGATTGTTAGGCTGAAAAGTCAGCTAATTGAACAATGCTTAACTCCATACATTTTATTTACAGATTCGTAAAAGAGAGGTATTCTTAAGGGCTGGTCAGATGGCTGAATTAGATGCAAGAAAGTCCGGGGTCGTCAGTGGTCTAGCTTTAGTTATTCAAAGGCGGATGTGAACATTACGAAAGGCTTCAGTTGCTTGCAATCGTTCTGTAGAGGTGATGAACTTGCAGATTTCATATTATCCTAGAAATCCAGGTGTATAAAATTTGCACTGTATATTATAAATTAAAAGCATATGATAATAAGTTTTGGCCTTCTAGGTAGATTGGCTTGAAAAAAATTGATGAATTGAAAAGGATTGCAGCTGCTATTAAAATTGAGAAACACGTGCATAAATGACGTGCATTGATCTACATACAAAGCATGGAATGAGATGAGAGATATTGATCTATACAATATCTATGCACCAATTTGTTTGCCTGATCTTAGTAACGCCTCTGCCACTATTGGATCTGTAAAACCTCTATAGACATTACACCATCTATGATAATATCAAAAAGATGAAATCATCATTTTTTTAACTTTTTCTTTCAGATTAATGATTTTGATCCATGTTGGCAAGATCTTCTTATATCCTATAAAATACCACATGTTGCAGTGATCGCTTCTTCTGGTGATACTAAAAAACTTCTTGATATATCAGTTAATTTGGCAACGGCATTTTGTAAGGTAACTATTATTTTTTGTTGAAAGTATTAATTATTTAAATATTTGGTTCTATCCTTGCAAGTTTGTGAACTCTTCATACTAATAACAGGATGGTGTTGCTCATAAAGTAGTGAATGAATGTGAAAAGTTAAAGATTGAAGGTTTGGATCTTTATGCACTTTGTTATTCAATTTGACATCTTTTGATATATAATAAGGAAATGCAACCATCTTAAAGTTAGTGTATCTTATTGTCATAATCTGGCCCATGCTAAATTCAATTGCCTGGCCCCACATGGTCGTATTGTATAAAGTTCATGAGTGACTGTGAAGTCACACAGGTGCTTGAATCTGCCATGTAAATCCCATTGAGCTTTTTCTTTTGTATTGTATTTTGTGCGATGAAGGCAAGCTGACCATGCCGAAAAACTTGGAGGAGGATACGTGGACAGTCTTGAAGTCTGTGATTAGTTCCTTATTTTTGAAGCAGTCAGGTATTCTTTATTTACATGTGGCATGCATTTACTTTCGATTAACAAATTCCTATTGTTACAGGCCGTCAATGATCTTTTCTTCTGGAAGATGGGAGTGAATATAAGATTAGTTCTTCTCACCCAAAAAGCTCAAGATCACAGCCGAGTCCTTTTTTGGGAAGAAGGATGAGTTTTTGTACCTTTTTGGGAAATAACTCAGTTATTAAAGTATGCATGTGAACCCTAAACTTGTAGTACTTTTATATGATAAACTGAACACATGATACTCTTTTTGTTTTCTACGCAAAGATACATCATATAAACAAAGA